>JAKWBJ010000522.1:1200000-1595000 GCA_023159175.1 Wohlfahrtia magnifica
GCTGAAAATATAAAAAAGAAAAACAGTATAATATTTTACTGCGTTACAAAATTTACTGTTTTTTGTTTTAATTTTCGTTCATACTTTTAATCGATAAAACAAAATAACGTAAACGTAGGTCAGAGTCTAAACTGTAGCCTATTAAAAATAAGTGATGACAACGAGTTCGAAAATACAAAAAATTTGGAATTAAAAAAATAATTTGAATTTAAAAATAAATCCAAAAAGTTACAAAAAAGTTTAACAAATTTTTATATTGTGAAGGGAGGGTACATGCCAAGTTCGACAGTCATATTTGTCTCAATTTTTGCTACACCTAAAGCTACGGTCAGATTTGTCAAATGTTTGACGAAAGAAAAGGTTTTCTAAGTTTATTTATTTTTCAGCTAACAAACGGACCGAATTAATTTTTACTCCCAGTACGTAAATTTTAATTATTTTAAATAAAAAACTCACCCCGGTTTTATGGGGTTTTATATTCAAAAAAAAACCCGGGTGGGCTTTTTACTTAAAAGTTTTCGTAGTTTATTTACAGCAAAAATAATTAAAATTTACGTACGAGCAGCTATCAAACCACAGAAATCGTCATATGAAATCCAAAAAGCCCTAAGTTACAAAAAAATCAAAATCGATCTTTTTGATTGATTATGATGCATTTTTTCTAAATACATATTCCCACGAACTTTTAATCATTTACAATTGAAAACAACGCTTTTATTAATAATATTTCAAGTTTAACCTAAATGGTTTATTTCACATTTTAAAAAGTTTTTTACTTCTCCTGTAATATTTTTGAAATGTAACTTATGGTTTTTTGAATTTCATATGACCATATACTATAATAAAATTTTATTAAAAAAAAATCTTTTTTAAATTTGTAAATAAAAATGTTTTATTTACATGTATCATGTTGTATTTTATGTATGAATTAATCTTACAATTACGTCTTGGTATTTCACTCATTTTGGATCTACTCATGGATTTTCAATAAATCTTAACACATTTTTTACTTGAAAAAATATGCATATAATTTCTGCTTGAATTCTCGAATATGTCAAGCAAAAAAATGTTCTTAAAATAATGCATTCAATGAAACTTGACACGGATAACGAATGTTTTATAAAAAAAGAGAACAAACTATATGTGCATATATACCTATACATTTATCTGTTTATAACAATCAGAAATACCACTTCAATGGTAGCCTGCAGATACTACAATACTTGTTATTCAAGGAAATGAAAACGAGTTAAAAAATGAAAAAATACAGACAAAAAAAGTCAGAAAAAAAACAAAAAATGGATCAATTAGTTACAACTTCAGTGACATTTGTTTGTTTTAACCAATTTAACTTCTCTCGACCCCTTCAACACTGAATTAACAATGAAGATAAAATAACGCATTTTTTCCAAATCAAAAACAACAGCACTGATTCAACAACATCGTCATCATCAGAAAAATTATCATTTTCATCATCATGTTGATATGGTGATTGTTATTTTCCAATGGAATACTATTTTCCTTCTCTTCTCTTGGTTTTTTTTTTAACAAATATGAAGGGTCATTAAAGCAAGTCACAGCATAGAATGTGTCATTCAAACACTTATACAGCTTCAATATAGTAAAAACAAATATTAATGCTTATATGTTTCTAACACCAATACATATGTATACTGTATTATGTATATGCACGCGTACGTGTGTATGTACAATTAGTAAAGTGCGGTTGTTGTAGATAGAATTCCTATGGCATTCTTCTTGTAAACATGTATTTGTAGAATTTGTAGTACTAATTGAGTCATTTCCCGACAAGAAGAAAAAACATTTTTGGCCTCTACCACACTACGTTATACACATTGTAGTTGTATGCTTATTTGTAAGTGCATACATACATATGCATCCAATCGGTTTGATATTCACATCTTCGATGCAAGTCATTGGCAGATGTTCAAGTAAACAAAGATATTGAAAAAAAATTTTTTGCAAAAATTGTTTTTTAAATTTGAAAAATAAATTTATTTTATTAAATTTTGATAAATAAAAAGCAAATTTATCTTTTAGTGCTATACTCATTTAAATTCTAATTTTATTTATTACTTATTAGTAGGAATCGTCAATTGGGAACAGATCTTCTCCGAATTCAGTACTGAATGTGAAGTAAAATGTGAATATTCTTCAGATATTATTTGCTCCAAATTTCGTATAAGTTTACTGATTCAATAAAGGTCGCATTGGCTTTGTTCGTGGATTTCTTTACAATCTTTAGCGGAACATATTCGTATAATCGCACTCTTAGTTCTAATTTTGCTTCCTTTTCTTCATTTTACCAATAAATTATTGAAAACTAATTCCAACTTATATTGTTCACTAAAATAATGGTTACAAGTATTTAGAGCAAGAAGAAAGAGGTTAATATTTGTTTAAACGCACTGACCTAATTTTCAATAGGAACATCACAATTGTTTAATTTTCAATAATTATGTATTTGAAACTCAATTGTTATTTATTTCTTCAAAAATACGACCCAAATCAACGTAAGCTTCCTTAAGACTTAAACACCTGAATTTGAAAAACATATTAAATTGTGGCAATAATTTTTACGAAGCCAAAAATAGGTTGTAATATCAAAATAAAGAATATAAAACGAAAATAATCCTTAGAGTACTTTTTAATATAAACTTTTGATTTTAGGTAAAATCAAATATCTGATTGCATTTGTCTTTCCCGTTTCGTAAGCAAGTGTTGAATAATGAACAAAATTGTGTTATCTTTCTTAAAAGTACATTTTGTACAGCATTTTTAACCTCAATAATAGAAAAATCGTATTCTTAAAGTATTTTTCACCTGCCATGGCCATAAAAAATGAAACATTTGCTTTTGCAAAAGTTAGGTACCTGCCTTTATAGGTCATTTTATTAAAACATGTCTGGCTTTCGTTTAAATGCTTAAAATGTAAAATTTTGTATTCTACAAATTTTTTTATAACTTTTGGGAAACAAAAGAAAAAAATATTTCATTAATTTTGCAAGATATAATTTTTTTTTTTGCTAATTTTGTTCAAAGTTAGGTACCTTATTTAATTTTGAATAAAATCTGCAATTGCAAACCAATTTTCTTGATCAATTTATGTTAAACATTTTAAGCTTTAATCTAATTGCTTAAAATGTAATATTTTCGTTCTGCAAAATTTTGTATGCCTTTAAGAAAATAAAAAAAATAAAATAAAAAATCGCTCTAATTTTGCTCGAAAAAATATTTTTCCCCAACTAAGTTATGAATAACTCCAATACTCTTGAAAATGCAAATAGTTCCCGGAATTTATATAGAAAATTAAAAATGCAAATTTATTCATATAAATCTATATTGCCCCCTTCACTTATGCCAGCGCTTGATTCAATCCTGGAAGCATTTTTTATATTCGGCTTCGGTATGTTCATCAGTGCTTCCTGCGATTTTTCTATTATTTCCTGTCGGCTGCTGAAACAAATTCCCCGTAATGGCTCTTTAACTCGATTTAATAGAAAGAAGTCACAGGGAGTCAAATCAGCTGAATTCAGTGGCTGTTGGCTGGTATTTTTTGCATTTTTCGTCAAAAAATTTTGAATAATGATGGCACGTGCGACGTTGCGTCATCATGATGCAAAATCACAAGTGTTTTGTCCACAAGTCTGATTTCTTTCGGCGAATTGCTTCACGCAATTGTCTCATAACGCCAAAATAATACTCTTTGGTTACAATCTGGCCTCCTGGCAAAAATTCATGATGCACTACACCGTAAACATTATCTCCTTTTTGACTGAAATCGACGTGATTTTTTGGTCTCAGCTAATTTGGTGAACACCATTCATTTACTTGCCTGATGTCTGGATTGTTTGCCGTACTCATAAATCCACGTCTCGTCTACAGTAATGATATCTTAGATAAATGTGGGATCGTATTCAGCCTAGTAAATCATGTTTTTTGCGATCTCAACACGGCCTCTCTTTTGTAATTGAGGTCTTTTGGCACCAATTTTGCTGCTACACGATAGAAACCCAAATCATTTACCGAAATATCTTGGACGGATCCAAAGGCAATCTTCAAACCCACCGCAACCTCTCTAAAGGTTAATTTGCAATTACTCACCAACATATCTTTTGCCTTATCAATGTTTTCGTAGGTTTTCGATGTCGATGGTCTGCCACTGCGTTCATGATCTTCGATCGACTCACGACCACTTTTGAATCGCTCGTGCCACTAGTAAACGACCGTTTTCTTTAGAGAATCGCTGTCGAAACACTTTGCCAACATTCCAACGTTCGCGCACCATTAAATCCGTTTCTTACGCAAAATTTAATACAAGTTTCTTGTTGCAAATTTAAATCCATTTCTAAAATTGTATAAATTTCGCCAACACTCGTAGAGATAGATGTGGTCTTGGCTTGTAGCTTTTGCAAATATCAAGCTATGACGCTAAGATTTGGTGGGAATATCAACAACAGTTGTACCAACTTAACAAATCAGAACGATAGGACCGCCAAAAAGGAGTTATTCTGGGAACTTTTTGATCAATGTGGTATTTTGGGTAAAAATTTGCCACGCCCATAAATCTAAAATTTGAGCCGGGTGGAGAAAAACTTAAAACTGATTTGAGTTGAGCGCATCAAAATCATGGTTTCCATATAATTTTATTTAAAGGCCCAAAATTTTTTTGTTTTTTGTAGACCAGTGTTATTTCAGCCAAACTACTTTATTTATTACATTTTAATTTGTACCGTTATTTTCAGAATTTTGTATTCTTTTTAACTGTTAACCTAGCCAAAGAGTAAAGCAGATATTTGCTCTACCTATCGAGGAAAATGCCACCCACACCGTAATCATACCAACTACAATTGAAAGAGTCTGGAACGTCCTAACTGAATTTTTTTCGTCGGAAAATGCAACATTGTTCCACTCAGTTGACCACTGCATATGCTTCGGACAAAGCATTTTTGGGTGATGAAAAGGATATCGCTGCCATTCACTTTTTTAATGAGTCATTAAAATGGTTTGAAGAGCACAATATCCAACTAATGGAATTGGCTGGCATCTAGTCCGAAATTAAATCCAGTTGAGTCGGTGTGTATGTGACGTAAAATTTATGGACAAAAAGCCAAAAGATAATTGTACAAAACTGTGCTAGAGCTTAAGTTGCTTACTAAGAAAGTTTATGATGATTTGGATCATCAGTTGCCAGAAAATAAAAGCAAGAGAGAAGGAAGCAAAATTAAAATCAACAGTGCGTTTTTAAGAATATATATCACTGTCCCTATCTATTAGTTTTTTTAACGCTCCACAGGGAATCATAGGGCCACAATAAATTTATTTCAGCTGTGTATGCTTCTCCTGTGTCTTTATCTAGTAAGACCTGGTCTTCAGCTTTTTTGTGAATTCTCCTTATGGCTATCTTCGTTATGTCATCATCCGATTCGCAGGGTGTGCCAAATCCAATTTCATTTCCTTTGCATTATTTCGTTCTTTATTTACACAAGATGTGTTTGTTGAAATAAGGATTGACTAGAAATAGTTTCTGGCCACAATATTTTCAGAATGCAGTTGACAAATGTCTGAATAGATTTGCCAGCATTGAAGTGTAATGGATCACCGATTTTTTTTCAAATTTAAGCCCAAAATTAAAAGCCAAATAATTACATGTTGATACCGATCTCTGGTTCTGCCAATTTGATGGATTTGATTACTTGATTTTTTTGATACTGGCATACACGATGGCTACAGTATAGTTTTTTAATATATAATTTCTGTCTTGCTAGTGACACTTTTCATTTCAGTCATATGACTGGTCATGATGACCGAATATATTTGAGAATTCAGAATTTTAAGTTGGGTCGAAAATTCACTATCACTGCCGGCTGAGCTATTCAAGTCCGGTGACAAAGAGTTGGAAGAGTGCATGCCCCAGCTGCTTTGCAAAACATGGTCCGATGAATGCATGCCAATACGCACAAACTACTGCGGGATTAGTCTGATTAATATCGCTTACAAGATCTTATAAAACGTATTATGTTAGAGGCTGAAGCCCATCGTCAACAAACTGATCGGGCCCTATCAGCGCGGCTTCAGGCCTGGTAAATTCACCATCGAGCAGATTTTTACAATATGTCAAATCCTGGAGATGACCCGTAACAAGAACATCAACACACACCAACTATTCGTCGATTTTAAATCCGCCTTCAACAGCACAGATAGGAATTGCCTATAGTCTATCATGTCTGAGTTTGGCATCCCAGCTAAGCTTATACGGACATGCAGCATAACGTTGAGTGCCACTGAAAGCTCCGTCATAATTGAGAAGGACATGTCCGAGTCGTTTGGTACTAAACAAAGTTTTAGACAAGACGGTTCTCTATCATGTGACTTTTTCAACCTTTTACTGGAGAAAATTATTCGTGCCGCCGGGTTGTATCGCCAGGGCGCCATTTTCTACAAGAGCATATCGCTGCTGGCATACGCCGACGAGATCGACATTGTTGCCCTTAATACCTGCGCCATATATTCTGCGTACTCCTGTCTATAGAGGGAAGCGTCTAAAGTCGATCTTGTGCTGAATAGCGATAAGACTAAGTAACTTTTGTCAACAACTAAAGAGTCCACGCGTCTTGGTTAGACTACAATTTCGAAGCAGTTAAAGATTTCGTCTGATCTGTGACCAGCATTAACACCGTGAAAGACGTCAGCCTGGAGATCATACGGAGAATCATTCTTGCCAACAGATGCTATTTTGGGCTCAGTAAACAGCGACGAACCAAACGAATGCTCTACAAAACTCTTATCATTGTGGTCTTGCTATATGGCGCAGAATCATGGACACTGTCGAACAACGACGAAAATGTTTTAGGAGCGTTCGAGAGGAAAATACTTCAGAAAATCATCAGTGCTTTACGAGTAGGATATGAGTACCGCATACGTTGGAACAGCGAGCTATATGCGAGCTGAAGCGCATTAAGATACAGCGGCCACGGTATCTTGTCTACGTCTCTCATATGAATAAAGAAATTTCGGCAAGGCAGGCCAGAAAGCGGGGTAGAGGACGACAAAATCTTCGTTGGAGAGACTAAGTGCTGCAGACCTTTACGCCCTAGGAAATCTTAAACTGGAGCCAGCTAGCACAGGATATATCCAGCCGGAGAGTATTTGTTTTGTTTTTGGTTTTTTGGACTCGGTCAAAACCGACAGACGGTTGTAGCGCTACATAAGTAAGTAAGCGTAATAAAACTAAATCAGTCCTAAGCTTGCCTTTGTTTTCATAATTAAAATATAGAGTAATAATATAGTCATACTTGACCGGTTTTTTTTTAGATATATAATTTTTATAATTGAGTTAAAGGTATTTTTAATAATGTTAAAAGTTTTGTTTAATATAAAATTTATTTTTCCTTAAATATAAATTAATACTTATTACAGGAAATTTTACTAATGCTTTTATAATGAGACATTTTTATATTCTATATGATTTCCTTAATTACCATCATTACATGTTCGTATGTATATTGAAAGCTTCATGTCAGTTTATTGAGTCATTACTTATTAAAAAATATATATATCTATATAATTATTTATTTTGATGTAGGTTTCTCTAAAAGTGTGCTAAAAATGTTAGCAAATATGACACTTTTTGGAAAAACCAGTTGTAAAGAACATTCAAAAAATACCACGTGCCCAGCAATTTTCCAATGTTTTTTAGTTTGACAGCTAAATGTAGCAAACATTTGTATAATTTTTGCACAAATGTATTGCTTTTCACTTAAAAATGTGGCACAACCCTCTTTATTTCTAGTGACAGTAATCATTGAAAAAAAAAAAAACTTTTCCTCGTTTTTGATTGTTTTTTTTTATAATTTAATTGTAATTTTAATTGCATAATGTATAATCTAATGGCAAATATTCAATAAATGAATTGAATTAAGTCACTAAAAAAATACACTTAATTTAATTTTATTACAACGATGTAAAATAATAATTAAAACCTTTGTTTATTTTTGTAACTCTAAATATATATTCATATTTATTTATTTATTTTTTTTTGTATTTCAATGAATATTAAATATATAAGTTATAGTTCCTAAAGCAGTATTTGTGTAATAAAAAAAACAGCAAAATTATAAGTTAATATTACATATTCCGCTATAGAGTATGCTGATTGCAACTTGATTTTGTACTCCTTTTTTTCTGTGAACTTAGTGGTTTATTGTTGCAGTGCAATCAGTTTAAATATTTGTAATTTTTTTATAATTTTTTATATTATTGTACGTTTTTATACTATTGTATGTATAAAATTTCAAATTAGTTTTAAATGCAATTTATTATTTATTGAATAGATAAGCCTAAAAAAAAAATAAATAATGTTTTGCAAAAAATTTCTTTCTTACAAAAAAATCAAAAAAAATATATATTTTTATATGACAAATAAAAAAATATACATACACATACCTATTTTCTTTTACAATTATACCCAACAAACCGAAACGATTTAGAAATAACTTATAACAAGCTCACTAACATGTTGTTGTGTTGTGAATACTATTGTAAATGGTTTATTAAAAATTTTTTAATAATGAAAACTGAACCCTTGCTGCAATATTGCTTGTCTATAATATACAATAAGCTTCGAAATCTAATTATAGAAAAAGCTTACAGGATAACAGTTTTCTAATCATGCTTATAATAAGCTTACATTCATAATATATTTTTAGTTTAGCAATATAAATATATGCATATGTATAAAGTATTAATGTCACAACGCAAGTTCAGGTGATTGATTTTCCAGCATAAATCCCTACTTCCGCTTCAATTGAGAATTTTTTGACATTTTCATATTTGTTAAATTGCTATCTAAACTAAGTGTACTGCAAGTATTTCTGTAAATGGTATTGTCATTTGAAACATTTAAAAAACGGTATTTGAAAACTCTTCACCTTTTGATTACCAAAAGCTGAAGGAAATGTCTTATGATAAGCTTATTCTATAATTCATTTACATTTTGCTTGTGGAATGGTTTGTTGGGTAGCTACACAAAAAAAATGTTATTTTCTTTCTATGTGTTAGTAGGAATTTTATAGTCGTTTTACTCCCAAAGTACTGGACCGATTTAAATAAGAATATTGTGTACATCTACACAGAAAAAGCTTTAAGCCCAAATTTATCATTTCAAAATCGGTGCAGTAGAACAGGCGTAAAAGGGGTACAAAGAAATGTCTTAGCCTATTAGTTATATAGACGAACTCAAAGCCAAGCATGTTATTCAACATATGTAAGGGGTGTTTTTTATAAACAACGATGGATTATTCGATTGACATGAATTTTATTTATCTGAAAGATAATCTTGTGGCATTATATTCTAAATATGATTTCTGGCATATGACCGCCACGGCTGGCGCGGATGTAGTTCAATCTGAACGTCCAATTTTCGATGACTTTTTCCAACATTTATGGCCGTATATCGGCAATAACACGACGAATGTTGTCTTCCAAATGGTCAAGCGTTTGTGGCTTTACCGCATAGACCAGTGACTTTACAAATCCCCACAGAAAGTAGTCTAGCGGTGTTAAATGACAAGATCTTGGAGGCCAATTCACAGGCCTAAAACGTGAAATTGGGCGGTCACCAAACGTGCCTTTCATAAATCTATTGTGACACGAGCTGTGTGCGTCATCTTGTTGAAACCGCATCTCCTGAACATCATGGTTATTCAATTCAGGAATGAAAAAGTTAGTAATCATGGCTCTATACCGATCACCATTGACTGTAACGTTCTGGCCACCATCGCTTTTGAAAAAGTACAGACCAATGTTTCCACCAGCCCATAAAGCGCACCAAGCAGTCAGTTTTTCTGGATGTAACGGTGTTTCCACATACACATGAGGATTACATTCACTCCAAATGCGGCAGTTTTGTTTGTTGACGTAGCCATTTAACCAGAAGTGCGCTTCATCACTAAACAAAATTCGCTTATAAAAATCGCGAACAACGGTAATCTCGTTTTGGGCCCATTCGACGAATCTACGCCGGCGTGAGTCTATTCATGATAATAAATAATAAATAAAAAATAAATAAATAATAAATAAATAATAAATAAATAAAAAATAATAAATCACTTAACAGCTGTTAAATCGGTCGTCATCTTGAAAAGTAATGCCAACTTAAAGTTCTATACCTCTATAAAAATCACGCTATATAAAGGACGGGCCCATTAACGGTTTACGATTTTCTTTTGCGACTTTTTAGTATGGGCCTAGGCGTAACATAACGTGTGTTTTTAAAAGAGCATTAAAAATTTAAATTAGCCACTAAGTGGTGGGGAGCTAGTCGATCAGAGCGTAGGTCATTGGCTTGAACCCACCGCAGACTTTGGTCTATTACTTAACACCGAGCGTATGTCTAAGTCACTATATTTCAAATGCTCAGATATTTAAGACAGATGTAAACTTTTATGGAGCTCGTAGATTTGCTTTTCGGTCCAAAATAAGGTGGTATATGACCTTCAATGATATACATAACTCCAGAACACTCCTCCAGTTATTATAATCAGTTGTCAACTTTTTTTATGATCTTTACCAAATTATGTTGAACTTACAAAGTAAGAAAGGTTTTGTTCTATCGCTCTAGACTTTTTATGTTGAGCTGTTAAAGAGGTATTAAAGTTAAGTTGATCTCCCACGCTTATTCAAACAAAATTTTTAGCTACAATGAATTAAATTTTATAATAAGTTTAGAGTTGTAAAGGAATAGTGAAGATTGTCAACATTTTTTTTTGGTTATTTCTAACCAAGGTTGGTTATTTTTTTCTTCGATGTGTAGATGTGAAATTTTTTTCCCTTTTGGGTACCTTTTCCCGAAGTAAAAAATGAAAGTAATGATTTCTGTTAATGTTTATTAATCATTTTCTCTTGTTTAGTCTTTAGTTGTGAAACAGTCGTAACAATTAATTAATTCGACATATTGATTAGCGTTAGCTATGACTCTTTTCATCCTTTTGAAAACATATGGACTTTGGGCCAAAACATTACAAATTTTTCAATGCCAAGAATGAATCAAGCCAAATTCCTCTACTCGGCTTTAAAGTGAAGTGTATTCTGATAGAAACACATGTCAAATGTCGAAACAAATGTCAGTCAGGCGGACAAGGTGTGGACTATAAGACGGGTGATACAAAACTTTCGAACCACTAATTGATAGTTTTAGCTGGTCCTGCAACATCTGTCATTATGGAATATGTTGTATGGCCTACTATTTATTACTCAATACGATATTTCATAACTTAGCATGATATATTGTACATTAATTTTCTAATCATTAATTTTTGTTTTTTGTTATTAAAATATACTTAAACTTACACTTGTTAATAAAAAAATAAAACACATTTTTGAGAATTACAACAGTGGCGACGGGGATATAAAAGGATTATGCATAAATAGTAAAAGTTTCTTCTGTGTAAGCAAAAAGAAAAAAAATGTGCACAAAGCTGCTTGAATTACTTTTCTACGAATATAACGAATAAAAAGGAAGTTGGGGAAGTTTTGAAGCAAATAGCCAGAATGTAGCATGAGCAGTAGAAGCATAATATTGCTTTGAATAAAACAGCTTCAAGTTTGGTCGAAAATTTCGGAATTTTATAATTGGATGACACAATAATGATTTTTGTATTAAAATTTGGGTAATATTTTGGTTACTATTTTATTGAAATTTGATTACAATAAATTGCAAGTTGTGACAACACTAAAGAGGTCCTAGCCGTATTATCTGACAGTCAAGCAGTCATTCAAGCACGTTGCTCCTACTAAATTAACTCAAATTAAATATATGACTGTCTAGGCAAATTTAATCAACTTGGAAGGAACAAGTTTATACAGCGTCAGGCGGCTGAGCTGGCCAGTAACGGAGTCTCCATGTCACTATTGGGGATATAACATCTCTATGTTTACTTGGAAAGGGAATATAATGATAGGCGTATACACTCTTCAAGCCAAATAGGCTTGTCTAAATTTTTTCTGGGAAACTATTATAGCAATATATGTAAGTCGTGTATCAGGCAATTCAAGCATAGTTTGGCCGTTTAACCGGGTATTGGAGCATGAATAAAAATGAACATTTGAATAAAATAGAGAGAATTTAAATTTAAATCCAATGAGCAGGTTCGGTGAGCAGGGAATTAAAAGACCGGAGCACGGACTTTGTGACGAATTTTATAAAGAGGCGCCTTTCAAGTAAAAGGTTATCAATTTCGGCACCGTTCGACATTGTGGGTAGCAAAGGGTAGCAAAGTAGGAAAGTATAATATGTAGAATCGACATATCCCTAAAGTAAGTAACTAAAAGCCATTAAAATAAGTGATTTTGTTGGGTAGAAAATAGATGCATTAAAAAAGAATAGGATAACCAAAATACTATTTTAATATTTTGGTTTCTTAAGATTAAGATTGTAAAGCATAGATTACTGATGTTTATCTGATTGATATTTGGAAACAAAAATTCGTTAAGCATATGTCTATAACGAATACCAATCTCAGTGACAGCTTTTAGCCTACTTTCAAATAAATATGGATTCAAAAATTTAATTGATTAATAGATTCTGTCTTAAATTTTTTAACTAAAACTGAGCTAAATTGCTTACCAATAAATTCTGCTAAAATAATTGTCAGCTGGCGTTTGTTCATTTTTCGAATAACCGAACATATGATCATTAAGACTCAGTTCTAAAAAAAATCAATCTTTCATGGGTGCAAAACATACCTCTCCATATGATATACCCAAGTAGCTGCAGCTTGATAAATCATCAACATTTCGATTTATAGAAGGAATAATTTTCTCGGTACGAATATTTTCTTATTTTGGCTCAATGTCTCAAAATTCTACAATTTAAATAATATAAATTCTACATTTTTTTAATAATGCCTTAAAATATTCTGCTGAAAGGACAACTATGTTCAGTAAAAAGTAACGGAAAGCTAATTTAAAATAAAGAAACACCCTTTTAAATAAAGCATTTGAATAGAAACTAAAATTTATTGGCTGGTAGATTACGTCAACCTGCTTTAAATTTTGCTTACACTTCTAGTTCTCAACCAATGTCACACTTGGTAAATTGTAATAATGCCTTTGCGAGGCATGAATACAAAATCGCTTAGCATTTGTATAACCGCTTTTTTAATGCATTTATGTGACCAATTGGTGCTAAGAAATCCGTTCTAATAAAAAAAACTATCCCTACACAACTAAAGGCAACTGGAATTATTACTTCCAACCATTTACATACATATAATGCGTGCTTGTACAACAATTAAATATATTTTTGTAAAATGGCAACAAAAAAAAAAAAAAAAAAAAACGAAATGCTAAAAAGAACCACAAAAACAAATCAATAGATTTAATGATTTTTGTTATTCTTCTTTACTTTGCATACCCGATTGTTGTTATTTAAATTCTATAGTATAAAATATACGAATAATACATGCGTTTTATTTGCAGCTACACACGTGTTGTGTACATAAAGGCATATATAGCGCATGCCCTCCAAATTCTTTCAAATTTTTTTTTTACTTTTTTTTCAATAAATGAAAGCATTAATCCATAAAATTATAGTGCATTTAACAATAGAAAAGGAAAAGAGCATTAAGTTTTTTGGCATTGTTTTTATGATGAACTTGAGTTCTTAAATAAAAGAAAAAAAATCATTTTAAAATTCAATTTCACAAAAACTAAAGATGAAGGTCGTCATCATATTTCGCTTAAACAACAAGAAAATATTTTATAAAACATTAAATACTTAAAATTTTGGAGATAAAAAAGTCAATTTTGTTACAATTAAATTGCTATAACAACATAATAGAAAATCAAGAATTAGCTTCAATGAAAGTCTTTATATTTAGTGAGGAGTATAAGAAAGAAAGAAAAAAAAAAACACTTGAATGATTATTAAGCCAGAGAATAGACAAAAAGAAACTTAAGGCTGACAACATAATATAGTTTTTTTTTTGTATTTTGAAAAAAATGTGATAAAACAATCAATCATACATGTGTATTTTGTTAAACTAATTAAAACGGTGACGTCTGACTATTGCCGAAATTATAAACTACTCATACGCTTGTAATGCACCACAAGTACAGGGTCTTCGCCGGAAAGGTATACTATTTTGTTTTGCCGCTATTTTAGTAAACATAGTCTTGACAGTTCATATTTGGCAGTCGTGTAGTAGAGACGTGGCAAATTTATTATGAAAAAGTATTCAGTAAGCCAACGTGTTTTAATCGTTAAAACATTTTATCAAAATCAATCATCAATTTTCATGAAAAAATCATAATGAGTGACAAGGCATATTTTCATTAGAATGGTTATGTAAATAAACAGAATAGTCAGTTCTGGTCAATGGAAAACCCTCAAATTATTCATCAGTCACCTTTGCATCCATTAAAAGTAACAGTCTGGTGTGCAATTTGGTCAGGAGGAATCATTGGACCTTAGTTCTTTGAAACTGAAAACGGCGTAACGGTAACTGTCAAAGGGGAGCGATATCGTGATATGATTGAAAACTTTTTAACGCCACAACTGCATGCCTTGGGCTTGAGTAACATGTGGTAAGCAACGATGTAGCAACTCACACAAAATATTAGTGATGAAATTAATGAAATACCGCGTGAAATGTGTAAGAATGTAATGAAGAATATGCTCAAAAGGGCTCGCATTTGTGAGGCTAACAGAGGCTGGCATTTATCTGATATTGCATTCCATACATAATTGCCCACATTAAATAAAACATTTATCAATATAAGATCCATTCTTTTTCATATAATCAAAAATTATAAGCAAAGGGTGTCTGCCGGGAAGGCGTATTTGAGTTTAAGAAATGGACAAAAAAAAATTAATACTTAAGTGTTTTAATTTCTCGCCGATTTTTGGAAGTGAGGATTATGCAAACCATAAAGACTTACGTCTTAAGGCTTTTAAAGTTCAGTGGATACAATAACTTACGCTTACCGACCATTAACAGTGTCAGGTCTCTGATGATTGGAACCTTGAAATTCATCAAACTGATTTGGAATTTCATTAAAAAATCATCTGAGTGACGAGACTCATTTTCACCTTGAAGGGTACGATGAAAAACAAAATTTTCTTTTTTTTTGGGGCTCGCAAAATCCAAGAATGATTGTTGAAAAGCCTCTTTATCCTCAACGTATTACTTTTTGGTTTGGCTGAATTACTGGACCATACTTTTTGAAAATGAGTTTGGAGCAAATGTTACGGTGAATGAATTACGCCATCAAACGTTCAATTAATTATTTTACATATTCGGAAGTAGAGGATATTGATGTTGACGGCGTTTATTTTCAACAAGTGCAATTAACGACCCCATCGCCATTTTATGTGGAAAATTTCCTGATCATGTGGTGTCTCGAAAAAGCGATTACAATTAGCTACTGAGATTTTGTGACTTAAGCCTTTCGTTTTATTTTATTTTTTTCAAAGTCTGGGGGCTAATTCTGTCATTCGTTTACGAAAAACTTTTTATTCGTACGAACGAGTTTTTAGTTATTTGGAATTCTCTTAATCGATCACGAACAAAATGATTTGAAATTTCTAATGACGGTTTTCGATAATGAACAATAATTCGAAAGTAAGCTTTTGAGTTTTTAATCGTAAGCAAAGAAAAAAAACGAAGTAAAGTCTTTACACAAGAAAATTAATAAAAAAGAAAGTTGTTATTTATTTAAGAAAACTTAATATATTTAGTAATTTTTGTTAAAAAAGAGCTTCAAAGAGCTTTTTGGCAAATCGAACAGACTTAAAAAAAAAAAAAATTCATTGTCAAATAGTTCCCAAAAAGAAGCCAGGGCGAACAAACTTTGGGAGTACCTTAACCTAAGGCCCACCAACAAAAGTTTTCAAGTTGTGGAGCAAGGTGACACACGAAGAAATATTTTTTTGCTTATTTTTAGTAATAACTTTTTATTAGGTATACGCTAAACAAGAATAAAAATAAGTGGTGGGCCGAATGAAGAGTAAGTTTTTTGCAAGTAAGAGAAAAGTTTTGACTGCAGCAAGCTAGAAATCACTGTCGAAGGATTGGTAGATTTATCTTAATTAATAATAAATAACTTAAAAAAATCTAAAAAAGAAAAAAAACATATATTTTAACCCTCAAGAGGTTCGAAACTCTTCTGAATATCTTCTCTTCAAGCACTATAACTACTACAACCAGCCACTCACTTACTTTTTGATTTATTTATTTGTTTTCTGTCTACTATAAATTTCATAATTTTTTGAATATTTTATCCAGTGTTGTAAAACATTTTTAAAATTTTTTTTACAATACTTAAGCTACAATTGTATTCGTTTCGTTTCGAGTAACATAATTAGAAAATTTTACTGCATCCAAATATTTTTCGATTCAAATTTCATTTCAATCACGAATGCCAGAACTAGGCCCCTGATAACTCACTCGTTTTTCTTACGTTATTTTAGACAATAATCAAGTTAACACTTCGGCACTAAGTTGATAAACTTGAGTCTCAAAGGGGGTGCTAATGTTTTTTTTACTTCGGTAAAAATAAGTCCGTGGTTGCAAAATGCATAATGCTGTTATAAGACTATTTCCAAATTCAAATATTTTTTTAATGATTATTTCGTTATTAGTTTAAAAGTTATGTAGATGCAATATTTACCTGAATTTTTTAACTGTTCAATGTCACAACTAAGTTAACAGCAGCTGAAAGGTTACAAGTGATTCAAGTTTTAATCATCTGATTATCGCACATTATAGTAACAGTAATAGATTTCTATCTATTGAAACAATTTTTTTCTCGTTTTTTATTTAAGTTTATTTAAGGTAAAAATCTTTGTTATTTCATTAATATTAGAATCATAATTATAAAATTCATTTGGGAATATTAAATATTTTCTTATTATAAGCTTAACTGATGTTTATACTACAATTTTTGAAACTTAAAACTGATTGATAGACAGGTGGCTTAATGCTAGTGTTCTCTGTTAAAAAGAAAAAAAACAATTACAATATTTACGAAACTTTGATTTAATTATATTAATATAGATTTTGTGACATCTAACGCATAATAGAATATAAATGTGGGATTTTGAAGTATACGGAAAATAATGCTCAAAGCTATCGTTTTTTTAAGCTACTCCGAACACAAAAACATAAAATTTCAGCTATGATTTCTATTTTAATCTACACCTTAACATTATGTAGAGTCTATAGGGCTAAAGTGTAGTTGTGCTGCCATTTGTAATAGTTACCGTGTAAGTTTTATCTCGTTTTGTTAGTATCACTCGATAATAGCTGAATTAGATCATTTCTAACTAAGTCGAATAAAGCAGCTGCAATACCACATTTTCAAATCTGCCTAATAGATATTTAAAAAGTGAGTTAATAAATATAAACATAATAAGCATTTTAATTTAATTGGTAATAAAATGTCATGGTTTGCTACTCCATACATATCTTTTGTTATAGATAATTTATGCAGTATCTGCAAAGGAATATGACCAAAAATATTTCAACTTATTGCAAATTAAGAGAAAAGTATTACAAAAACAAATATTACTTAATTTTTTTTTTCTTTCAAATTACTCTATACACACCTATTGCTTTGTACTCTATTTAGCACTTATTTGAAGGTCAAATGTGTTTTGTCGTTATATTGTGATATGCACACAAATGAGCTGCAAAAAGCGGAAGTTTAAAGTCAAAGATTGAACATTTGTCCTATGACCAAAATAAGTAAACACGCAAAGCGTATTATTATTGCAAAAATCGAGCAAAACCCTCAAATTTTCACAGAACATTTGTGAAAGCGCTTGAAAAGGAGTATGGTGTTGTTGATTGTCATTAAACGGAAAAATGTATTCTCGAAGCCATTATGAACGCTTAACAACCATCTGACTACTGGGATAACGTTGTATTTTGTTCTAAAACGAAAATGGTGAATTAAATATTACAGAGACGGGCAAGCGTGTTGAAAAGTTATAGACACTTCTGAAAAATGTTTTTGTTATATGCTAAGTATAATGTAAACATATTTCCTAATATTTGTGCAAAGAGTTAGCTGATACTACCAAATGTAAGCATAACTTGTTTTTGCCAAATTTTCTATGTGTTTTAAAATGAATTTGTACTATTTTTTGCTAGAGTTTTTATAAGATATGTATATTATTATAATCAATCAAAAAATTAGTGTTAGGAAGCAAAGGAGCCATTTTATTGGTTATGAAGTTGTAAGTACTTAATTATTTTTTTAATGTGTCAACTCATTTTTGAAACAATGTATATTCTTTTAAAACATTAAAAATTTAACATTTCAATATCGTTGTCATAGATTTATTGTTAGAGAAGGCAATTTATACCATCAGAGAGCCAGTATGGACTCGCAGCAAAAACACCTCCTTTGTTATAAAAAGGTAAATTTCTAGTGAAAAAAGTCCAAAGCAATCATATGCTATAATAAAACTAAACAGGTTTAATTGCTATGGATAGTAGTATAGTATAGTATAGTATAGTATAGTATAGTATAGTATAGTATAGTATAGTATAGTATAGTATAGTATAGTATAGTATAGTATAGTATAGTATAGTATAGTATAGTATAGTATAGTATAGTATAGTATAGTATAGTATAGTATAGTATAGTATAGTATAGTATAGTATAGTATAGTATAGTATAGTATAGTATAGTATAGTATAGTATAGTATAGTATAGTATAGTATAGTATAGTATAGTATAGTATAGTATAGTATAGTATAGTATAGTATAGTATAGTATAGTATAGTATAGTATAGTATAGTATAGTATAGTATAGTATAGTATAGTATAGTATAGTATAGTATAGTATAGTATAGTATAGTATAGTATAGTATAGTATAGTATAGTATAGTATAGTATAGTATAGTATAGTATAGTATAGTATAGTATAGTATAGTATAGTATAGTATAGTATAGTATAGTATAGTATAGTATAGTATAGTATAGTATAGTATAGTATAGTATAGTATAGTATAGTATAGTATAGTATAGTATAGTATAGTATAGTATAGTATAGTATAGTATAGTATAGTATAGTATAGTATAGTATAGTATAGTATAGTATAGTATAGTATAGTATAGTATAGTATAGTATAGTATAGTATAGTATAGTATAGTATAGTATAGTATAGTATAGTATAGTATAGTATAGTATAGTATAGTATAGTATAGTATAGTATAGTATAGTATAGTATAGTATAGTATAGTATAGTATAGTATAGTATAGTATAGTATAGTATAGTATAGTATAGTATAGTATAGTATAGTATAGTATAGTATAGTATAGTATAGTATAGTATAGTATAGTATAGTATAGTATAGTATAGTATAGTATAGTATAGTATAGTATAGTATAGTATAGTATAGTATAGTATAGTATAGTATAGTATAGTATAGTATAGTATAGTATAGTATAGTATAGTATAGTATAGTATAGTATAGTATAGTATAGTATAGTATAGTATAGTATAGTATAGTATAGTATAGTATAGTATAGTATAGTATAGTATAGTATAGTATAGTATAGTATAGTATAGTATAGTATAGTATAGTATAGTATAGTATAGTATAGTATAGTATAGTATAGTATAGTATAGTATAGTATAGTATAGTATAGTATAGTATAGTATAGTATAGTATAGTATAGTATAGTATAGTATAGTATAGTATAGTATAGTATAGTATAGTATAGTATAGTATAGTATAGTATAGTATAGTATAGTATAGTATAGTATAGTATAGTATATAGTATAGTATAGTATAGTATAGTATAGTATAGTATAGTATAGTATAGTATAGTATAGTATAGTATAGTATAGTATAGTATAGTATAGTATAGTATAGTATAGTATAGTATAGTATAGTATAGTATAGTATAGTATAGTATAGTATAGTATAGTATAGTATAGTATAGTATAGTATAGTATAGTATAGTATAGTATAGTATAGTATAGTATAGTATAGTATAGTATAGTATAGTATAGTATAGTATAGTATAGTATAGTATAGTATAGTATAGTATAGTATAGTATAGTATAGTATAGTATAGTATAGTATAGTATAGTATAGTATAGTATAGTATAGTATAGTATAGTATAGTATAGTATATTATAGTATAGTACTTGTGTCACTTATGTAAAAGCTGTTGTTCAGGAGTTGTTAACTTTTAACAAGAGAAATAAAAATTCTACAGTTGTAAAACTTTGCCAGCTGAACAATTTCGTTTTTTCATGTTGTGAGCGTTTATTTCATCTGGTGTGTGACAACTAAAGCCATCCTGTTGAAATTGTAGATTTTTAATTTTTCATATGCAATGCCTTATGATGGTTCAATAGCTCAAAGCAGAGACTGTAATAGTTTTACATCCCACACTAAACCAGAAATAGTCACAACAACAGGAACAAAAAAATTATGTTTTTAAAACATAAGTTGTTGTAAAATTTGATTAATCGATTGCGACATTATTGTATGTCATTACTAACCGAATACAATGTTGCCTATAAGTTAGTTTTGGCGGCCAGTCACTTCTAACTAAGCCTATAGTCGATGATTTTCAGAATTTTTTGTAATTAAAGAAAACAGTGATGAAAGAGAAGCTTTATAAAAAAAAATAATTTTGATAAGTTTTGAGTTGTGACTGTTTATGATTTTGTGTGCAAAAAAACAGGTAATAATAATAATAATTAATAAATAATTATCTTATGCCCTCGCATATATTTAACAATATAGACCGTTGATATGGTGTCTGGGTTTCGGTTCCTTACAATTTGGAATGCTCTATGAGTAAGAATATTAATCCTTTTTTGAAATTTTACCTGAAATTCAAAATCTTTAATCACTATGATCGATGTTCACACCACTACACAAATTCTTAAAAAAATTTCAGACCATGGATAAGCACTATATTTTTTTGATGCGCTATGGTCGCCTAACTTCAGAAATCATAAGCATATCAAATCCTATTGATAAGTTTTTTGTTACAATTTTTTTTCCAAAATATGAGATTTGTGATGAGGCTGCTTCATACATCTTATGATAGCTTTGAAACGACTTCTTCGATTTCGTTAAGCCATATGTTAGAAAATTCCAAATTATACCGGCTTTAAGTCATTCTAATATCATTTTTTAATATAATCCATATTTTTGGAGTTAATGAGAAACAAATCATATATATTTTTTCTTTTATTATGATATTTTTGATTTCTAAAAATTTACAAAAAATAGAAAGTGGAAAATATTTAAAAGTTTCACTATTTATTCATAAAGTTGCATATGATAAAAAAACAAACCATAATTCATAAAAATCGATTGGTAAATATATATTTTATTCTCAATAAAGTGAAAGTACCAATTTTTAAATATAACATTTCTTTTCCATTTATCTTCTTTAAATACTGAATACGTTCTATCGACTCAAATAAAGATTTCGTATATTTCTCTAAATTTTATGTATTTGTGTGAATCAAATTCGAAAGCTCTTAAAAAATTAACCGATATTTTAAGTCTTAATTTTTGTATGTCTCTAAAAGGATACTGGAAATCATATTTCTCATTATCGTTTCGTTATCCTCCTGTGGCAACAAGTTTTTGCGTAGTTCTCTTAGTTAGAACATTCACACTTTGTAACAATAATGATTGTTCAGCCATCGCTGAAAAGCGATATAATTTTTTCTTCATTTGATCCAAATCGAAATAGGGCAATTTTTAATTCGCCATCTGCGGGTCCATACTGTTGCTATGAAATATAGGGTCGTTTGCAATTAACGAAAGGATACTGCTATAACTCATAACATAACCCAATATACCTTCGCCCAAATGAGAAAGAACCTTTTTAGTCCTAGACTGTTTCGACAAGTCAAAGTTAGAGCCCCCGATTCTGTTGCACAACTGTATTGTTCTGCACTTATCCGTTTTGCACCTTCGCTGCATGCAATATTATATCTTCTCATTTATTTACGAACCAATCACTTATATTGTAAAGCTATAAGGCTTTCAATAATTAACATTTTTACCTGCCTGTTGGCAACTTGGCGTAAAAAATAATTTTTATAATCATTAATATATTTACTATGCTTTAAAATGATGTTCACAATGAAAATTCTGCGTATTGAAATTTGAAGATACCCATTGCGAATACCTTTAATATTTTATTGTATTTGATTTTATTAATTAATTAAAAATATTTTTTATTTTTAAAAATTATTTTATATAACTGCAAAAAAGTTGTATAATCATAATAATTTCGAAAATTATTTTCCCCTACAACAAGTAGGAACACTCATATTTTTAAGTCCCTATTTTAAACACTCAAAACTTAAATATTCGTTCCACTCAGTTTTTCCATTTGAACTCAGAACCTATAGCTTGAGTTGAGCATAATAATCGTAATTTAAAACAAAAACGAGCATTTGCCACACAACAAAAATTGTAGTATACACAAATGGGCACCGTGCCAAGTAGGAGAACGTAAAGAAAAAAAAATTACACACACATACTCATATACAAACTACCAAGAATTACTGCGTTAATATATTGTATTCTTTTCAGCCAACAAGATCATGTATTAGTTTGAATGTAAAAGAAATACATTATTTTACTGAGAAAAGAAGCGATTCAATGGAATCGAATTTTACAAAAGCAATGAGTTTTGAAGTAAAGAAAAAATGAGCGAGAAAATTGTTTGCCTTTAGTCAGTGTAACTGTATCAAAGTATGCCTCTGTGTGTATATATTTGCTGAGTGCGCCTAAATGTAGGCTTCTTGTAATACCAAAACAATAACAATTATGCTATAATGAAAACATGGTTAGTGTTTTGTAATGCAAACACAAATCGAGATTGAGCACATTTTGTATTTGCTCTCTCTGCTTTAGGCCAAATATGAGCGTTATGTACTCTCTCTCATGTACAATAATAATAATAATTATAGAAAAGATGATGGTGTTAATAATGAAGTTGATTTTCCAAGCAAATAAAAGAGTATTTTTCTCGTTGTTATACTTTAATCATTATTATCATATCACATGGTATGTGCAATATAGCTTCGCCTCAATGTTGCTGCTTCATATTCATAATAATATTGTTGTTGATTTTGTTGTCGTTGTTGCCGTTATATACTCTGTGTTTTTGTTATTGTTATTATTGCGTTCTCCAAAAATTATTGAAATTGTACATGTGAAAACGATGAGAACCGATGTTGCTTGTAAAAACTGTTTCTGCTGCGGATTTCTTTTTTCTGTGTTTTTCCTCGTTTTCATTTTATTTTTGCTTTTTTTTCTTCTTGTTTTTGTTTTTCAAAATTCATTTTGTTGTCCCTACATAGTATATACAGCATTGTGTGCTAACGTTGTTTGTATTTTATTTTTGTTGTTGTTGTTGTTGTTGTTGCCGTTTTTATACTACTACAATGTGTTTTTAACTAAAAGTCGGCTATATATGCTTTTATAAAATAACCAAACTAGTAGTGTGCCACAGAAGAGTGCAAACGTAGCACAGAAACACAGTTAAAAAGACGACTACAAGTTGGCTTAAACGTTCCATATACGAACATCTATACAAATTTATATCTTCTATATAAAACATTGTTATCAACATCTAACAACGTATATATAAATATTAAACTAAAAAAAAGAAAAAAAAATCGTTTTAAAATAAAGACAAGTTAAACAGAAAAGCAAATTCCTTGCCACGAGTTTATTTTGTTGTGTTTTGTTAAAAAAAAACAAAATTGTAAAAAATCAAAAAAAGAAACACGAAAAACTAAATAAAACCTCTGGAATGAAGTGTTGAGTAGAGTTTTCCCATCTAAAATAAAGTGAGTGTTTAATGACAAACTTAAAACTGCAAAAAAAGAAGACAGTAATGAAAACGAAGTTGTGAACGAAGTATCCTCAAAGAGATATATGAAAACTATATTCCAAGCCTTTTCTTTCAAGCCTTTTTTCATGTTTACCTTTTATGTAAAAGGTGTAAAGAAAACATCCTAAAAAAATTCAAATTAAACATTTTTTATGTAATCACTATCATGCAACCGATTTTTGGGTTATTTCTTTGGTCTTTAATTAGTCTTTGATTTAGACTTTCTTTGTAGATGCTGTGTAATTTGAACTTACGCTCTGTAGCGCATTTTAGTTTGTGAACTTTTTTTTTCAAGCAACGACAATTACAACAACAAAAAGGCAATAATTTAAAAAAAAGAGAAAGGCTTTAAATGTTACAGCCTAATTTCACAACATGACCTTTTTTAACCTTTTTTTATCAAATTATAGGCCATTTAGGCCACAGACGTTTCAAAGTGTTACGTGTGTACGAGTATACAATTTGTGGCAGTGGGAAATGTTTTTTTCTAGTATTTAAGGAAATTTTTGTTGAAAGAGGGAAAGAACGCGTAAGAATTAAATTTTAAAGTTGTGCTTGAATTTCTTACTAATATTTTTTTCGTTACTTTATTTGTTGTTATGACTGAGTCTTGAGCACATGTCGAATATATAGAATGTGACCACAGATTTCGAATATTGTACGTTCATGAATATTCTACTGAAAATTGTAAATGTTAAATATGTTTGGTTTTGCCAGGCTTTGAAAATGTAAATTATTAATATGATAGCCAACACCAATTTGTTTTGTCTGAATTTTTTGGTGTGCTCTTTAAAACAACTCCAAAAAACGCAAACAGTAAACTTAAGTTCCCTGAAAAACTGTTAGAGTATCAAAGAGCAGTAGTTGGTATCTCTTTATCTTGGGCAATGTAATTTTTAAAGATATTTGGACTATAACAAACTCGCATCTATACAAATAGAGTGAATTATGAATCTCTTTGCAAACAGAGATGATCTTTTTAACTTAAATTTTTTTATCTTTATCTGCTTTTGTTAATAAATAAAATTGCCGCACATGGGAAGAAACCAAGCCACACTAAACTCTACAGACTCTTTTACACACAGAAAAATGCTCCATTTGGTGTAGTTTATACGCTGCACATTGTGGTATTTGATATCGAATTTGGGAATTAGATAATAAAAAAAATTTTTAGAAAACTTGAAGTAGATAACATTCTACTTCTTGAAGTAGATAACATTCTACATCACTAGGCATAAACGTATTTTTGGTATCGTTTTCCGTTGCTATTTTTTTTTAAATATAAGTAAGAACACAGATTCCTCTATATTTTAATTAAATTTCTATAGTTTTTTTAGGAATAATATAAAAAGTAAAAATGGAACCATTAACTACAGGCTAGTGGAATTATTTTTGCGTTTTTTATTTTTATATTTAGTTAATGTATAAATTTTTTATGTTATTTGAAATTGAGACTAAAAATCAGTCGTTTTTAAGGAAATATGTGGATTTAAAGTAGAGAGTTAAGCAAAGTTAAGCGATTCCATCAACTACTCTTAAAATATAATCTTGCTCATATTTGCTCTTTTTAAAAATATATTGATTTATGTTTATAGATACATGAAATACATATGTATTAAACTACTTGCTGTAAACTATAACAGAATATTTTTATTAACCACGTAGGCATATGTGGCCTTTTTTAAATAACTGTAATAATATTTGTAGTCAGTAAAAAGCCTGTCTTTCAATCCTTCATGAATGGTTTCGATTCTTCGAATGACTTCTGATCTTATTATTTTCAATACATGAAAAATAAAAAAGAAAGGTAATAATTTTTCACAAGAAACGCTTATTAAAATTTGAATAAAATCCAGAAAATCTTCAAATTCATAAGTCCGATGATACTGAATAAAATATTTTCAAATACTGTGATTATTTCTATTATGAAAAAAATAAAAGTATTGAGTAAATAAAAATAAAAAAGAGAAGAAACCAAAATATCCACTAAAGTATGGATAAAAAATACTAAATAAATCGAAATTCATTGAATTTAGCTCTCGAGAAAAGCTTCCCAAATTGAATCCCACTTTAAGCATCAAATATCTCACTGTACGCTGGTGGCATCATTGGACCTTATTTCTACAAAAATTAAGATAAAGCTCACGTAACGCTTGTTTAAAATTATGGATGAATTAAATCCGAGCGGGATGTAATTTCAATAGAACGTCACTACTTGACGATCATTATTGTTCTAAGAATTAGTTAATTTTTAGAAATTGACCTGACATTTGGTGTTTAAGATCATACAACTAGACATCTGTCAATTATTTTCTGTGGGACCACGCGAAGTCACTAACTTATGTTATGCTGCTAAATCAGCAGCAATATATGCTTAGGAGGCCAACATTTTGTTATTCGTGAAATATATTTAATTATTTATTTTTGCTTAATTTAAAGTTCTATCGGCTTAAAAAAAACACCATATATGACAGTTAACAGCAGTTGACTGTAGCAACGCAACACTCCTTTTGTGGGAAATATTTAGTTCCGACTCTTTGGCTTATTAACAAGTTCAATATACAGATATTTTTTTTTCTACTTCAAATCTCATACAAACACGATATTCCACATTAAAAATATGAACCATAATGTTTTTTTACACAAAAAAATAAATAGATAAATAAATAAATAAAATAATAATAATATTTAAAAAATTTAGTCACTATTGCAATACCATCACAATTATCTTTGCAAATAAATTCATTTAAAGATTTTTTATAACATTTTTCATCGAAAAAAGTTAATTATTTAAAACATGTAATCAATAATAAAATTGGTGGCTTTAATAATTTTAAGACAATTTTTACCTACTCCCACTAGGAACGCCACATCAATATTTTATGTCATGTTTTAAAGAGTCATTAATCTTACACGGAGTTACGTGTTTTGTCTGTTTTTATTCATATTGATTTTCCTATATACCTTAGGAAAACAAAACTAAAGTAAAATAAAAAACTCACCGTCACAGAGGCAAATGCGTTACTTTCGTTTTTCCCTTAAAAAAGGCAATGTAAATCATATTAATGCCCTGAGGTAACATTAGTTTCAATTCTGTTATAAGTAAAATATTGGCAAACGATTGAAAAAAAAGAAAAGTAAAAATTTTAAATTCATTATTTCCAGATTTGCTCATTTAATACGTTGTAAAAATATTAACACCAAAAGAAAGATGCCAAAGAAACAATGATTTAAGAGAAAAAAAAATAGGCAAATAGGCCGCAATAGGAAAAATTATGTATGTAAAAGTATATTTTATGTGGCGCCTTAAAGTATGCCACAATATTTTTATGTATTACAGTTTTTCTAAAATCTCGTCTCTCTTTTTAACATTATACTGTCAGTGTTCTAAATATTTCAATGGTTGTTTTGTTACTATTTCATTTCCTATGAAGGAATACTTTCTGATGCAGAAGGGAGAAATGAATACCCATAGACTCACACTAACACAAATATAAGTTTATTTCAGCTTATATTTTGTTAATGTATTGGTGTTGTTGTTCCAATTTTCGCCTTTATTTTATACATGCGTTTGTTTACGTTTGAACCAGTTTGTGTGAGTGTGTGTGTAAATATTTAGTTGACACATTAAACTCAAATGTATTTCTTGTTCTTCTTTTTAGTCATACTCGGCTGCACGTTGGTTTTTATGCCATTAGACATATAATATTTTCTTTTTTATATTTATATTTGTATATTTTATACCTTATATAACATTGATGTTTGGGGTATATTGCATTTGTGCTTGTTTTTGTAATAATCTGATATTCATTTTTAATTAAACCGATTTCATAAGGGTTTAAAAACTAGATGAAGAGAGAATATTTGTCCATTTGAATATTATCTCTTAACATAGTTTGGTTTAAGTTTTATATTTTTATTTATGAATTTTTGTTAATCAGATTTTACACTGTCATCAAAATAGTCTTTATTATTGAAATTTACTTCATTAAACTCAATTCTTTTACTTATTTTTTTATATACTTATATCTGGAAATTATATTGGATGGCATAGCAGGCAAATACATAGAATTTTGCTAGAATGACAATACGCATATGCATATGTGCCTTGTTGTTTTGGTAATTTTTTTTCCAGAACAGGCCGTTTTGTTCAATCAAAATTTAGAGCAAAATTGTAAACTTTCTTGTTTGTCAAAGAAACCATATGTTTTTATTGTTCGATATCTGGCGTGTTGTGAAGAATCCTTATTTAGTCCACGAATATAAAATCGTGTAAATACTTGCTCTGATTATGCCTAAACTCCCATTTGAAGTGGAAGTTAGGGTGAAATCTAAGTAAACGCTGCTTCCATCTCGTAGATTTAAATAGCTTTTTAATAGCTTTATTCTTTTACAGTCTAAAATAATTTCGTGACGACATTTTTCGAGTGAGCTGTGCGTTCAGCCTGGTTTGTGATTTTTTTGCTTTCTATTGCATTTTACGTATAAATTAATGTTCAATAATAATAACTAATGTTTACTTTCACTGAATGTTAAAAATAGGTTAGCACTGTCTTGCCAATCTTTATCGTAATGCTTTAAACACAAAGACGACGGTTAGAAGCATTTGTGGTCGTATAGTTAGCTAGTTAAGGATATTGGAAACGACACCACAATAAGCAGCTGATCAAAAAAAAAAACAAAACAAAACAAAAAAATGATGCTTTGAAAAATAAAATTTAAAATACAATTGCAGTATCTTCTTTCAAAAATTATTCAAGCATCCGAGCTCAAACATATAAGATAGACTGTAGTTACTTTCAGAAAGACACTGTAAAAACTAAAAGATAATCGGTTCTAGATTTGTCTTCGAACAAACGCACATTCAATTTTATGTATGTGTATGTAGATAGATTTCACCCAGTGTGCTTTCTACGATAACCGCTTTTTGGCTAATGTGCATGGGTAACGAAGCTTAAGTACTTTTCGCTCTCCACATACACAAAATCCCATATTTAGTATGTTTGGAAGGTGTCACGCCGACTTATCAAATCTCGCCCAGTTTCTCACTGGTGATGTGTACTGTTCACAATGTTGTTTGAACCTAATTCAGAAACTTCGACTATTGTCGTTCTCAAGATATACAAAAATTATTATTAAATTTATTTGGGAGGTACCACTCCCACCTGCTAAATTTCACTTATTTTTTATCTGATGATTTTTATAGCCTATAAAGTCAATCAGACTAAATTATAAAACCTTAGTTGTAACTGTTCTTAAGATATAGTAAAATCAATACTTAGTTTGTATGGACGGTACCACACCCACTTGTATAAATCCGCTTACGTTTTGACTAATGTTTTTTAATGACTATAAATCTATTTTGGCTAAATTTGGATACTCTTTCTATTACCATTTTGAAGATATAGACAAATACTTATTAACTTTGTATGGGCGTGGCACCACCATGTTGGAATTTTTTACATTTGTATAGAATAAAGTTCATTCCAGATACAGGAGAAATACCGTTAAAATTTCAAGAAAATTGATTCAGCCATTTAGATGCCTATAAGGCACAAATAAAGAAACAAATATACATACACACACACATTCATTTTTATACATATATATGTACATATATAAGATTATAATGACGCAGGAACAAATACATTAATTCTTAAACACTTTTTGATTATCAATACTTTTTAGCATTTTAGTTTTATATATTTAAAAATTTTTTAAATTTTGTAGCCAAATAAAATGAAAATAAGTCTAAGTTGGCTACAACAGTAAAAGTAGTCGTGTAGCTATGTGGCTGTGTTGCTACCTAGATAAGCGTATTCATATAAACGTGTCAATATTATTTTTGCAGTTTGTAGTGTGCAGCCTGTCGTCGTCTATGTGTTTAAAACATAAAAAATTAGTTTGCATGATTCGAATATAAGAAAAAAATTCGTTCGTGGTTTTGTTCATGTATACTTCTTTAAATAGAAGTTTTCATTGAGGTTTGTAATTTAAGCCCTTTTACTAAAAATTATATTTTAGCACTGCTTGTAAGAGTCCCACGATTATTCGAACCAGTAGTAAAATTTAAATTAAAATTAAAATTGATGAATAAATTGGCCCATGTATGAAATTAAAGTGTTTTGATCGATAAAATGAGAGATGGTTGAAATTAGACTGATAATTGATACAAAAAGTCGTCATTCTGCATTGGCTTAAATTAAGGCAATACTATTAAGAGATTCTTTAGTTAACTTGATATATATGAAATAAAACGCATTTACTAATTTTGAATTTTGCAAAAATAGAATGTTTTTACAAAAGTGGAATATAGAGTATTAACATTTTCGGTTTAACCTGCTACTATTTCTGGCTTGTTTGTATTTTTTTATTTTATTTTTTTTATTTATTTATTTAATTTATTTTTTTTTTGTATGAAGTTGCAAAGTTGGCTAAAGGAGTTGAAACAGTTCGTAGAAAAATATTAAAATAACTACTCAATCGGACTTTTACATCTTTGGTACTAAATTCTCCGTCACTGCAAAAAATTTGAATTTTGAAAAGGAACGTTGAAAAGGAGACCTAATTGGATAACTTAAAATAATTTGTGAAATAAAGAAGAATTTTTATTGGTATGTATTTGCTGTTGTAATAAGCAACAACATCTATATAATTTTTATACATAGATAATGTCAACGTCTACTGATGTAATGAAGGCATATTTCGAGGATAACAATTCCTAAAGATCTTATTTTAAAACTTGATTTTGAGTAGATGACTCAGATCATTTGTTACATATTAACATAAAAATTTTACTACATAATTTGCTACAAACTCCTTTAGCTTAGTTTTGTTTTCAGTTCAGTTTTTAATTAGGGGTGGTATAAACATAATGAACGATATTAATTGTGAGTCACTTTTTAAAGTTAAGTTTTCTGCCCAACTTAATTTTACATTTCTTTGTTTCACTGTTTGACAAATTCAACAATGGAAAAGAACACAATTGGGCAGTGCGTTAAGATTGTGTAAGCCTTTTTCGAAAATGGTCATTCAAAGCAAAATGCATTTCGTGCACTTCGTGCAGTTCGTTGTGCTCAAAACATTGCTGTTGTTCGCGATAGTGTGGCAGAAGAGCCGTCAAACTCGAACTGTAAGTGATGTTTGCTATCGCGAGGTGATAACTGATTTTTTGCGACCAGAAAATGGGGATATTGATCTGGACGATATGTGGTTCCAACGGGATGGAGCCACCTGCTACACAGCTAACGAAACAATGGCTCTTTTGCGTGAAAAATGTAATGGCCGTGTTAGCTCATGTCGTGGCGATGTTAATTGGCCGCCACGATCATGTGACTTAACACAATCCAGGAGCTAATAGGATGATTAGGCACACTAACGATATTGAACCTTAATTATGTCTCAAAGTCATTGAAAATACAGACCAACGGATAGAGGCATACCACCGAAGCTGTGGTGAGAATTTGGACCATATTTTATTTCACACATAACTGTGTCACAAAAAGAAAATTCGAGTTCAAATTTACGTCCAACATCTTTCACGAATCAACAGAAAGTTGGACAATTAAGAATGTTAGCTTGATAGCCAATGTAGAACAATTAAAAAAACATTTGCGTTATTTTTTTCCAGTGCCATCAGTTGTTTCGTCTGCTTAAATCCATACAAATTGTTTTTTTTTAAATACTAATGTATTTAGATAGTTAAATGCTTTCTGATCGTGCTTTATAGTTTGTATATTCTTTCAAAAACTGTTTGAGATCCTCGGGTATGTTCTGTAAACCGAAATTGAATAAAATTCATATTGTTATAATTCGCAAATCTGATAAGATTTCTGTTATTATTCTTTTTCTTTTTGTTAACTCGTTTAATATATTTGCTTTTAAACTTTTACTCGATTTCAATTTCACTCATTTTCGCGTTCTCATAATTGAAAACATTAAAGAAAGACTGAAACACTTTATTAAGTGACGGTACGTATTAAAATTTTAATTAAAAATTAATCATACGCCGCCTACTATACATAAGTTAACTCTTGAATGCATACATAAAACATGTACTAGAGGTGCAAAACTATCGATAGTCGGCCCACTCGATAGTTTCGACAGTTTGCAAAAAAACTATCGTTTCATCAGACTATATAATGTTGTTCTAAATATTACGGTGCAGGTGTTGCTTCTGTTTGCTGAGAAATGATACATTTCTGGGTTTCTTACCATAAGTCCAGCTTCCATAAGTCTTTGTTTTTTCTTATTGTGCGACTTTAAACAGGAGAATAAGTTCATTTTTGAGGCTTTTTGATGACTTGAAGATATTAATCTTTGAAGTACGAATTATAAGTTGGCAGTTGTTCTACGCTTTCTTCCCATAATCTCTGCAGTTTTTTTTCACTGGAATTTATTAATTACTTAAGTTTTGGAGCACTTCATAGACTGATCAATTTTCGCTATATATAAGGTTTAATCTTCCATCAAAAAACTTCAATAAATAAAATTTTATTATATCCTCGAAAAAAATAAAGTATCCCTATTTTTTTGTTTCAGCACTGTATAAATATACATATACACTGTATAAATACACATATATATTATTCTTTCCCTTTCACTTAAATTTTAATATTAAGAAACTGTTAAACTGTGTCCCTATGTGACTATAAAAGCTTACGGACGGCTAACAACCTGCGTCGAACAAATTTTTACAAATGTAACTGACTTCATTTAGTAGCTGCTGTATTTACTCTTAGAATTTGACGATAGTATCGATAGTGAAAAAAAAAACTATCGATGGTCAGCCAAAAACAAAACTATCGATACTATCGATAGCACTATCGATTGTTTTGCAGCTCTAACGTGTACTCGTGTGTCTACTTGCGATTTTGAAAATTTCTAGCTTAAAAACCTAAATTCCTAGTGATCGATCGACATTGCTCTCTAGCAATATTTTACTTGTAAATAAACGAAGTACTAGGCCATCGAGTGTGTGTGTTATTTCCAACTATACATAGGTATGTATTTCTTTAATTTAACATAATGTTGAAGAAAAAAGAAAAAAAATTAAATTTTCTAATTAATTATTTTGTACAGTTAAATTCTTCTTTTACTTTCTTGTGAAGTGTAAAAGATGACTCTGTTTAATTAAAATTAATTCCTTAGTTAATGTAACTCATTGAACGTTTAATTATTTCTTTTTCTTTTTTGTGGGTTTGGTTTTGAAGCCTTTAATTAACTCTAATGATAAAGAAATGTTTCGTCATAAACTCCCCTTAAATTTACAAAATATTTTCTTTAGTGGGAAACTTTAATAAACATTAATTTTAATTTTGGCTGGTTTTTGTCAATTTTGCCATCATCTTCCTCTTAAATGTCAAACTTTGTGACCATATGTTTCTATGGCATCATTAGTTTGTCAGTTATTCAACCTTAAGGTATGTGGCTTTTATAGGCCACAAAAAATGGTTGTGCTAAGAACATTTAAGAAGATATTTTTGAAATAGAATACAAAGTAAAAATCTGTGTTGTTGTGTGTTTTCAAAGTTTTCTAAGGAAAGTTTTAAATTATGTAGTTATAGTTTTTCTCTAAACGAGTTAATATAATTTTATGTTTTTTAAAGTTATAAGTTTTTTATATTTTTTGTTGTTGTTGTTTTAAAAACAAGGAATTTTGAAAGAAAAGCATACAGGGTGGTCAAAAATTAAGATAATATTTTAAGGCATGTAAACAAATAGATTTAGAAATATTTGTGAAATTGCAACACCCTTTAATTCTTTTATACTTTTTATCCGTTCAAGTCTTTTAAGTTAAACTGCCATAAATTCGATGTTTTTTAAAATAATTTCATTCAGGTAAATGGACTTTGTGAACATAACTGTACAAAACACTGTCACAAATTTGGTGTTTTTCAAATGATTTTTATTTTACTTTTTTAGAAATATCATAATATAAAAAGTTTATTTTCTTTAGAAAATTTTGTGAGACTGTACAACTACAGCTAGCATATATGTCATTTTGTTTAACATTGATTAAATTTACAAAAAGTGCTACAATATTTTTATTAGGATATATATAGGAGCTACATATTTTTATTTCCTTCCCTCTCATTTTATGCTTTAACGTGACCAGATTTAATTATAGTTTTTATAAAATGCAAAACGAAAACAATTTTTTTTTTGTTGGGAAAATTATGAGTGTCGTTTGATTAATAATTTTTTATTTATAGACATTATATAGCTGGTAACATTTTATTATGCAATTTCCAATAAAATATTAAATTTATTTTAGTCACTTATATCGAAGCTTGTACAAAAGGAAAATTTATGCCATACGCCTCGTTGATTTAATAGATGAGAGTTAACCTAAACGTTAAAATAGATTTATAGCTGATCATTAAAAAGATGAGAACATTACAAAGTGAAATGATGATTCTAAAAAATACCTTTATGAGAGCATAGATTAATGCTATAAACATGTAGACGATGGCAGCCTACCGACCACAATACAATGAATACGATTATTTTGACAGCAATACAACCACACGGCTACACGACTACTTTTGCTGCTGTAGCCAACTTAGGCTAATATCTATTTTATTTGGCTACAAAATTTAAAACAAATTTTTAAATGTATAAAATTAAAATGCTAAAAGGTTTTGGTTAACAAAGTGTACTAAAAAATATTAGTGTATTTGTTCTTACCTTATAATAGTCTTATAAAGGGTGGGCAAATTTGAGGTTAGGAAGTTCTATTCATACACATAAAAAAGAAATATGGGAATAAATAATGGAATATGATGTTGGGCAAATGTCCACTTCTAGCAGACGTCAGCTTTTTTCACAAAATTTTTATCCTCTTTTTGCAACAAAGCTGCGCTTATCTCGTCAATGCAGCGCTGAATTTCATCTCTCAGAGAGTCAGTTTTTTGTGGTTTTTTGTTTGTGTCTTTAAAATGGCCGCAGAGAAAATAATCCAGCGGCGTTAAATGACAAAACTGGGTGATCGATTGACATCATCAAATCGAGAAATTACGCGACCGGGAAATTTCTCATGCAATAACTGAATTGTTTGGCTGGCTGAGTGGCTTGTGGCGCCGTCCTGCTAAAACCAAAGATTACTGATGTCAACATTAGCAAATAATTTACTGTGACGGCGTCTCCTTGCTGATTTTCGAAAAAATACGGGCTGATGTTGCCGCCTAACCAGAAACCGCACCATACGGTCACTTTTGGATGTAATGGTGTTTCGAGGACTATTTGTGGATTTTGTGAGCCCCATATGTGAAAATTTGTTTGTTTACATAACCGCCTAATTGAAAATGAGCCTTATCACTAGAGATGATTTTGTTGAAAAATGCATTGTTTTCGTTCAGTTTTTCAAACAGCAAATTCTTTGTTCAAAAGTGTAGTTAAAATTTCTATAGTTAAAATATCCAAATATTTTATTAAATAAGTGACAAAGGTTGACAGCTCAATGCTTGGTATTTCATCATTTGGCAGCCAATTTACTTCCTAACCTCAAATTTGCCCACTCTTTATATAAAAGTAAATGTGTGTATACTCGTATATGAATGTTTGTTTGTTTGTTTGTTCCTTATAGGCAGCTAAACGGACCAACAGATTTTCTTGGAATTCTTACAATATCTCTGTGTATGTCTGAAACGATGTTCAGGGTATATAAATTTCAAGAATTTCAGCTCGGCGATACCACGCCCATACAAAGTTAATATTTATATGTCCATATCTTCAAAATGGTAACAGTCAATACAAATCATCCGTCAAAAAGTAAGAGGAATTGGACATGTAGGCATGTTACCTAATTTACTATGTAAATATTAATTTTTGTATATCTTGAGAATGGTGATTGTAAAAGTTGATAAATGAGGTTTAAACAAAATCGTGAACAATAGACATCATCAGTCAGTAGATAGCCGAGATTAGATAAGTGGGTACCTTTCATTCATACTATATATTGAATTTTTATATTTAGAGAATGACAACTATTTAAGCTTCGTTACCTATTCAATTAGCCAAAAAGCATAAAGCACACCGTGTAAAATCTTTCAACACACACATACATCTTTTATTTGCATTCCTGTTTGTTTGAAGGCTGAAAAAGCTGAAACAAAATTTTTATACTGTCCTTCTGGGAATAACTACAGGCTAACTTAAATGTATGATCTTTATCTGTATAGGCTAAAATGAGGAAAAAGAGTGAAAAAATATAACTAAAATAATAGTTAAAGAAAATAGTTAAAGAAAACAGTTAAATAGTAAATAGTTAAAGAAAGTAGTTAAGCTAGTAATATAATAGAGAACTGCATTCGCATTTTATTTACCAAGCATTTTATTTTATTTTTTCTTCAAAAGCTGCTTATTATGATATCGTTTTCAATATATTTAAGTAAATGACTTTACGACTACAAATGCTGCTAACGGCAATTGAATTTGTAACCTGCCATTGTCTATGTCTGTAAAAAGCAAATGCTGCTAAAGTCAGTTGCATTTGTAGTCGTGTAGCCTGCCATCTTCAATGTGTTTATAGCAAATGCTGCTAACGTCAATTTCGTTTGTAGTCATGTAGCCTACCATCGTCTACGTGTTTATAGCATAAAATTATTAATAAAGTAACATTACTTTCCCAATTTGTAGGTTCAATTAACAGAAAAAACTAAAATAACAAAAATTAAATCGAATAAACTGTTATTTTTTTATTTTTATTTTTTGCTAAAATCGTTTTACTACTCAATATCATCTGCTTTAAGTTCGATATATTTAGTTTCGCGTTTTAGAGTTTCGCCTTTTGAATTCTCTTAATCTGACTAAATCTTTTTACCTCTTGGCCATTTCTTCAAATTCGCAAACAGTAAATAGTTGCAAGGGCTTAATGGTCGCAGTACATTTGGGCTTGATTTAATCTTGAGAATATGTTGGATGGAAAGAAATTCATTGGTTGATTCATGGATTTTTGTTATAAGTTATACACATGTGTATTCTCTTGCGTATGGTCGCTTGATTCAATAGTTTTATTTTTTATCATTGTGTGACCAAAAAACCACCGATGAAACCTACTGTTGGATAGTTTTTTTTTTAACTCCCCTTGGAGGGTTTAATGTAATGATTTTATTTGGTTTGACAGTTTGGTGTCTGTTGGCGAGGAATTTGTACCAGCTCTTGGCGTTCACTCTATACTACTAACATAGAAATATTAATTTCAAATTCAATTTGCTTTATTTAAAATATTCATTTTAATAGTTTTTTGATTTTATAAGAAATATTTTTTATGTTAAACATTTTAATAGTGTGAACACCAAATACTTTTAATTTGTATTACTTACTAGCTACTTTGCCTCTATATGTGGTATGTTCAAATTTGTTGGTCAAAATTCCGCGCTTAAGATTTTAAGTAAATTACAACTTTATTAAACTAATTCACTAAATCCACGATTTATGCAATCAATTCGTTCAGCGAAAATCCGTATAAGCCGGAGTCGCTAAAATAGATACACTAAATCTACATAAAAACTACTGATTCGTTCCTGAATTTGAAAAAAAAAAATTGATAAATTGAAATAAAAGCATTAAAAGTAAAGCAAAATAGCACAAAAAACTATCTCAACTATTTCTTCACAATCATCAATCAATCTGTAGTTTAACTCATAATATCGACATCGGATAATAGCACTTCTATAAGTAGTTATGCTCAATCATTATGGTTTTGAGAATGAAATCCCTCGCCACCAGCTAGGGCTTAAATTTCATCCAATAATGTCGATATTTCATTACCAGTGTTGCTACCTATTCAATCTGGGTACGCAATTAAAGTTTGCAGTCGTATTTTTGATGCTGCAAATGCAGCCATAATAACACAATCAAAATTGAAAAATTTTTCACACTTCGGTTAATGTAAGAGGGTTCCATTAAAAAAAGTAAAATAAAATTTTAAACCGCATAAATTTGAATTCGCATGAAGCCAGATTTGAGTGTACATAGACATATGGTATATATCATTTAAAATGTGTCTTTCTTTTCTTTGTTAAACCGAAAAGGTATTTAAAATCGGTTGATATCCAGATAAGTTATTAGCTTATAAGTGAATGAAGATCCAAAAAACCGGCTTTGTGCCCGTAACTCAAGATTTTGAAGGTGTTTCGAAAAGTACAAAAACAGGTCCTTGTTTTACTCGATAGTGCCTATCAGAAACGTAGTATCATTTCCCAGGTATTTCAACTTCGTACTTTTTTTGTCACACTATGTAATTTGATGTTAAAAAATTGCATTTTAATCCAAAACATAAAAAGGATAAATAATATTTTCATTAAAGATATTATTTTGTGTCCAAATTTACCACCATTATTATTATTTTTTTTTTATTATCTATTTAGCTTTTTTGTCTTATTATTGAAGAGAGATATGTTTTAGTTTAATCTTTTTCTTGTTATAATAATTGGAGTATATAAGCCTAATAAAGAAAAATATCTGCATAGCATAAGTAATAATAGTTTTCTACTTTTTTTTATAAGAAATGGTGTACCAACGGTAAATATACCGTCTTATATTAGGGATTTGTTTCAAATAAACAAGACAAGGTTCGTCTTAAGCATAAACCTTTACACCATTACTCATACCCTCCAATAGGTAGGGTAGGCTAAGTTTAGATTAAGATAGTTGTTTATTAAAAAGTCTATTATTTTTTTTTGCTGCTGCTTCTTTTTAGCCGTAAAATAATTCTTTTTATCTTCTTTAGAATTTCATTGTTAATTTTTTTTATTTTTTTTATTTTTAGACATATTTACACAATTTGTTGGTTTGCTTTCTCTTTTTGTTATTTTCTTTTCAAGATTATTATTTTTTGTTCATTATTTTTCCTCTTCTTTTTTGTTATGTTTTTATAGTAAAAAACCCTTAGATTAACTTACTAATTCTGTTGCTTAGCACACTTTTTAGCATGTTTTTGAGTTTTTCGTTTTTTTTTTGAAATTTTTTCTTTTCTGATACTTTGTCTGCTGTTCACTCAAATGATATCACTTTGTTGGTTTTGGTTAGATTTTTTTGTATAGTTTTCGGTATCTTTTTAAGGAAATCTGTTCCATTAAATTTTTGTGTATGTGAGCATAAGGATATGATATGCGTTGTTTATGCCTTTATTTTGTTAAAACTTCAGTTGCTGATTATTCCACTTCTAAGTCCTTTGTGATTTCATAGCGTTATTTTTTGTCTTTTTTTGAAAACCTTACGAGATACATATTTTTTGTCAGAGGTTAAAATGAATTCTTGTGTAAGTTCTTAAAGTTGAGAATTTAGATAAAAGTTATACTTAAGCAGTGTTTCACATTACAGATCACCAACATGTGACGATACTTCCTGTTTAAATTAAGTTTTGATAAGATTTGTCTAAGTTTTTACAACTGCAGTTAATTTTAAAATGTTAGTCCATAAGTAGTCTTGGTGGTCTTGTAAAATCAATTAAATTTAAGGAGTTTATGGATGGACCAACGAAATAAATCGGAGTTATATGTCATACAAAAAACTTACTTAAGTAACTATATTTTTGGGAGAAAATATACACTCCGGTTCAGCAGAATAGAGCCACCTTAATTTTCATAAAGTGTGAATACAGAAGCAAGAAGTTGAGAAATTTATCTCGAAAAGCAGAATTCAGCTTATTGTATTGGTACTTTTTTTATCTTGCTAGTCAAGCACACAATTTTGAGTTATTTTTTTGGTTCAACAGAATGGAACCACATTCATTATTTATTAAGATCATCTGTTGCGATAAGCCTTTATAAAAACTGAATAAAATTATATCTATAATAAGTGACAACAGATAACTTAATTGAAACGAGTTGTAAAAGAACATAAATCACTTCGGAAAGGGTAAAATTTGATGTGTATATCTTAAGAGGAGATCTTTAGTCGATAAATCACAAAAATAAATGGGATTGAGCCATAATGTGGCAATGAATTATTTAAAAAATTATGAAACCTATAAAGAAAATTTCAGAAGAGGTACCTACACAGCGTTAACGACACAGGACAAACAAAAAATTAGGTGAACTGTCTCAAATCCAATTCATTTGATCTCGAAAATGAAGGATTTAGCTGAAGTAAATGCTAGTAAATTAGTAAAAATTAGAGGCCATATTGATGTTTAAGTAATTCACAGGGTAATTGAAACTGAATTAGCTATAATTTAATTGATTCGTTTCCAAAAATCTGTATGGGAAATTATGTAATTTAGCTCATAAAGGTAGCAGGTGAATTATGAATGAGAGCGCGAATTAAAAAAAAAAATACAAATTTTCTTGTGTGGTTTTCTTCGGTTGCAACTCAATGCCCTCAAACTCAACTTAATTCATGTCATCAGTTTTGTTCATCAACAACTAAATTTTAAATGTTGTCACTCAATTATTTTGACAAAATTAGAATTTCAAATTCCGCTTGCATCCAAGGTGTCGTTATTGACGAGCAAAGTTTTTTCATATTTTTTTTTAACTTAAAGCTTTGATTAGTATAAATGGTGTTCGAAATATATTTATTGCAGAAGTCTTGCCAGCACGCTAAAGTAGTCCAGCTGTGCCCACTTTTACTTCCCAAAGTAGTTTGAGAAGTTTGAAGAAGTTTGCTGTCAAAAGTCGTAGCAACTAGTATAGACTCACTGACCTGGTCAATTTCTATTCTTCGGTCGAAGATCCTAATACGATGAATTGGCTTATATTTTCATCGACTTCGTGAATTTGTATATTCCCGTCTTCTACATCACTTTGAACATCATCATTCAATATTTTATTCTCTGCCATTATTTATATATTCGAAAAGTGACTAAAAACTTAAAGCAAAATAAAAACACAATAAACCTAAAGCATCTTGGAGGCGTATGGGCTTGCTATTTCTCAAATACATAATCAACTTATTCCACAAAAAATATGATCACTAGACAACTACTAATAATGGCTGAGAATACTGAGAATAATAACTTTTTCTCATAATAAATGCCAAATACGTGTTAGAAGGTAAAAAGGTATAGATCTGATAGACGTATTTTATCTTTCTAGGGTTACGGTCGAAGTATACATATGGTTTACCACAGGTATATTATGCATTTATTTTTAACTCCTATGTACCTACAGAGTTGTTGTTTTTACATTACACTAGAGTAGATCTTTTGGTTTTTGATATTTATTGTACGGCTCCAAATCTATTTTGAAGTCGAATAAACCATAACTTGACCATTTTTATTATACAATTTCTCAAAATATTTCAAACAAATTTGTCAACGTATCCGGATAAAAAAGCTACACTTTTTTAACATAACTCGTACGATATAGATAATATTTTTATTTTTTATTTTTTAAATAGTTTTTTAATAATTACCTTAATCGAATTTAGTGGTTATAGATGAAGTCACTCTTTTAATGTTCCGTTCATCCTTCGTTTATTACTGTACAGTAGTACTTAGAGTATGTCATGGTATGATATTTCTTCTTCTCGTTTTTTATATTTATTTTTTTCTCGTTATTTACTCAATTTCAACTTATTTTTACCGGTTTTTCTGTTACACTTGTTCTCATATAAGTTTTTATAAGGGCACCACAGTGTGTTACCACCATAGCCCATCAGCCATTTGGGTCTTATTTTTTCGTGGACTTTGTTTCTTCAATGTTATTATTGTTGTTATTTTTTTCTTTTTTGCGCCTGTATTATTACAAAACAAATTGCTTTAGAGCCGTAACTTTTCAACACGAATACCACCAGTGCCGACACTATTGCCACCGTCATCATCTTCATCGTCATCAAGCAAACGGCCAGATAAATTGGATTTACTACCCGAGTGTTGAGTAAGTGCCAGAGGTTAGTTGAAGCACAAAGTGTGGAAGAAAAAATGAAACAAAAATTACTAGGAAAAAAAGTCTCTTTTTTTTCTGGGCATTTTTTTGTGTGTATCTTTAGGAGTTAAAGCCAGTATGGTGTTTAGGCTATTAAAAGTTTATAGAAGACTTAAGGTATTTAGTGTAATTAAAAATAGAAACTTATCTACGCAATACAGCTTTGATAGGCTAATTTGGTATCGCTAAGAGGTTTGTGATTTATTGATAATTTTAATTGTTTTTAAAAAATAAAATAAAAAAATTGAATAAAAAAATGCTATCAGACTAATTTGATATCAAGCTATGGTAGTGGCAGTTATTTAGATTAGAGAGTAATTGGAAACAAATGATGTAATTTTTGTTAAATGTATCTGGATATTTAAAGATTTTACTTGGAAGCACGAAAAGAGAGACATTTCTTTTAATTTAAGTGACTAATTTTGAACAGCTTGAAGAAACATGTTTTTTGTTACATTTTAAATAATTTAAAAGCATTACAAGTCAAAAAGTTAAGGTGTGTTAAGCACGGCTATATAGCCTCCATAACAATATATGTATGGTACATACTTATTTAATGAAATAAGCAGTGGAATTTTATATTGGAATTCTATTGTATTCTATACTCATTACATTTACAAAAGTAATCGATTTAAGGTTTGCTAATTTCGATATTTTAGTTTTTTTTATATTTTGTATGTCAGATTTATTTGTTACTTGAATTTTTACTCAAATCCGCATTGTAAAAAACTGTTTTATATTTGGTAACCTTATGCGACTGACAAGATAATCAGGTGCGTAATGCGTTTTTAAGCAGTTTTTTTAATATATTTTATTTGTTCATATTCAGATAGACGTAGCTCCTCGACTTTCTTCCAACACCTTAACTGTTCGACAAGGTACCCGGGTAAGGCACCTTGAAAAAATGCTAATGTCACATATTGTTTCTCTGTTTTAATAGAAATTATATTGGCAAAAGGTAACAAAAATTAATTTTTACACATGAATTCCTAATTGATATGGGAGAATAGCTATAAATTTTTGATGCATCTGGCTTTACACTCGTTTCAGACACTTTTCAATCTCTATTAGAGCTCAAGTGGAAGTTTTAGTTTTTTTTATTTTAATTGTCTACGCCGGTCTGTGAAATTGAATTGTGCATTGGGTTTCATATATGTATGTAAATAATGTATCGGGTGCGCTAACTACCGGTTTAAATTTGAACCAGCGATTATTTCGAATTTGGCTATACTTATCTCATTCTATCCCGTTACAGAATTTAGTATATTATCTCCACTGAATGAAATGAATCGATTTACGATTAAAAAAAATGCAAAAATCATCTTTTCGAGTGAAGCTCATTTTCATCTTGCTGGGTACGTTAATAAGCAAAATTGCCGTATTTGAGGCTCAAAAAACCCAAACGTGTTCTTAAAGAAGCCAATGCACCCATTACAAGTGACTGATTAGAGCGTCTTGTGGATCGGAGGCATCATTGGTCTATATTTCTTTCAAAATTAGAACGTCGCAACCATTACGGTCAATGGAGACACCTATCGCACCATGATAACCGATTTTTTTTAGAGACAATTGAGCATTTGAAGGCCAACAATCGTGATGCCATTGCCGAGATACCCCATACACTCGAAAAAGTGCTTGAAATTTTGTCCGTTGGAATGGGTTACTGCGGTAGCCATATGAATGAAATAATATTTCACTTCTAACCGGAACAACAAAAAAATAAATTTGGCAAAATTTCAAACAGTTTTTTTTTATTGCCTTTTTAAATTTAAACTTTAAATGGCCCACCCTAGATGATGCCGATGCTGCTACATCTACATCAATAAACAATAAAGTTAGAGGTCACCCAATTATCCCGGGCTTGAAAATATATTCGCACAATAACTTCTCCATTTTGCCGCCATCTCCTTTAAAATAACTTATAATTTCGGATTTAGCTGCACTCAAAACAACTTCTCTTGAAAATTAGGTCGATAATAGTAGGCAACACTTTACCGACTATTTTCGGCTTAAAACTAAACAACAATTTTAATTAGACATTATGTTGAATCTTAAACAAATTGTAATATTTAAAAAATATGCCCAATTATTTTACTCAAACTATATTTGTATGTGTGTATGTACATATGTATGTGTTTTTTTGTATTTTTGCGAAGAAAGTGTGACATTGTTGGACATGCAAACTGTAACATTATTGGGAAAATGTGTTAATAAGTGGGAACAGGTTTCATTTACACCCTTCCCAATAACACTGCAAAAATTACCATCAACTTTGATTCTGAAATATGTTTTTTAATTGATTAATTATTTTACTCAAATTAGTATATGTGTATGTATGTACATATGTTACCGAAAAGAAGCCTGATTGCTGAAATATGGTAAGTAGTTCATCATTGGATATGGGAAAATGTCCTAATAATTGGGTACAGATTTCATTTCATTTCATTTCATTCAATAACACTGAAAAATTTACACCAAATCTGATTATTTGGTATTTTGCCACGGGACTTTTAATAGAATTTTATTTATGATTGAGAAATATTTTTCCGCCCTTGATTACAAACACTTTGGTTTTTTATGTGCGTTCAAAATTGGAACATAAATTCTTAAACTTGAAATTTTAGATTTTTTTGTACATGTTTTTATGTTAATATTAAACATATTGTTACGTTTTTACCTTTTTAAAAACGTGTTGTTATGAGTTCGTAGATTGTAGCTAAAATAAAATAAACTTTGTATTTGGTTTTAATTAAAAATCCTTTATTCAACACAGTTATATGCACCACTGCTTGTAATCTTTTTACAGGCAATAACAATTTTTATTCTTAATTACTCTGTCTGTTTACAATCTTGTAAACAACAACAATTACTCGACAGATCTTTCTACTTAAAGATCTTCCAACCCGATCGTAGTTATAACTTAGGTTCGATCACAACCTTTTCAACCAGAGGTTATCTACACTTAACTCTCTTTACTGAGTTAGCTCCAACTAAACTGGTTTTCGACTTCACGATTCACTTCACGAGTTTACACCTTATAAACTCTCTTCACACAAACTGCACTCGCTGAGTTTACTTTACTTAAACTCCACTCATTGAGTTTACGACACATAAACTGATTGCTGTTCGCATCGATATGCTTTTTATATGGCTGAGGAAACAACACATCGAAAGCTCTCGAACCTCTCGATATTTCAGGTAGATTCCATTTCTTTCTTTTAATTTCTTTTTAGTTCTTTTTTAGCCATGCGTATGTGAACATCTACCTCTTTCTGCTCTTAGTATTTGTTGTTGCTTGTTTATTGTCTGTTATTCGTTTTCTTTGCTGCTTTATTATTGTTGTTGCCGTGTTATTCTTATTTACTTTGTCTCTGCTAATAGTTGTTGTTTTTGTCGATTTGGTTATTTGTAAACAGCACATATAGTTGTTCTTGTAGCTTTTGTTTATTTATTTTAGCGATGTAATAAACGCTGTGATGCCCAACCTTATGTTCGTAACAGTATGTTTAATTATTTGTATTAAATTAATATTAAATATTAAACATTTTTAATATTAAACATTTTTTAATATTAAACATTTTTAAGTTATTTGGACACTTTTAAGCACATTTTGTGTAAAAATAAACATTATTGTTAGCAATTTTTGTGTTTTTTTTAGGAAAATTATATGCTTTTTTAAAAACTACCAATAAAATGGATATAATCTAGATAACAATAAGTTTTCAACTTCAGTTTAGGCAATATATGATCCTAAATTTAAACTTATGTTTTAGAGTGTATCTACAGACCTTGTAGAATGCATGGTAGATATCATTATTACTGCTATTCTCTTCTTTGACACATACGAACAAAGTTGTTTGTTTTTTCAAACTGTTCCACGAACGTTACATTTTACGAACTTATTCTTTTCTACATTTAAGCCGATGTAAAAAAATTATCGGTTGTAATATTTCTCCCTGAGTTTCTTTAAAAATGAACAAATTAAAACGGTTCTTTTTACAGGTTTTCCAGTATAGAACTAGACATGCAAGAGTTAGGAGTTGAAAAAGAATCGCAAGCGCAGAATACTTTTTTCACATACTTTTCAGACTTTAATAACTGACATATATTGTGTGAATTGCGTACGTCCATGATACGGTATACGGCTCATCTATAGTCTACATGCTCGGGATCGTAACTTTAATGTACATTAGTATTTAACATAACTCAAGTATCAAGAAGTTCTGCGGTTTTATGGCATTAAACACGTGAACCAGTTTCATAATTGTCGATTTGATAGCCACAATTAATGGCAAATTAATAAGTATAAAATAAGCGAGATTTTGTGAAAATAAAGTACAAATTTTTAATGGAAAATTAAAAGTAAAAAAGATTTTATTCAAAGTATTGGCCATTTCTGGCTACTTATTTTCCAATCCTTCAGGCAGTTTGAAGACTCCATGCCAATTAAACTGTTCGTCTTTTGAACAATTTTCGACTTCCTCGTATAAATAAAAACCCTGCTCAGCCACTTCGTATCCCACCGATTAAAATAAATAGTAATCGGAAGAGGCCGAGTTTGGTGAATACGGTGGGTATGGTAGCAGCTCCAAGCCTAATGCTTTTATTGTATCCTGAAACTGTTTTGCTTTGTGTGCAGATGTATTGTCATGTCCAAAATTACCTTGCCGTGTCTGGTGGCTCATTCTGGTCATCTTTCGATCAATGCAGGGTTCAAATTGATTATTTGTTGTCGGTAGCAGTACACCACACCTTTCTGGTCCCACCAGACACATAGCGTTGTCTTCTTGCCGAATTGATCTGGTTTTGCAGCCGAAGTTGATGGTTTTCCCCAGATTTACCTATAATTTTTTCGTTTAGAGCGTGATCAACATATACCTCGACAAGCATTCGATACGACTCTGTAGAACTTTTCTTCAAATAAAAACAAATAATTAATGCTTTCCACAAATCATCATTTTCTGGTAAAAAATTCACCATCTTTAACACGATAAAAAAGTATGTTGTTGTTTATTCACCGATTTGATGTATACTGAATATGTATGACAGATGTCACTGCCAACACCAAAAAAAAAAAAAATTAAGGCTCGTTCACAATAAATGTTCCCTATGGAGACGTTTGTATCTTGATGCTCACTTTATACCGGTGCTCCTGACTTATGAACACCAGCATGTATTCAAATACCGAAAATTGAAATCAGTTCGGCTCCACCAAAGGTCCTCTTTCTAGTGGCTATTTTTCTAAAGTATAATTGTGTAATTTTAAATTGTAATTTTTCAATTATTTTATTTTTTTTTTTCAACAATGTTTATTTTCTATGAGATTTGTATGAAGGTATCCGGGTACCTTGTAGTAAAAACTGTGTGGTTTTTCATTCTCACATAAGGGTTAAATTTAGTACGACTTCGTGTTGTTTTTCCATAATTTCCATAAAGTATATCGTAAAAGAAAATTTTCTAAATTACGGGAGCTAAATATCTAAAAATAATTCTTTACAATAAAATATATTTAATATTACATACATATTTATTAATTTTAAAATTTTCTAATTATTTATCTGCTTTTTTCTTTACAGCTTTTACTTCTTATCTACTGTTCAACTACTCTCCTTTAACTCTGTATCCTAAACATTCTATAAAGAAATTTCAATTTTCCTCTTCAAAACTAAAACGTTTCTTAGAAAGTTCTTTTAATCTATAACTAAAATAATTAAATCACTGTGCTTTGTTTTAAATGAACAAAAATCTTTTACTCTTCAACGAATTAACTTTGTGCACTTTATACTTTTCAAGGAAATAGAAAAGCAAAAAAAAATTTCTAAAGAAAAGGTTTAAGTCCCTTAACCGAAACTCTGCATTACAACTAAGTAGAAGAAAAACAAAAGTTGTCTTCATCATCATCTTATCTTAAGGTAAGTTCTACTAAACTTGAATAATTATTTTGTGCTTAATGTTGTAGTTGGTTCCACTAATAAAATCTAGTACTGCAGTACGCATTACTATAGTAGTACAGACAGTCGCAAACTCAGTCAGTCAGTCAGTACTCCTTTAAACTTTTAGAATATTTCCTATTTTTATTTTTGTTTTAATGTTTTAAGTTTGAGTTTTCTTAACTACTCTAAACTTTAGAGGTGATGTTGTCGGTTTTTGTTTTGTTTTTTGAGAATTTTCATTTTAACTTCTATTTCTTCTCTTCTTTCCTTCGTCTAATTTAAACTTACAATTTAACTTTGCAAGTAAATGTGTTTAAAGTATTTGTTAAACTCTTTAAAAATGAACTTTTTAAAGAAACTTCGTTAAGAAAGTGCTTTATCTTAAAGACTTTTATTTTCGTTCTAATGTTTTTAACACTTTTGTTCTATTAGTATTTCGTTAGCCAATAATTGTTTCTAAAATTCTGCTCGGATAAGTCAGTTATTTACAAAAAAGAAGAAAAAGTTACAAAGTAATATTAAGGGTTAAAAGAAATTTTAGCTGTGACATAATCGGTTGGCATTTTAACAGAAAGTGTAGTTTTTATTTTTATTTTCAATTTTAAATGATACTTTTTAATAGCACATTATCGATAAGAATTTTAAAATGGATTACTTTTTTTTTAATTGCATTATAAAAAATTGTTAGGGCTTAAAAATAAATTTTAAAATGTTTGTAAATATTTAAAATTAAAAGAAATTTTAGCTGTGACATAATGGGTTGGCAATTTAACAGAAAGTGTAGTTTTATTTTTAAGAAGACTTTGATATTTCAATCTTAAATGATATTTTTAAATATCACATTATCGATAAGAATTTTAAAATTGATTATTTTTCTTTAATTGCATTATAAAAAATTGTTAGGGATTAAAAATAAATTTTAAAATGTTTGTCAGTATTTGTCCGTATTGTTTATTCTATTTAACAAGTTATACGTTTTAATGTCAAATAAAATGAACATAAACGCAGTATACCCGTATGCAGATGGCAGATAACCGAGTTAAGTCAGTTAGACAGTTTACACATAAAATTCTTTAATTTTTTGATAAAGATTTCCTTTTCTTCTCGCTTTAGTAACTTAATTTAATTTAAAAAAAGCAAGGTACTCAAATTTGACGTTTCATTTTCAATAGCCCGCCGTTTTAGTAGTTGTCATTAGTCAACCTATAACTACTTGTCATATGACAAGTAAAAACTGTGCCATTAATCAACTGAAAAGATATATGAAAGTATTAAATTGAAATTATGAAAATTTCGAAGTCGTAGTTAGCAAGACTAAAGTATTTTTACAAAAATCAAGTTGGTCGTTTATTTCATTGCTAAAAAGAATAGATAAACGCCGCAAAAATAATTATACCTGCTGTTTACAAATAACCAAATCGAAAACAGTATTAGCAGAAGTGTAGTAAATAAAAATAAACGGCAACAACAAAAAACTAACAATAAAGAAAACAAGCAACGAACAATAAAAACAACAACAAATAACAAAACCTGAAAGAATTAGATGTTTATGTATGAAATGTCGAGAGGTTCGAGAGATTTCAAACTGTTGTTTACTCAGCAATATAAAAAGCAAATCGATGCAAACAACAATCAGCTTATGTGTAAAGTCAGTGGAAATTTAACTCAACTAATAGAGTTTATTGGTTTGAAATTTGTGGAATTTCACCGAAAAATAGTGATAAGGTGCATTACTACCTCAGAAGCTACGTAAGCAGGCTGAATTGTTGCATTTGAGGCTTAAAAACCTAAGAATTATTGTAGTAAAGCTTCTCCATTCTCAATGTCTGACTCTTTAATACAGTTTTTGGTCTAGCTAAGTCACTGGGGTTTCAAAAAATGAGGATTAAGCAAGTATTACGTTGAAAAAATTGCGCTATCTAACTATGATTAATAAATTTATATAACAGGAATTGGAACAATGATACCATCGCTTTTTTGAGTGAAAGGTTTCGTGACTTATTCGGTTTGCATAGAACATGTAAGATAAGGTTTCACTTTTCTTTCTTTGTGCCTCTTCCAACTGCCAATTGTCTTGTTTTAGCTCATTAAATATTGTTGGTTATTTAGGTTAACAATAGCAGTTTGTTCGGCACTTTCCAAAGTTATGGAAAGTATGATTAATCATCCCCTTGTGAAATATTTAGAGTCCTACAATTTGCTGAGCGATCGCCAATATGCTTGCCGTAAAGGTCGCTCTACAGGTGATCTGCTGACGTTACCCTCTGAAGAGTGGAACAGGTCCACTCATGGATTTGGTGAGAGTAAGGTTGTGGCCCTGTATATTTCTAAGGCGTTTGACAGACTCTGACAGAGCATTTGGTGTCGGTAGTCACTTCTCTCGATTCATATCGTGCTTTCTCACTAATCGCACTATAAGAGTGGTTATAGACGGGATTTCATCCGACGAGTTCAGGATAAATTCAAGGGTCCCACAAGGCTCTGTTATTTCTCCAACTCTACTTCTAATATTTCTTTATGACTTTCTTTTTCTCACTTCTAATCCTTTCTACTCTTTTGCAGATAACAGCAACATTTGTCATTCATATTTTTTTGATCGTAGGCCGAGCCTTTTGGAGATTGGGGCGAAAAGGCGGAATATGAACAACACACTTACAAACGAGCGGTCGAAAATCTCTGAGTGGGGTCCCGCGAACAGACCTAATGTTGTTTTCTGACACACAGACGTGGTGGTATGTTGTCATTTGTATGTATAGGTAATGTAGGTATTGAGGAATCAGATGCTCTTGATATTCTGGGCATGATAATTCACTGTGACGTTCGTTGGAATGAACACATACTTCGAGTGTCGAAAGAAACATTCAAGTGTTTCGTCTTCTTAAGACGGTGTAAGAATTACTTCACTCCATCTGATTTCCTTAATATTTACAAGACCTATATCCGACCCAACTTGGAATACAACTCTCATGTATGGGCCGGTGCTTCATAGTCTATTTTTGAGCTTCTCGACCGCGTACAGGAGAGGGCGAAGGTTCTTATTAATGATGGTAGGGCAGCCAATTCTATCGATTCATTAGAGCATCGTCGCAATGTGGTGTGTGTTTCATTGTTCTATCAGTACTATAACGGAATGTGTTCTGACGAGATTAAGGAACTAAATCCTGGTAATCATATATTTTTACGTAGTACTCGTATTTCTCGTAGAGCTTATCCCTTTGTAGTTGATTGTCCGGTGAATCGCACAACGCATTATAGGGAAAAACCGTTCTTTGGTCGTAAAAAAAATATGTTATTAGTACCCGGGAACCCATAAATTTTTCGAGTTGACTAGAATGGTTTTTCGTTTTGTTTCAGTAATAATCTATTGATTTTGATACGTATCGTTCTAAAAAACTATTATTATTTATATAAAAAAGAGATTAGTATGACTTTCACATGTATATAAACTGCATATAATTTTTTTGAGGACCCAATATACCATGTCACATCGTTTATGGCGTATAATAAAAATTACTTTGTTGCGCCACTCAAAAAAATTAAAGAGATAAATTAGGTTTACTAAAAAATAGAATTATAGGAGTTCTCAAGAAGTTTTGACTTTCTAGACCAATAAATACTGTAACCAATTCCTATTTCAAAATGAATTGAATACCCGGGTACCATGTCACTCACATAAAGGTTAAAAAGCAAATATGCACATTCGTGTTTACTGATATGAAATCTTTATTATCTTGAGTCATTGAAAGCAAATGTTATCGTTTTGTCAATAGCCATGTTTTTTGTGATATGTATCAATTGTGTAATTTTGGCTGCCATAATTCCAAAACTAAAATTTTCTCATATAGTCAAATTTTCTCATTGGTCACTTATTTCAACGCACTCCAATATCAATTGAAATAAATTTGCTCACTTTCTTTCCATGTAAGATTCAAGTATATTAATATTGGTAGCACACTTTCCATATTGAAATAATCCATCATGTTATGAATTATGTATAAAATACGTAAATTGAATTAAATATGCTTAGCAAATATTTTGATTTTTTTTTTTTTTAATTTCACTGTCTGTTTTCAAATTCGTTCAGAATATAAATTATCAGAGAATATGTAACGTTTTCATAGAGTTTACAAACAAAAAAACAAAAAAAAGCAGTAATAGATATAAATAAATAAACTATAAAATAAAATAAATAAATAAGTTAACAACATCATAAGAACACTAACTTTATTTCTGATAGTCCCTTATACCAATATGCAGTCAGTCATATCATTTAATAATAATGTCCACAAGAATACATATTATTTTCTATCAAAATATGGAATATTGGTTTGTAAGATGATTAATACAGTTTTTTATCATAAAGGTTTATCAATATATTTTTTAGCTTTTTGTTTGCACAATACTTAACTCAGTAAAATTTACTTTTATTATACCATTTTTATCAACATTATATGAGTAGCAAAGTACAAAATTTGTATCCATTTTATTTTATACTTTCGCTTTCGACACCTACTCTCTCCATTTTAATACTTCAGGCGTAATTATCGCTATCACTGTACTCAGATTGTAATGTTTTATGTATTACTCGTGTTTTTTTAGGTGATTATTTTTATATTGATTCTTTATTATCGTTTGAGTTTAATGATATGTTGACAATATTATCATTGTAGTTTATTATTTTATTGTTGGTTTTATTGTTTTATAATATTAGGAAATAATTCATAGTATATGGTATACTAATAAAAAAATTGTGAAGTCTGAAATTATGACAAAAGATTTTACTTTAAGATGCAAAAGATAGTTTACATCGTGAAAACGCGAGTTTTCATTACAAAGTATATGTTGAATTTCTGATAACAAGGCGAAGGAAGAAATTTTAACGATTGAATTGAAATCAGGCCATAAATTCGAGAAAAACTGTAATTTTGTTAATAGACTTCTGACACATAATGTTTTGTATGCCAACATGTTTTGTATATAGGGTTTTTTTTTAATAAGAAATTAGTTTTTCATAACAAAATAAAAATGATTAAAATTTTAATTGAATTAGAATGAGTAAAGTGTTGAACATATAACCGACAGCATGCAGCATTCAAGCAAGCAGCAAGTTGTTGTTGGCAGCATTTACTGTTATGCTAGCGACTTTATAAATATTTTGAAAAGAGCAGCATAACAAAATTGGGTTTTATTACCATCTATTTTATTTGTCATAAAAATATTTGTTATAGAGAAATATTTGTTATAGAAAAATATTTTTCAGTGGTGATACTTAAGCTTTTCAAATCCACCAAAATAAAATCGTTTTTTTTAAAACATTACTCAAAAATATAAAAATTCATGATTTCAATAATTTTGCTTAGATTTTTTTTAATTATTAACATAAATGTTGTTTGATACAGTATTTTAATTTTATACAATTGTTTTCTGATAATAAAAAAACAAATATTTTTACTTTTTTTTATTTAAAACTTTATATTGTATTGGTACCACAAATTTCTGTTTTGCTACAAAAAAAAAAAAAAATATAAATTATTTTATATTTAGCAATAGCAGCAAACGTTGTTGTCTATGGTTTTGCTGTGCTGTCCTTAAAATAATTGTTTTCATTTAAACGTATGTATTCCAATTTTGAAATTTTGCTGTCTGCTGCTTACTGTCGGTTATTTGCTTAACGCTAAAGGGGTTTGACTTTTATAAATAAAAACTGATATTGTACTAATGTCCATGATCACGCATTCAAAATCTGATTCTGAAGGGTCTATTTATATAAGACTTTGCGGACATTAAGACTTCAGCTGTAATACAGCAAAAACAATCCACTGCTCACAATACAATGACACGTTCAACATAAAAAATCTTGCCAACAGTTTAATTTGTAATCGCTGGTATCATTGATTGGTAATTGAGTTTTCTTCTTGGTTTTACACCCATGGGCTGTGGCGTGATTGTTCCATCTAATTATATCGTGACAGTATGTTTACAGTATGTTTCTCCAAAAGTCATATGCCAATCTTCTAGCTTCTTTCTCTACCATTCGGAGTCACGTGGCTGGTTTACCGGATCTTTTGCTGCCCATCGAGTTCCAGACAAGAGTTGATTTAGAGTGTATGCTTAATCTATTTTCGTTTCCTTTTCCTTGTCTGGATTGCAATCAGTGTTTCTTTGGTCGTTTACCAAAGGTTCACATTAGAGGTAGTACTCGGCCAAAATATACGGCATATAATTCTGAAGAACTTATATCTATGTATACGATTGAAGTAAGCTATATCTCGCTCCCACATAGCAGTAGAGTCTTTGTCTGATGCGATAATTGCGGTGAACACCATATGTGATTTAATTTTTTTAAAGCTGCTGTTGCCTTACCCAGTTTTAAGCATATCTCTTCATCAATACCACTTCCTATATATATTATACAACCAAGATAGCAATAGGTGTTAAGAAATTCTATTTACTGATAATCTATTTTGAAACTCACATATCTGAAATTGTGGCTACACATTGCTTACACTTATCTCTAGTACAACAGACTTAGCGACGAAAGCAAGATCATATATCTGTGGGATGTCAGATATATACTATAAGCTAAGCAAGGTTTTACAGCTATTGGTGTAGATTTTAAACTATTCCCCCTGACATTATCCAAAGTAGAAGCAAATAATAGAGACGATAAGAGGCAGCCCTTATTGTTCATATTTCACTATAAACTCCGCTATACCGGACTTGGGCTATGGCCCGCACATACAGTAGATTGTGGGTACGCCTCTAGTTTTAGGTTTAATATATTTTTTATTGCCTTTTATTTAATTTACCTCTTTTTAAAATTTTTAATAACACATAAATACATATTTAATGGGATTTCTTAATACATATTTAATGGGATTTCTTATTTCTAAGTGCAAACCTTTTACGAGAGCAGTACGAAATGTTTTTATCCTGACATAGTAATGGCGGTATATACAGCAAAAAGCTTTGTATAATGAAAACTTCCATCCGTCATATGAAAACATGTTAAATTTCCTTAAGGTCTGTCAACTCATTCGTTAGTAACAGATATCTTAAAAAAAGGCGCTTCATGATTTTTGTTATAATGGAAAACTTGAAAATTCGTGGTTTGATTAAATATTTAAATAAGAAATGTTTATCGGTACAAGAAATTCATAATGATATGATGAATCCATTAGGTGAAAGTGATCCTTCATATCACACATTAAAAAATTGGGTTGCTGAATTTAAGCGTGGTCATACAAGCATTGAAGATGAACCACGAAGTGTACGTCCAAAACTGCAACAATGCTAGAAATTATAGCTGAAGTGCATGATATGGTATTAGACGATAAACAAGTAAAGGTGCGTAAAAAAGATAATGCCATAGGCATCTCAAATGCAAAATAGAAGCATAGGTGCCGCAGTTGTTAACAGTTGACCAAAAACGCATTCAAATGAAAATTTTTCAAACTTGTTTGGATCGATTTAAGCAAAAAAAAAAAAAAATGGATTTTAAGCGTGTTTTCATAACGGTTGATGAAACAAGGATCCATCACTATACACCATAACAATCCAAAGAGACAAAAACAGTTCAATTGTCTCGTAATGTTATGGCAATGGTTTTCTGAGATTATAAAGGTATTTTATTGGCCGACTTTCTTCAAAAAGGAAAAACAATTAACTTGGAATATTATTGTAACCCTTTGGATTAATTGAATTTGGAAATTCGAGAAAAATGACCTGATGTACAATACAAAGAAATAATATTTCATCAAGGCAACGCACAATCCCACAAGAGTATTTTAACAATGACAAAATCAGCGAACTGAAGTGCGAATTACTTGACCACCCACCTTATTTTCCTGATTTAGCTCCCTTTGACTTCTACTTGTTCCAAAATCTAATAAAATTCCAAATGTTTTACCCCGAATGAAGATGAAATGGCGGCTGTAAATGATTACTTTAAGGAGCTGCAGGAAAATTATTTTAATCAATGGATAGAATTGCTAGAAAAACGTTGGGCTTCAATACACTGATTGAAGTTTGAGAATATTATATTGAAAATAAAAACAATTTTAATTAACTAGCTCTTGTTTTCATTGTTAGGCTAATAACATTTCAAACTGCCCTCGTATAATAAATTTTACGTAAACAAAATAAAAATTTGAAATTGTTTAGAGTAATACATATAAGAGATAACATTTGTCAAAAAAAATTTTAATAATACAATAAATAGGATAAATATTATAAACTGCTAGTATATAATAACAAAAAAAAAGTAAATAACACAAGTTTACAAAAATAGATTTTTTTGTTCACTGAACGAAACATGGTGTATGGTGTTTATTATCCCTTTCTGTTTGTTCACGTGCACTTTAAAGTATTTTTGTGAGGATTTTTAAAAAGACAGAAAAGATGTTTCGATTCTTATGCAGTTCACTTTCGAGTCCTTTGGAGTTTTGAAATATTTGTGGGTCCTCAAAAAAATAAAAATTTATTTATTTAAAATTTTAAAGACCCTTAGGTGGCAATAAACTTGCTGTTTGGATATTTTTAGTACTTGTTATTCAAAGAACTGTTAGGAAAATAAAAAAACTACAAATTGCGAAAATATTTTTGCTAATTTACTGAAGAATTTTTGAGCATGAAGAACGGTTTCAGAAAAATTTTAAATCATTTTGAGCGAGTTTTTGACTCCAGCATTTATTGGAGTGTCATAGGGGAACAAATAATAATTTATATAAGAAATGTACTAAAACTCTTTATTTTCAGTTTTTTGTTCATAAGCTAATGCTTTTCTTAATTTTAATTTTTTTAAATATTGTATCTCAAGAATTTAACGTCCTAGATTTTTCCAATTTTTTTTCCAAATTTAGACATATCTCAAACTGTGAACAAAAAACCTTATAATCTAGTATAATTATTAAAAGAAAAAATGCTTGAGTTCGTTTAAATTGCGTTAAAATAAAATTTAACCACTTTTATACACTATGGCTTAATACACCAAATTCGCTTATACAACACTTTTTATTTACGCCTGTACGCGATTATACTTATTGATTACTAACTCACCAACTGCAATGCGTCATCTTTTTATAGTATTTCATCATTAGTTTCAAAAGTTCTAGTACAGACTTCAGCATTTTCATTTTCGTAACAATAGAGAAAATAACAGAATTATTTTAAAAACCTCTGTAATAAATATAAATAAAATAAATATGTTTACTCTGTTTCTGTGTTTCAATACAATAAACATTATAATATCGGATGTTTTTTTTACAAATTCATAACTTAACGTTGGCAATACTGCTTTATTTAACAACAGACTTAAGAGCTGATAGTTGCTTTTTGTTTAGTTTGGTTTGACATTTCTTAACGGATAGACTTACACCAGAGGTACACTTGCAAATTGTTGAATTTTTTTTATAAATATAATGGTTCTGTTATTATTTTGTTCTCCTATAAAGCCCATTTTTGGTTGAATGGTTATATAAATAAGCAGAATTGTTGCATTTGGAGTGAGGATAATCCACAAGTTTTTGTCAAGACACGATTACAGCCACAAAAAATTACTGTGCGTTTATTGCGGACACGTTGGTAAATATATTTTCTAACGAACGGTGTAGGGACATGATTATAAACCTTTCCGTACATCAGTTAGCAGGCATTAATCTTGCTGACATATGGTTCCAACAAGATCATCCACATGTCACACAATGCGCTCTACAATTGATGTATTAAAGGAAACTTTTGATGAAAGACTAATATCTCGTAATGGTAAAATTAATTGGCCACCAAGATCGTGAGTTTTAACCCCAATGGATTATTTTCTTTGGGATTTTGTAAACTCACTTGTTTACGTCGATAAACCAGACACAATGGCCACATGATCGAAGTCATATATTAACAATAACGTCATAAAATTTTCTAACCAATGAAACCAGTTGCATTGATATTATTACGTTTTAACCTTTTTAAAAAGTTTGAGTTTCTTTTAGTTGCTTCAAAAATAAAATAAATACAACGTTGTTCTTGTTTTACAGTTTTTACTTAATACAACACTTCTATTTATGCCTTATGACTGCAAAACGACAACCATATTGGAGTAAGCAAAGCAGCCACCTTATATACCTAACTGCCTACAGTTTGGAAATTTCCGGAAATGTCACAAACGCTCCCAAATCCTCTATTTTAAATATGTAAGATTGTATTACCAAAAGATGATGGAATTGGCAATGCCGTTAAATACACAAATCAGTACGGCATTACCACGGTAACATATTAACAACCTTGACACAAACCAATAGACCAAAATCCCACAATATAGCCCCAAATGCACTGATGTGGAGTATTTTCTTTTTAGGCATTCTTATTATTGTAACAATATTAAAAATATTACTTCGTTTTACTATAATTTAAGCTTTTATAACTTCAAAAAAACACCCAATATAATGCTGCTAAAAATTATTTGACAGCTTAATAGTGATTATCAATTTTAAGTACGTTTTTATCTCTTTAGTTATATATTTTTATGGCGACGATAATAGTAGTTGTGGCCATCAACGACAGCTCTATTTTCCCCGAGCAATACAGTTGGTTGTTCTAATTCATGTTTGTGATTTTTTTTTTGTGGGGGGAGGGGGTTTGGTTTGAAAAATATTATGATAATGACTTTGGGCGTTTAAAAAAAAACAATATCCAACACACATATACAACCATTCGTTACATATACACAATCAAATAATTCTATGCATTTTCATTAGTTTAAATACACATATGTACTATGTACATAAAAATACACTTAAACGCACACAAATGTACACAATATTTAAATTTGCATAGAAGTAGATTTTATAGAGTCATATGGATAATAAGTTCGTACATTCATCGTACAGACACAGAGTAGAAATTTTGTTGTTGTTGCTGATGTTTTTTTTTTTGTCAATTTTATTTTTGCAGTTGGTATGTTTTCATTTTCCTAAAAAGTATATGCAAAACACTACGTTTTTTTCATATGTACTTCAATAAAAAGTTGGTAAATATTTTATGTTCCAAATAGTCACATTTGTTCAATTTTTTGTTGTTTTTTTTTCTCTTTAAAATAGAAAAACTCTGAACAAAAATCATTTTAGATATTGATAGTTGATACATGATGGATGCAAATGCTCTCTTGTCCAGTTCGTTGAAAAGTCATATTGACAATCAGTATGAAAAATGTTAAAATGCAAAAACTTTTGCTGACGTTTGCTTAACTTTAAGGAAATTAAACTGGATGCTGCACCAAAAAATAAAGACATGATTTATTGTAGAAAAAAATTAAAAATAAACAAATTTGATTAAAATATTAATCCATTTTATTTAATGGGTTGTATGGCATTTAGAACGGAAATTTTATGAAATTTCTTTCTCATTAACCGAACGTAGAAATCGTAAATGTATCATGAATGTAAATATAACGTAAATGTAAACGTTTTGCAACTTATAGAACACATAAAAATGTTTCATATGTTTTTGTCAATGTGTGTATATAAATAATTAAAAATGGAAAAGAAACAGCTGTTTAAATAACAGTAATGGGTTTTATAAATGTTCGAATTAAGTACGCTTTGAAAAAAGTACTAAATAGTTTTAAATATTAATTTTTATCAATCATATTTACATATTTAGAAATATAAAAAACAACAAATTATATACCAAATTATTGCCAAAAAAAGCTCAAATGGAGTATAAAATTATTATTAAATAAATGCTATTTTATAAAAAGCCAACATACAAAAGTTTTTCATTCTCCCTGGTCCACGATAGACCAATGTAACTAAAATTTTTACACACCAAATTAAAGTCATTGGAAATATCTTTTACCTGACATCCTTCTTTTTGTCTATCAAAATTTCAAGATACTACTCAGTTAAATATAGAAACTAAGTGGCCCAAACCTTATAAACAAGGCGTTGCTGATCCAAAGTTCTTTTTAATTTTATCTAAGAATTACATACATACATAATTGCTTATCTATCATTAGCGTGAAAATGCTTAGCTTGTCACCTAACAATGTTTATTAAAGCAAATTTTTAGTTTATTCCTTTTTCACATTACAATATATGTACGTAAGAAGCTATTTTGTATTAAAAACTAGTAATACTTTTTAAAATCCGATTCACATTTTTTAAAATTTATTTTAAATTTCTTAAAATGATTATAAATAATTGTTATAATTGTTAAATTGCTCTTTTTAATTGTGAGCAAAAAGTGCAAAAAAAGGGTAAAAATTCCCCCATATAATTTAACATACAAACAGACCATCAATGCTTGACAAATGTCACGTAACATTGCCGTCAAATTCTATTTTCAACAGATTGGGACGTTACAATTACATTACATTACGGTCAAGTAAACACTTTCATAGCTTTTCATATAACAAAAGCGATCAGCTGACACAACTACATTTATGGCTTCTACATTTACATTTGGCTAATACTACCTTTAAAGTTTCTTGGCCATACAATGAGTTATGAGTCTATCGATAAGAACTCCTATCTTATATCTTTTTTAAGCTTTTGTTTTATTTTTTTTGTTAAAAAACTTTTCCCAGTTTAAATGCATATGTTGATAATAAAATGTAATCTATTATAGCATCATCTTGTATTACATATATGAAAGTTAATTGTCTTTTTCTATTTTAATAAAGAATTAGATATTATATCTTGAGCCTTGTAAACTCGTTTAGAAAGTAGTTTAGTTTACGACTTTAGGAAAAACTACTCTTCAACAATACTTTGAAATTATTAAATTTCACTATAAAAGTGGTTTATGGTCACAGGTCACAAAACTAAAGAATTTTTGTGTTAAGGAAAACCCAGGTTTGTTCATTTCATGTAGATTTTTGGAATTGTGAACTTCACACAACGACATAACACAGTAATTTGCGTAAAGACATGGGTTTAAGGGCTTTTAAATTTAAGTTAGCACCAGAACTCACGCCTACCGACCATTAACAACGTTGCGACCTCGCTGTTTGGACATTGAAATGCATCAAACTGATTAGAATTTCATTCAAAAATCATCTGCAGTGATGAAGCCCTCGGAAGCTTGAAAAAACTAAGAATTATTGTTAAAAAGCCTCTCCATCCTCAATGTGTAACAATTTGGCACGGTGTTTGATTTGGCGAGCTCATTAAATCTTACTTTTTGAGAAATATGGTTGGATGGACCGCTATAACGGAATGAGAAAATATTGATGTGGACTACGCTTATTTTCAATAAGATGGACCTACTTTGCCACACAAGTGTAATTTCTCGTAGAGGAAATTACAACATGCCGATGATTTCAGTCAAAAATACTCACTTTATACATATCTTATTATAAAATGCAGTATTTTACAATAAAAAAAAAAAAAAAAAAATGCAAAAAAGATATATATAGATATATATATAGTTACTTAATAAAATCAGAGCCTTAAACTGAATCCGAACTTTAACAAAATAGAAAAATTTTACTCGACATAGAATTGGAATCGATTGAAATAAAGCCAGAGACCCATAGAAATGTCTCTAGTTTGACTATTTCGCAACTTAAATGCTGGCTGAATGTCTGGAATTTGACCAATATTGTTACGAAAATGAAAAGGCTGAAGACAAAAATTCACCACATCAGGGACTTATTATGAGCTTTTAGCTATAAAATTTATTGGCTTTTGTAAAGGCTTAATAACTGCTAAAATTACCTGTACTAAATAGGAGTGCTACCATCCGCATGGAATTGCCAGTTCGATTACTTTTTGTGTTTATAAGGTTATTTTATAACATTTGAATTATCGTATATAAAACGAAGATTCGTGTCTGAACTAGAACATTCGAAACTAACAATAAAATACTACAAAAAGATGGCGCATTGCGGCTGATGAGTTAGTGATGATTTGGCTGTCAATAAGTAAAGGCGCGTTCAAGCGTATGTAAAAAGTGTTGTATAAGCGAATTTGATATGAAGTATAGTATATAAAAGTTACATGGACTTAATAAATACCGTAAAAACAACAACAAAGTGAAGTTTTATTTTATTTTAGCGCAATATAGCCGAACTCAAACGCATTAAAAAGGTTAAAAATGTAACAAGATATTAACTGCTTATTTGAACGACATAGGCGATTTAATTTTAAAAACTCGGTGTCTAAAAATTTACCTTTAGACATTATGATATGTACGATTTACCTTTAAATAACGTTTTATAAGTAAAACATTTGTTTGGCCGTACAGCTTTATTTATCTATTAAGTTTTTTTACAAAAAGATACTTAAACTAATGGCTATGCCGTTAATTGGAAAAGTCTTCGTCTCACACAACCCACACGTCTCATTCGACCGTCAACGCTAAACTGTATCGTGCGTCGGTAAATTCAAACCATTCTTATTTCAATTTATCTCCGATTCAATTTATATATTATCATCTCGTCCTCTGTTCGTACGTTCGCTAACGCTCTTACCGACTGTCCGTTTAACCTCAACATGCGTTCGTCCCTAATAGTCCGATCTTACATAATATTATATCCCTAAAATAGGTCACACTGAAATCTCCTACGCGACAAACTTTTTAAAGTTTTCTGAGATACTGTTCTTATTTTCTTTCTGAGATACTGTTCTTATTAATTCAATTCATAACTATTAATGATCCCTCTTACCAAATTATTTTCACGTTTTCTTGATTTTAAAGCTTTCAAGCAATGCACAGTAGAGCAGGATTTTATAGGGTCCGCCATTTAACGATTTTTTTTCAACTAGTGCTTATTTCGTGATAGTAACACTTAGCTCATGTCTTGTTTGACAGATAATTAGTTTTATCCTTCCGCTGAACGAATATGGTTGAGTATACGCTTGAACAACGATGGGAAATATTGCGATATTACTTTGAAAATTTTGCCAAACAAATCATCTTTTCAGATGAAGCTTATTTTGATCTTGGCGGGTATGTAAACAAGCAAAATTGTCGCATTTGGGGCACAGAAAACCCGCACGTATACATTGAAAAGCCGATACACCCAAGACGAGTCACTGTTTGGTGCGGATTTTGCTCCAGAGGCATAATTGGTCCATTTTTCTTCGTTCTTCAATTATTTTCAACAGGGCGGCGCTACGTACCACACTGCCGAAGCTACACTCGATGTTTTGCGCCCTGCTTTTAAAGATCGCATTATCAGCCGCAGAGCTGATGTCGTTTGGCCACCTCGGACCTGCAATTTGACACCGTTGGACTATTATTTGTGGGGTACCGTTACAGATAAGTGTTACGCCAAAAAGCCAGAGACAATTAACGCTTTAAAGGACAATATTTGTGCAGGCTACTGCACCATTATTAACCCAAAGGATTGTAATTTCAAATAGAAAAAGTAATTTGAGAAAATATTCAGTAGTTTTTTTTTATAACATCTTCAAAAAAAAGTTTAATTGGCGGACCCTTTACCATTTTTGGAATCAATTTCCCCGCTGCATTTAGGTATAAGATATGGATATCATTAGATATGTCGTGGTCTTGGTATTATCAATCAACCAAAAAACTTTCGTTTTCATTAAAAAATGTAAAGGAAAATATAAAATTAAAACAAGTAATTTTGTTTTATTAAAATCATTAAGCTAATGTAAATAATCAGAAATATATCGAACATTATTGTGTGTTTGCTTGCTATCACTTTGTGTTTCATCAGTATCTTCGCCAGGTTGAAATCCGCCTTGTCAGATGATGAAAGAAACAGACATTGTGCTTCCTTATGCTTTAAATACATATTCACTTGTTTTATTTGTCATAAAAATATTTGTTATAGAAAAATATTTTTCAGTGGTGACACTCAAGCTTTTCAAATCCACTGAAATAAAATCTCTCTAGTAAATAAAAAAAAACTGTTTTAAAATTTTTTTAAATAAAAAAAGAACTGTGTTTGTGTAGAGTTGGCGATAGCTAATATCACTGATAACTTTTTACGGAAAGTTTCACCGCTTCTACATATTCATATACATATATTTTCTATTTTAGCAATAGCCAACCGATTTTTACGATATATATTTAGTTTACTTTATTTTCAGCGCTTTAAGCTTTAATTTAAGTGCTTGACATATAAAATTTTCGTCCTGGAAAATGTTCTATGACATTTTGAAAAGAAAGAAAAATAAATAAATTACTATAATTTTGCTCAAAAAATTTTTTTTTCACAACTAAGTTATGAATAACTTAGAAACTGTTGAAAGAAGAAAAAATGTTATTTGAGTGATTTTCTGGTACTTTCATTAAAATTGGACAAGCCGTTTTCAAGTTATGATGAAATATATTGACATAACTCCCATATTTTGGGAAAAATTTTCCCCGCCCATAAAAATAATTTGAGCCCGTTGGAAAAACTCTGAAAACGGATTTGAATTCAGAGCATCAGGATCATTATATTCCATTTAGTTTTATTTAAAGCCGGAAATTTTATTGTTTTTTGTAGATCAGTGTAATGGTCAGTCTTTTTTTGTGGATTATTCCATCAAATGATGCAAATGGGTCTATAATCAGTTCATTCTAATGGACATTGGCCTCTGTTCTTTTAATACTTAACTTATTATTAATAATATATTACTATTAGTCTTTTGATGCTTATTGGTTTTAATTGAAAAATCATTTTATTAAGAAGTCACAGGCATATTTCGTTTGCTTCTAGCATCAAAAATAGCAATCACATTAGTAGTGTTATTTCATGGAAATGTTATTACCAATAAAGTTTGACTTGTTACGAAATTCCTAGTTCGTAATGTCCTATATTTTTAAGCTTAAATTGCCAAAGGATTTTAATTTTAATAATATTACCAATAAGCAGTGTATGAATTCATTTCTATCATTTATGTATTAAATAACTCCGAAGTGTCCTCTGGCCTTATGTGATATCTGTCATTTCAAAACACAATCAACTAGCAAATAATACTAATGCCTTTTAAATGATTTATTCATAAGATATGTTAATTTTAATATTGTTTGTTTTTATTTTTTGCATAAAACATTCCCTCTTTTTTGGTCAACTATTGTAAATTGCAGCGGGAATTAAATTTGTTTTGTTTCATTAGGAAATATGACATGTTCTATATAAATTAAAATTTATGTGTGACACTACTTCCTTTTTAGATTAAAAAAAATAATAATAATAAATCATATTACCTTTTAAAATAAATTCCGGTATTAATCTTAAAATAAAAGAACAACAAAGAAATATATATATTAGGTATGTGCATAAGTTTTTTCGTTTTCAAATGATAACTTTTGATAAGGTACAAAACATTTCTGATCGAAAGCTAAGATTTTCTTTTGAAAACTTTTATGTATGTAATGATTTATTTGTATAATATTTATATTGCTTTTGATATTATCTTTGAGCTTCAGTTTTTTAAATTTAAAGAAATTTATAGCATTAAACTAAACGAATGAATTCATATGCTATAAACTACACTGTATGGACACATTTTAACAGAAGCAGTTGGTACAGTCCACACATATATATACACATATTTTTAGAAATATAAGAATTTTTCTTCAAAATAAAATACCTTAAAACCAACCTATTTTCACTTCCATTATAGAAAAAAAAGAAACACACAAATGTAACATTAACACCTACAACATTAGTGTACAGGAAATGTCAATTGGTCATTATAAAAGTAAGCATAAATTTATATGCACAGTTGTTGGATTATATTTTATATATATTTTTTTTCTTTTTTAATACATTTTTATTATTTTAAAATTTATAATTCCCCAGACAATAATTAAGGTTACACAAATAAAAAACTAACTCATTCGTTGTTACACCCAAATACAATCGAGTACTATTATGTGGTTTGCAAAATTTTACTCAAAATATTATTGTATAGTGCAGTACTGTATATGTACTGTGTAATTCTCAAATATTTTAAATCATGAACACATATACACAAACATGTTTGCAATTATTATACAGTGAACCGGAGGTGGTTAAAGCATTAAATGCATTAAAAATTTTCAAAATTCAATATCAGAATAGAATGATATTTATAAGTATTTTTTAAGAAACTTCATATATCATTAAATAATCTAGCTGTACTGAAATTTGTAACGCCAGACAAATTTCAATACTAACTCATATCTGAAAAAGCTGGTTTACTGATAACTTATGTACAGGAATTAATGTGTGTTTGTGTGTATGTATGTATATATGTATGTATATACTTATGTTTTTTCGAAGATTATAGACAGCTTAATGGCTGAATTGATTTTTTTGAAATTTTTAGAGTATGTCTTTGTATGACCGGAAAGAATTCATATTTCAGAAATTCCAACTAGACGGTGTCATACCAATATAAAACAAATATTTATTTGTTTATCTCTGCAAGATAGTAACAGTAAGAAACTCGAAATTTTATCCAAATAGCTTCGTGGTCAAAACAAATCATCAATCATTCGGATAAGTGGCCATAATACCTCTCATACCAGATAAATACTGATTTCAGAATTTGGTCTCACTTACTTCGTAGTCAACACTTATCATGAATCAAACAAATGGCCGGAATTATAAGTATAAGTGACATTGCCCATACATGGTAAATAAGTTATTAGTTTTTGTCTACCTGGAAAACATAATAATAGACTTTTCTAAATTTAGTTTAAGCAATTTCATGGACCATGTACATCATAAATCAATAAATGGGTGATATTTTATAAGAGGGCGTGGCACCTTTCATTCATACTAAATATTGAAATATTGAATATATAAAAAATGGTAACAGCTAAAGCTTTGTTATCTATCTACGAAGTCAATAAGCTCCAGCAGATATTACATAAAGTACACCGGGTAATAGCTTTCTATATATACCGGGTGACTTTTTACCAACTTTCTTTTTGGCAATACAGTTTTTGGTAGCTCAGCTGTTTTCGAGTAAAGCCTTATTGTCGAACATGTTCAGTATGGTCTATATTTAACCATGAATTGACTTGCAGACGAAAAACACTTGCATATTATTGAATCTTATTATAAAAATTCATGCTCGGTTAAAAACCTTTTTATCGGAATATTGTGTTTAGTGATGAAGCTCATTTTTGGTTGAATAGATACGTGAACAAGCAAAATTTCTGTATTTGTGGTGAAGAGCAGCTAGAAGCATTGTTTGGTGTGGATTATTGGGCGGTGACCTCATTTGACTTTTTTCAAGAGGACGAAGGTGGGAACGTTACTGTGAGCTAGCGCTACCGTGCGATGACTACAAATTTGTTTTTGCCCAAACTAAAAGAGCTGGACTTGGTTGACATGTGGTTTCAGCAAGATGGTGCCACATGCCTCATAGCCCGCGAAACAATTACCCAATCGAAAGCGAGCTTCCTAAATAGTTTATTTCACGTTTAGTGCCGTTCGCTTCGTCGCCTAGATCGTGCGATTTAACGTCTTTAGACAATTTTTTATAGGGCTTTGTTAAGACTCATGCCTATATGGACAAGCCTGCAACGGTTGACTCACTGGAAGCCAATATTGAAGAATTTATTATTGAGATACCGTCTGATACGTTGGAGGGAGAATGACGAAATTGGACCCAGCGAATGAACCATTTGAGGCGTAGACGTGATCAAAATTTACACGAAATCATCTTTAAGCATTGAATTATATAGATCGTTCTATCAACTCAAATACAAATTTCACACATTTCTCTAAATTTTTGTGTATTTTTTTTTTTTATCAAATCCCTCGAAGTGGCAACATTCTGTTGAAATCACATAATCATTAATTTTCCGCCACAAAAAGCTTCAGATTATCACTCTGTATCGACTACCATTGACTGTAAACGCATTTCCATTTTAGTTTTCAAAAAAATTTGGTCAGATTATTCCTCCGGACTACAAACCACACCAAGCAGTAACTTTTTGTAGATGTAATGGTTGCTCTAAGATAGCTCTTGGATTCTCTTTATCCCAAATGTGAAAATTCTGGTCGTTGACGTAGTCATTAAGCTGGAAATAGGCTTCGTCGGTGAAAATTATTTTGTTAAAAAAAATTTAATTTTTGATGGCCTAAAAAACGAATTGCCGACGTAATGCGTAGTCAACTGTTTTTAATTCTTGGGTCAGCTGGATATTATAAGCCTCTAAATAGACATAACGATGTAAAATGTTGAATAGTATGGATCGTTTTATGTTGCGATCGATAACAAATGGATGTTCTTGGGTCTTCTTCAACACTTCTATTTACAGCTGCTATATTCTTAGTTAAACGACCACTACGTTGATAAGTTTTGTTTCTGTTATCAGGAACGGATCCAATTTCTTTAAATTTTTCAACCATCAGCTTGATGGCACGAATTGTTAGAGCATAATCTCTGCCGAATTTTGTTTAAAATTCCCTAATTACATCTTGAAAACGTTTTTGAAAACATTTTCAAAAAATGTTTTAATAACGAGTAACCTTCTATATTAACTATCTGAAATGTATTTAGAATCTGAAAATAAAAAATTAGAATAAAAATTATAAGTAGAAAAAGATAGCAGCAAAACTAAAATGATACCTTTATTTTGGACACCCTTTATAATATAAATGAATGTATGATTTTTTGAAGATTGTTAATATCTAAGGAGCGGAACCAAATATCTTGAAATTTTTCCAGTGTCTTTCTTGAAAGAACTATAGGCTATTCTTAATGTTTTTACTAGGATCGGAGGGGAATAAAATGGGGAAAGAGGATAGCTAAAATATTAACTAAGATAATGAGTAGCGAAGCAGATTGGGTTTTAGCTAGTAATTTATAGAATAGAATTATCATATTTTTTTACAAACTTTTATAACAAAGCTAAATTGCCCTTTATTTTTCCCATATCTTTTATCCTTCAACTAGTTATTCAAATTTAAAAGCTGAAAATATTCACCTGCAACTGTATTTCGAGAATACGCTGGACAGAGAATCAGTTCGTAGTCTAATTCACATTTTTTTACCATACACAAGTGCGCACACTACTCAAGCATTGTCTTGATGGAACGGAAAACAGTAGAAGCCTATTTAGCTTCAAAGCAATACCAAATATAATAAAAATTTAGCCAGTTATTGATTTACCTTTTTCAAGATAACCAATACGATGAGTGCATAATAAAAATCTTTGGCCATAAACTTGTACGCAGATTACTTCACCTTTTATGTAAAATTATTATTTTTTACTATATTATTCAAATCAGTAAATAATCATTCTATAATTAAACTTAGTTTATTAAAAAGAAAACACAAAATTATTCAGCGAAGACAAATGATTAGTTTAAATTCAAATAAACTCTTCATGTATAACCCGTTATAACAACATCTTTTAAATTTAAATAATATTTGAACAATTTTGTTAAAACATAAGCAGTTTCTATTATAAAAGTCTTTATATTCTGTTCCACTGTGTTTTGGCTTTTTCATACATATCAAGCACTTAAGCATGCTTAACATTTATTCATAAAATAGTATGTTCGTATGTAAAATTTGTTTTAAAATTTAAATGACCGTAATGTTTGCAAATTATGTATGTTTGTGTATATTTATGTATATAGAACAAACCAGAATTGCGTGCGGGTCCCAATACACTTTTAAGCTTTTATACTTAACACCTACGGTGGTGTTATTGGATTATATTTAGTTCATGCTGGCATTTGTAACACTGTAAAATGATTTCCATATATTTAAAAAAAGGATTTTGGATCAAATTTATAATATCAGCCGATTTTTTTCATGTATTAAATTGATAATTTTCAATATGAGTTTGTACTATTCGATAGAAAGTTCAGTTAATAACGCACACCACGATTTATCTTTATTTTGTAATTTTGAATATTATTTTGTGTATTTAGCACCAGTAACCATTAAGAGGAAAATTTAATATTTCATTCGCCTCCCTCATAAATAATAGCAAATTAGACTTTTAACATGAATTACTCATTTGCGCAGTGGTTTTCTTAATATCGTTAAATATTTTCACCAGTTTAAAAAACAGAAATTGCATTTATTTAGCAGTTTTCACTCGACAGGATTAGTCGTCAACAGGCATTTTTTGGCATTTGTAAATAAGCCTTTTTACTCTTTATAAAACATTGAAACGAATTCACTTAAAGTCTGTTCATATTAAGTCCTTGCATGCATGTAATCTTCTAGTGCAATTCATTAAGAAATACATACTAAAGCTACTGCTAAAAAGAGGCATTTGTCAACCGGACTCAAAGTTTAAGTTTAAAAAAGCAGTAAAACAAAAACGGTTCGAAATTTTGCCAAATTATTTTTTGTTGTTGTGAAGCACAATTGTTCCGGTTGAAAATGAAATATTATTTCATTTATATGGCTTCCGCGGCTGGCCTCACGGTACCCCATTCTAGCAAACCAATTTTCGATAACTTTTTCCAGCGGTTATCATGGTGCAATAGGCGTCTCTATTGACAATAATTTTTGCGCTGTCCTCATTTTCAAAGAAATATGGGTCAATGATGCCTTCGCCCTACAAGCCGCACCAAACAGTCACTTCTAATTAGCTTCTGTAAGACCACGTTTGGGTTTCCGGAGCCCAAATACGATAATTTTGCTTATTAACGTATCCACCAAAATTTGATTTTTTGGCAAAATTGAAGCGGATGGTCATGCGGCTTCAACTTTTGAACCAATTGAACTTTGTACGGCGTCATACCGAGATCTTTTTGCGTGAAATGTTCAATTCTTGAGAACGATGACGAGGTAATATTGATGGGATTCTTATGTACACTCTCAGCCACAGATTCGATATTTTCAGTTATACGTACTGTACGAGCACGCTTACGTCTTGGCGCATCAACAATGAAACCAGTTTTACAATTTTTAAGCTTGCGTATACAGAGCATTGTTCGTCCTTCTCTGCGACAAAATTCTGTAGGACATTTTCGAGCAATATCCGATCAACTGTCTTTGTTTTGGAAATACATTTCCAATAAATTCCAATGTTTCTCAAGCGTAAATCGATTCATTTCATTCAGTGAAGAAATTATACGGTATACTGAATAGAATGACGTAAGTATTGCTAGATTCGAAATAACCGCTGGCTGATAATTAAACCGATAGATGACCGACCCTACACTAAAAAATTGTGTCAAATTTGACACACAATAAAAACCTGCAGGCAACCTTATCTGCTAAAGACTTTGTTTCCTATCGAAAAAACACCTTATTAATCGCTTTCAATCTTCAAAAAAATGTGTAAGAAATTATATAATATGATATCACAGAATATGTCCAGTCTGCATTATACCGTCGCTATGGATTATGTTGAGTTCGCTGAAATCCAAAGAACTCGGTGACCAGTACATATCACCTCCACAGTCATCTCCACAGCCGATCATGCGAAGTGCCTAATATATTATGAGCTATGTGGCATGTAGCTCCATCCTGTTAAAACCACTTTGGTTGTGTCTATATCATGCAATTCAATTGGTAATCATCGAACTATAGCGCTAGCCGTTAACGATGTATGCCTGGCCAACGCCGTTTGCGGAAAAATAGTGACTAATAACGCTGCGCAAACTAAAATCACACCAAACAGTGACTTTTTTGGGGTACATTGGATGCTCTTGCATTTATTGCCATATCCATGCATCCAAGAATGCCCCGTCGCTACATTTGATTTTTTTTAATGAATATTGGGGACAGTTTTTAAATGTTCGATGGCCAACTTAGTTAACACAAAGTTTTATTTATATTTTGAGCTCTTCTGTGAGTTGAATTTTAAACAAGAGCCGGCCTAAGCCAAGATGCAGACTCGCCAAGTTGTAGTATGCTACTGCCTAGATTCTACACACTATTGCAGCTAGAGGCAATGTTTTCGACATGTCTTTCATTTCGTCGTCGGATGTTGGTTTACGTTATCCGCGATTGATAGTAAAGAGTTTGTGTACGGCACTATATCCTATTTACTACTGTGCTAAATTTGATTGAAATTGGTCCATTTCAGACTCAAATATGTTATTCTCTACTCCGTCACTCATCTAGGGAGCATATTGGCTTTCCACAAAGCATTCATTGCTTTCTTTTAGCTTCAAGTTAAGTAGATGATTAATCCACTGTGTCTCGCCTACACATGATTGTGTGTAGTGGTGAAAATCTATGGTAAGTGGTGGTGGTGATTTTGATTTGCCATTGTAATTATTTCCCAGTAGGTGGAGTTTTTTTCAGATCAATCGTCCGGTCTTTTTTATCATCGCCAGAGGCAAGCTGAATGGAGATGGTTGAAGTCTCTTTATTAAACATTCGAAACTGTAATTAATTTTTTTTCATCAAGTCCTCTGTTTGGATTCGAACATGGACCGTTTATGCTGTATGCCTGCGATTGCAAAGCTCGAATGTTAGGGAGGTTGAAGTCTCTTTACTAAACACTCGAAACCACAATAAATTTCTTTCTGTCGTGTCCTGTGCTGATATTTTAACCTTGGCCGCTAGTGTTGTATGCCTGCGCTCTAGCTACTACACCACGCAACCTCCAGCTTTAGCATACTTATAAAAATCGCTCTAAAATTTACATTAAGATTGTCTTATAGGTTATTAAATAACCGTTCTTTACCGTTTTGTTTTCATAAATTTACCTGTTTTTTTTACTGTAAAAATTGTGTGGAAATATATGTAAATGTGCTTGAACAAGCAAAAAAAAAATAAATTCTGTGAATCATAACTAGTGGGACTAAAATAAAACACTAAAACTAAACCAACAAACAAGAATTATTTACAACAAGGGTTTCATGTAAAATACATTTACTACTGACAAGAAAAATAATACTGACTATGATGTATTGACTTGATATGCTAAAAGTGGTGGAGTAGAAAACCTAGTGAATTTATTTTATATATTATTTTCAACGGCAGAAAAAATACATGAAAGAATCATTGCAAATAAAAGGCAAAAAATATATATGAATTTAAATTTTGTTTTTAAGTTAGGATAAAAATGGACAGAATAATGTTCCCAATGGATGTATGAGATTTATTTATTTTTGAGAAAAATGGATTTCAATGATTTTTGGATAAGCAAATATCATAAAAATAAATTTGGCCTCAATTGAATGGGGCGATGTTTAATATTTTCAATTTAAAAAGATAAAATTTCTAAGCTAAAAACAAAAGATATATGCGATTTTTTAAGGATAATCAGATTATATAAGAAAAATAATTTAAACAACCAGATAGACTGTGGTTAGCAAATCATTTACTTGTGAGGCTGTAAGTATTTGTTCCCATTTTTTATGAGACACGACTGCCAATTATGAAAGATAATTGTTTACCAAAATGGCTGCAAAATAAAGTAATATACTCTTCCGGCGGACACAATGTATATATATTTGATTTAAAAGGTTGGCAAATTTGAGGTTAGGAAGTAAATTGGCTTAAAAACATTTTTTTTTTATTCAGTTTTATTCATACCTATATAAAATAGAAATATGGGAATTTATAATGGAATATGATGTCGGGCAAATGTTCACTTCTAGCACGTCGTCAGACGTCCGCTCTTTTTACAAAATTTTGAACCACATTTCGCAACAAAGCTTCGCTTCTCTCGTCAATGCAGCGCGGAATTTAATCTTTTATAGTATCAGTTGTTTGTTCACGTAAGCCCGGTGTTTCAAATGGTCCCAGAAAAAATAATCCAGCGGCGTAAACGAACGGGAAATTTCTCATGCAATAACTGAATTTTTTGACTGGCTGTGTGGCTTGTGGCGCTTCCCTGCTAAAACCAAAGGCCACTGATGTCAAAATTAGTCAACAAAATGTTGTTTATTGTGGTTGGGTAGCGCAGAGAATTCTTGGTGACGGCTTTTCTTTGCTCATTTTCGAAAAAATATTGAACGATGATGCCACCTAACCACAAACTGCGCCATACGGTCACTTTCTTTGGATGTATTGGTTTTTCGAGAACTGTTTGTGGATTTTTTGGGCCCCATATCCAACAATTTTGCTTGTTTACATAACCGCCTAAATGAAAAAGATCTCATCACTATAGATGATTTTGTTGAAAAATACGTTGGTTTCGTTCAGTTTTTCAAACAGCCAATTCACAACGCAATTTTCGACGCAAAAAATGGTCGGCTGGCTTTAATTCTTGAACAAGTTGAACCTTATAAACGTGAAGGTGAAGAACTTTATGCAAGATGTTGCGCGAACTTCCTCTGGTGATGCCCAATTGTTGCGAATACCAACGAAATGATGTTCCAGGCTCATTCTCAACACTTTGCTGTACAGCCGTTATGTTTGGATCACTACGGCCACTACGAGCGTGTCTTGATCTGCTGTCAGCAACAGTACTGTGAGTCTTGAATTTAGCGATTAAATTACGCACAGCGTTCTAAGAAAGAGCCTGATTACGAGAAAAAGCTGCTGGAATTTTACGAAGTGATACAATAAAATTTTCACCATTTTGATAGTGAATTTTCACAATTAAAGTTGCTTGTTTAAGAGTATAACATACCAAAGTTCAAATTTCCACACTTTTTACTAAGAAGGTGACAGCTTAGTTCTTGACATTTCATCATTTGACAGCGAATTTACTTCCTAACCTCAAATTTGCCCACCCTGTACAAGCAATAATAGTTGAACAAATATCAAAACATTTGATAGTTACGGACATGATGTTGCATTGAAACACAGAATTTCCTTGTATTATTTGCAATATTAAAACATAAGGGAACAAAAATGAACATTATTTTCAAAAAACAGAAAAAAAAAACACTCATTTGTAAAGACATTCATGCACACGTTAATCATGCTACAATTATTACTGAATCCTGTGTAAGAGTAACAGCATGATTTAAATTTTTAATCTTTATAGTTGAAATGAGATACTTGTTTTGTAATACATTACACATAGAATTTTAGAACGTAGTTGAACATGGTTATATGTGCATATGTATACTATACATGTAGCAAGTTGGTGTAGAACGTTGCAAGTATAGATTGGAAAAGCCGTTCATTCATTTTTTCGTCGTCCATTGGTTTAGTATTTATTTAAGGGCTATAAACTAATGACAAACGAAACAACTTAAAACCAGAAGCAGCAGGTAATAACAGTCGAAATAGCGCTTGAAACAACACTGCAACTATACTAATAAACAACAACAACTACAAAAATTGTTTTACATTACAACAACATATTTTGCTTTCACTCTTCATGGCTATGTCGGCTCAGTAGAATTTTCTATTTTTTCTTAGGTTGTTTGTACTGTTTTTGTGCATGTATATGTACAAGTATGTTACTCAGAATATGTGTACGTGTGGTCACCACTTAGAGAGCCTGGCAATAATTCATACTGCCGTTCATTGTAATTTAAGACCTTGAATGTGGCTGAATATTCTAGGCAGCCATTATTAAATTTTGCTTAATTTCGCCCTGCTTCTAAGCTTCAGCTTTGCCTTAAAATTTATTGTAAAAATACATTTTCATATGGTTGGTGTGGTAAGCGTAATAAAAAAACCAAATATTGCAATTTTAAAGTGTTATTCAGTGGAGAACAGTTATAAAATCAATAAGCACACATAAGAAAAATATTTAAGTATTTATAAGAGCTTAATATTTAGGACGACAAGTCAAAGCAAGTTTTTATGAAAGACTGTTCCACTGATTATTCTACCGATTAAAATAAAATTCATTTGAAATTGTAGACATTTGAAAACATTTACTTGCATGTATATTATAGAAACTGACTCTTATTTCACCTATAATTGAATTTTTATTTAACTTTTTCAAATTTCTACTTAACCGAATTTTTCAAAGTAAATTTACTTTTTCACTCACTCACTCACCCTTACCCGACCGTGGAGGGCTCGCCACCATAGCGTACTGACTACAGTCCGATATATAGCAGATACAAGTAATTAAGTTATGGCAACGCGAACATAAATCAGCTACAGAACTTAATTACAAGCTGAACATAAATGCAATTGATATACATACATACTTAAAGCTTATAGAAATATACATGAATAAATTACGAAAATATATACTATTGACTTAATTTTGAACTAGTGGTTATTTCAAATCAGACAATACTTACGTCTTTCTATTATCTCAAAAATTCATTATATTATCTCCACAGAACGAAAAGAATCAATTTACGTTTGAGCAACGTTGGGATTTATTGGAAATTTATTTCGAAAACAAAGACAGTTGGTTGGAAATTGCAAAAAAATCAAAAAAAAAAATCTTTTGGATTAAAGCTCATTTTGTCATTGGTGGGTACGTTAATAAGCAAAATTGCCATATTTGGATCTCAGAAAAGCCAAAAATGACCTCACAAAAGCCAGTGCACCCATTACGAGTGACTTTTTCCTACGGCTTCTGGAGCGGAGGCAATATTAGCCAATATATTTTTGAAAATGAGGACGGCGCAACCATTACGGTCAACGGAGACATCTATCGCACTATGATAACCGATTGTACTCGCTCTTCACGGTTTTAATGTGAGCGATGTTTAGTTTCAACAAGATGGTACAACTTGCCACATATTGTATGCCATTATCGATTTATTGCGGCAAATGTTTGATGGCCATTTAATTAGCCGAGTTGGGGATTTCAATTGGCCGCTAAGAAGTTGCGATTTGACACCGTGGGACTTTTTTCTCTAGGGCGCCGTTAAGGACAAGTGTTATGCTGACAAACCAGAAATAAATCATACACTCGAAAAATGGTCCAATAGAATGGGGTACAGTATATGGTCAGCCGCGGGGGCCATATGAATGAAATAATATTTCATATCTAACCGTAACCTTACAACAGAAAAATAAATTTTGGAAAATTTCAAACCATTTTTGTTTTATTGCATTTCTAAACTTAAAATTTTAAATGGCCCACCCTATATAAAATTATTAATTAATGTCAGAAAGCAAACTACGTTAAGATCAACAAAAGAAAACTAAGTTAAGATCAACTTCACAGTAAATGTCAACAAACTCGTAATATAAATTGTAATAATAACACAATCTACGGAAAGAAAACGAATTTGCATTATTTGTCCTATAGAATTCCAATGCCAGAGGACGATAATGCCACGAAAATCTAACGGATATGCTAAAATTCAGGTACAGATGTAAAAACCCAGAGTCAATGTCACCCGCATTAAGGTTGCAAAACTCTTCTTCTACGCTCCAATATATTGAGTTTTATCAAGCACAGTCTAGACCCATACAAAGGAAATGTATCAACATAATTCCACCGTAAGCCACGTAAGCAAAATAGTAAAAAAAGCTTTTGCACAGACCCAATTGAATCTATATGACACTGATAACCGAGGCATACTCTAAAATTGCCCAAACATGTGAAATGTGTAACTGTCTCGTAATATAGGGATCAGAGAATTCCCTGTACCATCTCTTCACAAAACAAAGAACAGCTTGAGCCTTACTAGTCGCCATACTAATGTGATCAAGAAATTTTAGCTTCCTATCCAGTAACACACCTAGATCTAGAAAAGTTGTAACGGTTAGCAACGCCCAAGAATCTATTATAATAAAAATAATTTAATTTATTTTTTTTTTGTTGGTTTTTCATCTTTACTTCCTAAATTGAAATCGTTTGTTTGGAATCATTTCATTAAGAAATGTCTTATTCTCATTACTTTTCGAGCAAAGTGATTGTAGTTTTAGCTGTCAAAAATAAGTAAAGAAAACTTCTCTAAATTATAGTAAAGACAGTCAAGAAAAGCCCAGAAAGGATGGTTTAAATACTCTATTTTAATATTGAGATAATAAGCTGTGAAGATATCAGATGATATTGATGCCTATCTTATTTATTGTATTAGGGAAACATGTGTTCCAAAGGTAACATATTTGAAGACATTTTCTTTAAATTTATATTGATTACATTGTAAACTATCAAAAAAATACACCCAATAATATACATGTTTTGATGAAAAAACAAATAAATAAATAAATAAATACAATAAAAACATATCATGGAATTCCTAAAGAGTTCGGCTAGAATGCTGTGAGCTAACATAGGCATCATTAGGGATTTGCTTGGTTCTGTTCCAGAAATATCTATACAAAAAAGAAGAAATAGTTCCAGACTTGTGGCAGTCAGCACAGGTGTAGCCAGAAACATTTTATATAGAAGCTGCTGTGTGGAATGAATGCGCGAATTAACAAGCTGAATGTTTCACACTGTGCAAACCACAGCAGCATGGCATACATAATCACAACTAGGAATGTACAGTCTCTAAAAATCACTAGCTGAATTATAGGTGAGCTTCCCTCATATTCCCTTCATCATCTGATAATATGTATGTATATTGACCAAAATTGTGAAATTTTTTTATGCGGATTCAAGTTAGTGGTGGAAAAACGGCATAATAATACCAACTAACACTTTAGCACTCTGTTTCGAGAGTGTCATCCAAGCCAATCAAATTGAATTCAATTTATTTTCAATTATCATCATCAGCATTGTCATTCAGACCAGGCACTCTTGCAAAACACTGCGACCCTTAGGATCGGATATATGTCCCACAATGAGTCTCTGTATCTTGCCCAAAATCTCCACCTGAGCCTATCAAGAACACCACATTCACACAATATGTGTTCTTCCTTTTCTGATGTCAGTAAGCACAGTCTATAAACATAAACATGCGAGATCACCATTCTTTTCAGATGCGCTCTCAGTCCATAATGGCTAATAAGAAAATCCATCAGAAGTTTTAAACACAGTCTGTCATACTTGAGAATTTCAGAGCGACGCCCATATAGCGAACTGATCGCCGCCCTAAAGTGGCAAAGTCCCCTGTTCCAAGTGCAATGTTCCAAGCATCTGGCAATATCATAATCCTTGATTAGATTGAGGATGGTAGTAAGTGGTGCCGCACAGTAAGGTTCCGGACCTTTATAGAGTGTCACGAAACAATTCCTAGCCAATGCATTCGCTGTTTCGTTACCATCTATCTCGCAGTGTCTATGTACTCAAAACAGCTGAACCCTATTCCTAAGCGAAAGCCCTTGCAACGTATCCGGCCATTCTAGCTGTCTTACGATTCAAGTCAAATGCCATTATGGAAGCTTGGCAGGGAGAGAATATATTAATGGTCTTACTACTGAGCTCACCGTTGATCTCTGCTTATATGGCAATGGCCATGATCTCAGCTTGGAAGATACTCAGCGATTTCCCTAGTGGGATCGACAAGTCTCGGTTGCAGCCATGAACACCAGCACCGTCATGGTCATTCAATTTGGAGTTATCGATGTACCAGATCAGATCAAATTCAGCCCGAAATAAGGTCCCACTTGACTAAAAATTCCGATTGGTGAATTCAACTATGAATCTCCCAACAAAGCACAGATCCAAAGGCATGACATTTAGAATTAAAGATGGTTCCCCCGACCACCGTGCGTTGAATGGACAGACTTCATGACGTCTAATTGCGTTGTTTTATTACTTAGAATGCAATTTTCAATCTTGGTTGGAGCTTTGAGCTGCTAAAACTCGGCGAAGTGCAAACATTGCTCCGTCTTACTATTGACTGTTGCGACAGATACAATGCACTCATATCTCTTTATGTGGCCTTTCTATATAAGGCATTTCGCCATAAAGGCCTCTTTGAATTACGAAACACAATTACTATATTCTACGCTTACCGTGGATTCGTCGGTTTTCACAAAAAGTGGAAGAGAAGCAAACACGACACATATTTATCTCGCTTTACGGCATTTCGATTTACAGACTATATATTCAGAACATATCGACGCCGTATAAAGTGGCATGAGTTTAACTGCAAGCATGCCACTTTGATAGAAGATTGGCTTCAAAGTTAAGACGGCATTAAAAAAATTAGCTCAGAGATGGGCAAAAGATGAAAGCAGTGATTTGGTATATGTAGACAAATTTGCTTATTTATTTTGTTTCTTGAGCTAAAAAAACTGACTGAATTAATTCTTAGCCCCAATACGTAAATTATAGTTATTTTTGTTGTAAATAAGCTACGAAAACCTTTAAATTAAAAAATCCACCAGGGTTTTTTTTTAAATATACAGGGGTGTTCTGAAGAGCACTTTTTTGTCGAAGTGATTTAAAATCACGTAAATGGTGTTCTGTGTACAAAAAAAAAAAATTAAATAACGTGGCTTTAAACTGGTCAACTAATTGATTTGCGATTTAAAATCACTCGCTTATTTTACCTTACTCTTGAGATTGGAGCTAAATAAAAATTTTAATAAATATTTTTAATGATATGTTTTCTATGTATTTTATTAATAAAATTAGATTTTATTTTCATTAAAACGTAAATATTTGAAAAATCTCGATAGCACTGTTTGTTTGATGAAAAACATTTTGCTTCATTTCGAAAATTACGTGTTTTGCTTTTGTACTCAGCTAGTTTGTTTTTTCACATATATTACTGAGGTTGCCAAAGTGGCATAGTCAAGTAAAACACTAGCAATTTAAGCGGAAAATGTAAACAAATTTTATTTATGACAACAGTGGCATCTTTGGTTTTGCGTCCATATTTTATTATTTACTTTTATATATTTTTGTAACACAAAAAAATTTTTGAAATTTATTTAAAATTTGCGTTCCAGATGTTCTTTTAACACGTTCTTCTTTTAATTGCTCTTTTCTTAAAGCAATTAATGCACATAATGCTGCTCCTGGCATTTTTGATATATTTTTTTTATTTTTTACAAAATTTTTAAAACACAAACAAAGCACAAACCTATAAAAGCAGCTGTTTTTTCGTGTTTTCGAAAAAATAAAAACACGCCGAAAAACGTGAAACAACGTGATTTGTAGAACAGCACGAAAAAGTTGAATTGATTTCAAAACGGTTCGTGGTTTGAAATCACGTGATTTTCAGAACACCCCTGATAATACCATATAAAACCCGGGTAAGTTTATAGGGTTACCCAGTGGGTTGCCAATCCTGATATTAATACGAAAGGTCTATAAATTTTTCTTACTTTTTATTATACAAATTTTTACATTGAAGTTCTTCCTTTCATCTAAGCATAAAAGTTGATAAAATTTAAAACATAATTTGAGTCTGATTCGAAGTATTTTCAAATTTGATGATTATGGTTTTTAATTGTCAAAATTAAAAGAATTTTTTATTTTCTTGAATTGAACCTTTTAATTCTGTAGTGAATATGTTAGGAGACTTTCTTAATAAAAAAAGTCAAATTATTTTAGCCACTTTAATGTTACTATTATGTCGGGATTTCCCCGCTATAAATTTTTACTTGATACTCCGTTTTAATAACAAGCAAAATAGTCCAAAATAATTTTCAAAATATTAAAATCAAAATATTAATTTTTTATTTGTGTGCTAAAAAAATTTTAAATAAGCGTCTCTATTTTCCTTTAAAAATTGTCGTTTCTTTCATATAAAAGAAAAATTCAAATAATATTATATTTCTTTGAATTTTATTGATTAAATGACGGATATTAAGTATTATGGGGCCGTATTCTTAAAAAGTACTTCTCTATTCTTGAATTACAAAAATATAAAAGAGTTTACTACTTGTCAAAAAAAAGACATTTTATTTTTTAAGCCAAATCATAGTCGAAAACAACCTGATCTACTTTGGCCTCACCACGAAGTTACAGTTTAAAGGATTTAAATTTTTAAATTGCCGCAAATGTGGCAAGAGAAAAATATAAAATAAATTCGTTTATAAAAATACAAAAGCAGCCAAAAATATTTATAAAAGAGTATATGCGAAATGAAACACAAATGAGAATTTAAACTCAATAAATGTAAGAAAGGGAGAAAAAAGAAGATTAAATGGCGAAGCAGGAAACCGCCAAATGCAGCGCATGTGATGGGATAAGTTTATTTTTTATACATTTTGGTACACAATATAATCTTATTTTTCGATGGTGCAAAAAGTATAAAAGAAGTGAAAAATTGTGCCACGGGATTGGGTTTACGAATAAGAATATTCGAAAATGAAGTTATTTTTTATTAAAAAGGATATTTATTTTTTGAACATTTTCATTTTCTTTTCTATTCAAGCATATCTCTTTGGCTTAATGCCATTTATTTTCGATATTGTGGGTTTTAAACTGTAACCCCTCCAAAATGAAGACATTTTAAGTTAAATGGAGAAACTAAGCTTTCGTATCGTTTATGCATATTTGTATCATTTTTGTAGCATTAAATTGAGAGCAGAATGCATAAACGAATATTACTTTATAAATAGGATATTGGCAATATATATATTTTATTAATTTATGCAATTTTTGTAAATCTATGCATACATAAGGATAACGTTGAATACTGTTTACATGTTTACTTAGCAGTGATTCTTAAGTTAAATAGGGTTATCTCTCTATTTTATATCTAAAATGTTAAACTAAACTCAATAAATATTTTGTTATTTTTAATTGCAGGTAAATAAAGCCTAAGCTTTTTAATAATTGGTATGTAAAAAAATTGATTAATTGATCGTTCATATACAAATATTCGAAATACAGTTTGAACGCCATAAAAAGATCGTTTTAGATCCATTATGACAACTCAAAATGAAAAACTCGCATATTGAGCCAACACCAAAACTGAATATTCAAGGCGCTAAAGTAAGCTTTGTGTTTGGTGGTATATATATATATATATATATATATATATATATATATATATATATATATATATGGTATATATATATATATATATATATATATATATGGTATATATATATATATATATATATGGTATATATATATATATATATATATATATATATATATATATATATATATATATTAATTTCCATAACATTCCATGAAGGAACATGGGGACTTCTCTCAGTCAATGAGCTGCACCAGATTCTATTTTAGACTCATTGAAGGGACCTACAGTTTAACGCCGACACCGAACGGCAAATGCATTAGTGAAGTTTTCAATAGTAGTAATACTCATAATCAGTTGCTAGCTAATGTTATGAGGTGATACCGTTGTTGAAGAACTTTTTCTTTTTTTCAGATGGTCTGGCCTGGTATTGAACGAGGTATGGTGTTGAACACACTGACCCATACGCAATACAAGTTGATGAGAAGCGAGTAATATACGAATATAACAACGTTTTGGCTTCACGTTGCAAGGCTATTTACAAAATAATGATTGTATAGTTAATCCATTCTTGGCCTCAAAAACTAAGCAATCATATTGGCTCAAAATACATATGTTAAGAGAATTGTGGAAAAAAGTATACTTGAATGTGGCCAGTAGCTTGAATAAATTTATGTCGTATGAATATTTCAAAATAAATCAATTTCGATACCTTAAAGAACTTCAGAATATCGTCTTGTGCCAGTGGTTAGATTCCTATTCATTATTGATAGGTTCCTAGGTGACTCCTCCTAAAGGGCGCAAGTATCACGTAATCCCAATGTATATGCACTGGTGATTCAGTTTCTTCCTCACAGAATCTGCACGTTGGATTTAAAACTATTCCCATTCTATTGAAATGTTTATTGACTTTGCAATACCTTGTGATTTTTCAATATTTAAAGCTTTTCCTATCATAAAGGTTGGTCTAACCAAAAGGCACCATGTTAATTGTAAATAAATTAGAAAGTTTTCAGAGAATTATCTTCAAATTTTTTATTATGATATAAAGATCTATGACAATTATATGTGAATTAAAATATCTGACAAATGCTCGCTACGGTTTCGCCGGCATACTTCCATGTTCAATTACTCTGAGACATACTTCAGGTTCAAAGTCGTTAATGTGCCGAATTATCCCGTCTTCTTTTTTTTTAAATATCGCCAAAGAAAAATATCTAATAGTGTCAACTCACACGATCGTGATGGTCAATTAACATCGCCACGACATGAGATAGCACAGCCATTTAATTTCTCGCATAAAAAAACCATTGTTTCATTAGCTGTGTGGCAAGTAGCACCATCCTGGAGGAACCACATATCGTCCAGGTTTTTATCCTCAAGAAGAAGTTCGTTACTATGTTGCTATAGCGAACACACTTCGCAGTGACTGCATGACGTCTCTTCTGCCACACTATCACGAGCAACAGCAATGTTTTCAGCAAAACGAACATGTCGAGCATGCACAGGTGTTTCCACTTTACTAGAGAACCAATTTGCTGAAACTTGTTCACAATTCTCCCGATAGTGCTTACATTTGTTCGATTATGCTGACTAAAAAATCACAAATGCACTAAATTTATTTTTATTTAAAAGCCCATTTCCGTAAAAGGCTTAAATAATCTTAACACGCTCCTCAATTGTGTACCTCACCATGGTTGAATTTGTCAAACACTGAAACAAGAAAATATCAAATGAAGTTGGGCATAAAACTTCACATTAAGGTTTGACTCACAATTAACATCGTACATTATGGGTTGACCACCCTTTATTTATCCAACAATTTTGGGTTGTCTAGAACCCGTTCTGGTTGTGTGGAGTATACGTCTTGCTTTCGCTAAGCGTGAAAAGGAAGGAGGAAAGGAAAATTCTTGCCACATTAATGGTGTGAAAGCTGAAAAGGTGGTGAAATGGTTTCATAACTATCAGATATTACGACTATATCGTGCCTTTGTATTTCCTGTCCGAGTTGATGTGAACTGCATATTAAAAAATACTTGCTAGTTTTCCCATGTGTTCAAATACATAAACATAGGCCCAAATACCCCCGCTTCTGAACTACTTTCGGTCTTTAACCCATACGTCAACCGCACACTGGATCGTTCCCTAATAAAGTATATAGATTCTACGCCATACCATTTACTCTTATTATTCATTTTCGTCACAAAGTATTGTTTAAGCCATGGTTTTTTTCGCGTCCTGGCAAAATAACAGTCAAGGATGAAGTTGTAAAACTCTCGACATGTTAAGTAAATCATAGTCTCTTAAGACAGTGTCGCTTGAAATCGCATATGTATTCAGTTCAACGGATTGTTTGTTTTGTGTTTACTTCCTTATCTGCCAAATTTCTACTCGAATGCGAAACAGAAATATATATGTATGGTATACATATCTATATAGTGTTTGCAGATATGTACTTTTAAAAATTATTTTCTATTACAGGGCCTCATCATACTTGCACGTGACATAAAAGTGTTCATTACATGGAAATAGGTAAAAAAAATAATTTTTTTGAAATGTGTCTAGACGTTATAAGGAGTTTAAAATTTTTTATGGTAATATGATGTATTTTAAAAATCATTTCATTTACATACTTGTGTAGCAGCTGATGCGTTATTATGCCTATCAACGTATGAGTGAAATTTTAATTATATGGCCTAAGTATGTCATACGCATATGCTAATGAATTGTATACATGCTGGGAAATATAATAAAAATCTTTCGGGCTTATTTTTGTTAAAAAAAAAAAAAATAAAAAAAACTTAAAGAAAAATATAAGAGATTGGCTTAAAAACGCATAAATTTAATTACAATCACTATTTAAACCGCTAAGAAACCAAAAGCAGCTGCTGTTTTGTTTCACTTGACATAATTAATTACTATGTGTGTTTTAAGAAAATAAAAAAAATAAAAATAAAAACTATAACAATAAACTGCAAAAAAAAAATAATAAATAAAAAACTAAAAATATAAACAACAATGGCAATAGTAGAAATTAAGGTTAATTATACATAAAACAACTGGAGCAAATAAAACAAATATGCGAAAAGGAAATATAAAACTGCTTAAACTAGAAACACAAAATGCAATGAAAGAAAACTAAAATCGTAATAAAAATTAGAAAAAAAAAAAATAGTAAATAAATTTTAGACTTTGAGCCGTACAGTTTTTTTTTACCGAATGCTTATAAACAAACATAAAACACACAAGGACTCTTAGTACAACTTTAAAAAACTCAATGTTAAATTATGCAAAAGAAAGAAAAAAAGGTTTTTATTTTTATTAAAACAATTCTATAAGCTAAACCTTTAATGTAAAAGTTTTTCGTTGAAAAACAAAATTCAAACTTTGCAGCAGTTTGTTATAGTTTATTGCCTTAAAATGCATTTCTTACTCTCTCTCTCTCTCTCTTAGCTTGCAATCAACATCTTTTATCCTTTTATTTCTCATTTCGGCCTTAACAAATTTTTCTATTTTTCGTTTTAATTTTATCTTTTTGCTTGAAAATAAATCAATAAATTTGTCATATAATTCATTTTTCTCAACCCGCATTCTATTTTTGTTATAAACTTTACCTATTTAAAGCAAAATTTCTGTTTTTTTTTTTTTTTTTTTTTTGGTTACAAATGTATATGCACTTTTGAAATATTTTTGCTTATGCTCTTATTTCATTTTATATAAATATTCAATACATAAAAAGCAAAAATCTTTTTTTTTGCAGTTTTTTTCAAACTTTTCCCTTTTCGAACATTTTTTTTTATAGTTTTTTGTTTGATTTTATTTAGCAGAGTTATGCAAAATTTATTCTCAGGTTTTGTTTCTCTCTACTTTTGCTTTGTGTTTGAGTAAATTTTTTTGTATATCTATAGAAAAAAAGAGGAAATAATGGTACCTGGTGGTAACCTTCAATCTTTCTATATGAGTACTTCCTGTGTAACATGAACTTCCGTTACATTATACAAAATTTCTCTTTTTATTTTTTACTTTTTTATCTTCTTTGTAATTGTAACAGTTTTTCCATATAATGTTTGCATACATTCTTTCGTGTTTTTTACAATACTTAGGGTGCGCCATAAAATTATTTGAATGCAACAAACTTAATGGATTCATGGATAACAATACAATTAATGTAAATAAATTCTTTCTTAAGATTCTTTTTATTTTTTTTATTTATTTTTTTATTTATTTATTTATTTATTTATTTTTGAAAAAGTTGAGTAATTATAGATTAGACATTAAATTCGAGGCCGAAAGTAGAAATTTCCAATAAACTTACCTTATGCTTTATCCGAATATGGGTTAGTTGTTTAACATTGTAGTTCACCATGCGTAAGTAATTAAGTAACAAAAAATGACTCCGTTTCGACAAGATCACACCACTCATTAGATGCATTGTCATATATATCGTACAGCTGTAGCTGTGAGATGTCTCAGTCCTCATTAAGTCTAGACCAAGATAACTCAACAAGATAGTAGAGTATGTAGTTGCCAAATATGTATGTGTCCTCCTTGACAGCTAACGCGGGACGTTCGCAGAGATGCGGAAACCCTTTTCGTCTTTTTCCTGTCATGGCAGCTACGACAAAAGTCTTTTAGGAAGAGTCCAAATTAACTTGCATGCCTGCATAGCAACCAGTGTCTAGTTATTATCGTCAGCAACCTTAATATGTCCATTCTGCTGCAGGCTTTAATTTTCATAGTGCTTTTTTATAAAAAACGGTTACGGTTGCTACTCTTATTCGACTCAAGCAATATTCCGACTAAAAATTCTAATTCTAATCGTCTACAAGTTTCTTAGCAAAGTAGTCTCTACACGCAGATCCAAACTGCAGTAATATTACACAGACGACCCCGACTTAACAGATTGTACATACACTGCCTGACTAATAGATAAGTGATATTGTATAGATTTAATAAGGAAAGCGACGCTTTCATCAAAAATTATATTGCCACGAATATTGCTGCCATATAGTACCCTAAGGACTGCTATTAAATAGATTATTTCAATCTAAGAAACAACACAAACATTTGAAAGACAGTAAGAGATATACATCCCAAGTTTAAAGCAAAAAACTTTAAATCCAACACTACAAATCATGTTTTTAACCACCCATAGTGGGAAGCAAAATCAAAAAGAAAAGTTCTAAAAAAATTCAATAACGCAATCAAATAAAACAGAACTTCGCCCATTTGCTCATTGTTATTGTTAAAAAAAATTCTGAAATGATAGAAAGGCATTCACTTAGTTTTGCAAAATTCGCTTAAATCGAGTGGAACCTATATCCTAATACTTTTCTTAGAGCTTCTTATTTATTGTGGCGTTTCTAAAACATATAGACATACTCTCTATAATATATCCCAAAAAGGTCAGGAAAATCTGATTTAGTTCGTATTATATTCTAAGCCATAGGTCTAACATATTTCTCAAAGCCCAATAATATTTTTTATTATACTATTGTTAAAAAACTATCGGCTGGATTGAAATAAGGGCTGTGTTTTGACCAATAAATAATTAATTCTTTGACAGTTTTAGCGGTCTGTAGTGGATCACTATTTCATCGAAAGAATGCTTCTTTTTAGGTTAAGTTTCGTTTCTATGCAAAAGATTGTACTGCTATTCCATGATAAATTATTATCCTTAGTTAGTCTAAGTCCTTAGCTACCTTATAGTGTACCGATATTTCATTATTCGTGTAACTTGATCGTTAGTGGCTTTATGCTATGTTGGCATGACACGGTTTTTTCATCATTCGCTCTCTCATTCATAATACAACCCCCGATTATGAAATTAATTACATAAATTTTAATATAAAACCAATCAAATTGTAAGTAATTCTATTTCTATTATCATTTGTATTACTTCAAAATCAGTGTCATCTCTAATTCCTATAAAACTTGGATCAAAATAATTTGGCATAATTGGCATTAGCTCTTAATTAAAATGTTTTAATTACAGCTTTAATATTGCAAATTTATTAAATTGACTTCCCTAAAGTATGGTTTCAAGTACAAAAAATAAACAAAAAAAAAAAAAACCAAATAAAAACAACAAACAAAATAATGGCCGCTCGCTGCATTGACTTCATATGCTAGCTGTTAAAAAGTGCCGTGCGAACGGTGCAATGCAATTAAGTAATACAAACATAGAATGAAGTAATACGAAGTTTCGTGCGAACATAGCATAACATAACTCTATACATACGTATTATTCGTTTTTTTTATATCATGCTGTTTACCTAAATAATCCTAAATAATTCATACAATAAAATATAAAGTAGCGACTGATTAACAAAATATTTTCGCTTACAAAAATTTAACTTTTAAATATTATTTAAAAGAGTTAATATATTGTTGTTTCGTGTTTCTTTTTTGCTTTTACTGCGGAACGGTTCAATGTGTCAAAATAAATAAATTTTATTTCTCCTACAAAATTTTTAGTAATCTATGATGTAAAGGAAAAAAAAAGTTGTAAGTCGTAAAGAAACATTTGGGTTCGTATATGATTATCGAATTATTTCTATGAATTAGGTTACGGAACAAGTGAAAAAATCAAGTTTTATCAAATGAAGAAAAAATTATTTTTCGTTGCATTCTGCATAAAAAAATTGCTGAATATGACGCACTTACTATCGCGTTTAGATTTGAAGACTGACCCACGTCTTCTAATAGATAAAATTTTTGGTACACTGATCACAGGTACTGGACAATGTAACCAATGTAGGAGTTTTGTTGAAAACAAATAGTGATGTGTAGAAGTGATATTTTTAACTTTCAAGTCTTCATTGAGACCCAAAACAATCCGCTACAACTGATTTTTAAGGCTGTTAATTTTTTCGATTTTAGAAGGTATGGTTGCACTTTTCACATATATTCTAATTTAGAATTGACAGCCAATAGCTTAGACCATAGTTCGCATGTTCTGAAGGAGTTTATTATCTAAAAAGATCACGACTTTAAAAAGCCACCAACAGTTACATTTTCGTAACAGTTGCAAAATATTGAAAGACGAACTTTCTAGCGAACCTACATATCTTGAAACGGAGCGAACCTATTACTTCTTTGTCTCTAACTTTCGGCTATAGAAACTTCGAAGCTAGCAGCACTTGAAATCATATTAAAATTATCCTTACTCACTATTTCACCGACAATAGGGTGACCATATCGAGCATCGAACAAACTATTTTGCACAATATATACATTTCAAAATTAGAATACAATGCATGAACTAAAACTAAAACATTTTGTTCAAATTTTCCTTTACCTGACTTGTTTTAATTTTCAATTATTATTTTTCAGTGTTGAGGGAAAAAATAAGAAAACAGAAAGCATCTGGAAATGCAAAATTGTGCCGGTCCCAGAAAAAAGTTTAAGAACGCATATAAGTGCAGTTATTAAAAAATATGTACGAAAATAGTCCTTTACCTAAGAATCGTATTTATTTTTTAACTAACGGCAAGGTGAAAAAAATAGCTTTAACAAAAATTTATATTACGGAATACCCTAAAATCACCAGTAGCAACTAAAAATAATGGTGGTAATAGCCTTATTTAAAACATTGTGCTAAATTGTAACCAATATTTTTTCATCTCTTTTACACTCCTCATATTTTTTAAACTTTTAAAAGTGTATGTATTTTTGTGGATCCTGTCTTTTTTCGGCAACATTAGTTATGTATATTTCTTTTGGCATCGTGCCCAAAAGCGCTTTAGATTTTTTTGTATTATCCAATTTACAAGCAACGGGTATATAGAATTTTGTGACTTAATGTAAAAATATTTAATAAGATATAATTTATAAAAAATTTCTTTTTCATTATCTAAAAACAAAGTAAAAAGATGATGAATAATCAAACACGATTACATGCAAGCCGTCCTCTAACAGGTCACCATACATGCTAGACACGGCTGAAAATTTGCTGAAGGAACTTTTAAAACCCTGACTTGTGGAGGCAATCAGGTTAGGGGAAGAAAAAACGGTTTCTATTTATGGATATAACAAATTTGTTGTCTAACCCTAGTCGAACTGAAAAAGTTTTACATATAATTTTTATTATAAAATAGACTTTTGAAATAAATTTGACACCTTTTTTGTCATTCTTATTGCTTTTGAGTACAGAGAAACAAGAGAATGAATCTGGGCGATTTGTGGAACACGTGGAACAATGTCTCACTATCGCTTCAAGATGGTACATTCTTAGGCTCACTCGATTTGAAAACGAGAATGCACCTAAAGAGGATATGAAAACAGAAAACTTCGGGACATCTGTACAATAATGAAGAAAAGTTTAGATAAATCGTTAGGACATACAGATTTTCTACCTGCTACAAGGCCTCATTTAAACTGGAAATCAAAAAATGATCTCCTAAGAATGAACATTTGTGAAAGAACTGCATTTGACCTAAATTAATTGTTTGAATATTGAAACTCAATAATTTGTTTACGTCCTTTAAATTGGCAAAGAAATTATTTTCATAGAAAATGACAGTTCCTGGCCAGCAAAATGAGCCTATAAAGGAGCGACATATTTATTCTACCAATTTGTCTATTACAGTGATGCCATAATCTCTACATATCTTTAGAAGAAGAAAAAGCAGTTATTCTACTTTCAACTATACGTATGGCAGGAAAAGTTGAAAAAATACCATTAGCTAAGCCATAAATTTAAAACAACAAAACTAAAGGTGAAATTGATGTAATGAACAAAACGTTGGAAAGTATATACTCATAGTAAAGCTACGAACATTGCGTTTGCGTCTTTCATTTTCCTATTACCTAATTGCTGCTTTAGCAACTTAAGTAATAAATAGAGAACATAATGTAGAGAAAACCAACCAGCGAGAAAGTTTTTGAGAGTTCTGCCAAAGCAATTTTAATAAAATACTGTTACTTTTTTACCTTTTAAAAACGTTTATTTATGAGTTCGTAGATTGCAGTTAAAGAAAAATAAATCTTGTGTTTGGTATTTAATAAATAATTCTTTGTTAAAAACAGTTTTGTGTTCCAGTGCTTGTACCTTTTCACGAGCATTAACAATTTCTATTCTTAATTACTCTTTCTGTTTACAACTTTGTAAACAACAACAATTACCCGACAGGTCTTCCTACCTAAAAACTTTCAACCCGATCGTTGTCACAACTTAGGTTCGATTACAACCCTCACAAACAGCGGTAATCCACGCTTAACTCTCTTTATTGAGACTAAAATGCTTCTTACTTCACGAATCACTTCAAGCGTTTACTCCTTATAAGCTATTTTCACACTGACTTTACACCAATAAACTCGCTGAGTTTACACATAAAACTGATTGCTGCCCGCTTCGATGTGCTCTTTGTATAGCTGAGTAAATAATACTTCTTAAACTCTCGAACAGCCGTATATTTTTGGTAGATTGCATTTATTTCCTTTATTTTCTTTTTAGTTCTTATGAAACCATTCGAATGTTAACATCTACTTCTTTCAGCTCTTGTTGCTGTTTGTTATTTGTTTCGTTGCCTCTTTGCTTTGTTTTCATTTAAGTTTATTTTAATTCGTAAATAAGCATATAGTTGTTTTTGTGCTTTTCCTTTATTCATTTTACTGCGATAGACGATGTGCGTTAATAGTGTATAGCACTGGTGTACAAAAGTAAAAATGGAGTTGTATTAGTGAGAACATGGATATTACTCTCTTAGAGAGAGCAAAGTTGATGTTCTAAAAAAAAATTTTTAAATTAACATACATCCGCTGCACATGTGCACTTGCCGCTGTTTCAGTAACAACTAAAAGCAAAAGCGAAAGAAAGTTTTTTATTATTTATCTGTGCCTTGAAAAAATTTGCATACATTTACTATACATGTGCATTCGGCACTGTTTCGTTGACGACTAAAGCAATAGCGTTAGAATAAGTGTGAGTTGATCGGGGATAAAAGTTCCATGACAAGCACATGACTAGTGTAGTTTATTTAAAGAGAGTTTACACGATAATACAAGTCGTACGGCATGTTAAGTTTTCGTGTAGAAGAGAGCGAATGGTATCGTGTAAACAAAATGTGTAATTAGACCGTACGACATTGAGATAAAATACGGATAAAAACTTGGCAGTCGTACGGCTCTCTTTGTTTTTTAAAATATTTTAAAAACTATCACACATCATTAGATCAGGAATGTATTTTTATGTAAACAACTGAAATAAACAACAACAAAAAAGCAAATTTTTTCGCTCGCACTATTGGTCTCTTTTGAAACAGCTGCTTTGATTTTACTTTGTTTCGGTTTTTACTTTTACACGATAAACGTAAAAATTTCAACAATTCAATTTCTCAACAATTAAAATAAATTTGAATTATTTTTGTATCTATTTTGCATTTATTTCATACAATATACATATACATGTGAAGGTACAGACAAACTAGGCCTTAATGTTTAAGGAATTTATTTTGAGAAGAGATTTGCGAGAATTTAAACCAGTAACACATTTTTTCCTGAAATTTTAAAAGTTGAATCATAATAAAAAAAATCAAAGGTGTAACAGATCCACAGGTTTCTATTATTTATGGAAAAAAAGTTATTAAAATTTTAAAACGAAAAAGATACATTTTGTACCTGGATTTTTGTAAGAACATTGTAACTACACGTAAGACACAATGTTTCTTTTCTAATCATATTTTTCCTACTGTATTTAAAACTCAATTCCTACTTATAATCTCGTTTATAGCTCTAAAGAATAATTCCTATTTATATTCTCAGAATTTTAATTCATCTTGTACGAGTATGAATTTATCATAACAAAAATAATTTATACAAGATTTACAGAAGAAATCATTAAAAAAACATAGAAAGAAATGATATGTTAAAGAAAAAATAATTTGTGAAAATAAAGAAAAATTGAACTTTATGTTACTGACTCTATATACAAAATTTATTTTATATGTGTATTGGTTTCACAAGCTGCATAAAAAGCAATTTCTTTGTAAAACTCAAAAATTTTAGTATGAAAATATCGATTTTTTTTAATAAGTTGCTTAAATCCATCAAAAATTAACACAACAAGAGATAAATACTCCTATAGTTTCTCTTACTCCGTATTAAGCAATATTTAAATTCTTAAAACTTAAAAATATGGAGACAAAAAAAATAGCATATTGCGAAATATCATATTTTGGTAAAAAAAAAAATTCTGTCGTTTTGTTCAGATTTTTACTTTTAATGAAAATACCAAGTAGTTACAGTACATCTAGGCAAAAAAGAATAATATTCACAAAACACTATGGTAAAAACGAGTAGTAAAGCATATTCTTTTCATTATTTAACAAAAAAAAAAAGGAAAAAATGTTTACAATGAGCTTGTATTTCATCAAAAGAAAATTGGTTACTATGATGTCTGTTGACTTACTTTTTTTCTTACTCTTTTGTACGTGTACTTGTTTTTAACTATTTGCACTTTTTCTATTTCTAAAGAAATTCTTTGATTTCGTTTTTCTTTTTCTTTCTTCTATACATTTATTTTTTTCATATTTTTTTATTCAGTTTGTCGTTACAATTTCATGTTTTTTTTCTCTTATTTTTTATGTCAAGCATAGACTTATCAGTCATTCTTGTAATAAATGGAACCAGGTACACTGTAGAAATTGACACAAAAAGAAAAAAATCAATTATCAAAAGAAAATAATAAGTGAAAAATTGTTTTGTTGTATCAAGCTAAGTCAAGAGAAAAGAAATACGAACTTGTAGAAGTAGATATGGTAACTTGTGGTTTAATATTTACCAAAAGGAAATGAAATTCATTAAAAATTTATAGAAAAACAAATATGGCAAAAGTTGGTTATCAGTGTTACGATATTTCTATGAAAAACTGCAAAACAAGTGAAGAAATTATTATTTTAGTGAAAATCGACTTTTCTATACCCTACATCCAAATCACAAATATATATTGGCTGTATGAGTACAAGTTCAAAGTGTATGTTGATTTTAACGTAATATTCAATACATTGATAGATGAGGAAAAAAAGGTTTTGTTATGAATGGATTTTGCTCACAAATCAGTTTTGTACCAATTCAACACAAAATCTGTACAACATGATATTAGGTTCGCTTTAGCTGTGAGCAGCAGAGCTCATTTTGGTCCAAAGAGTATGTCCCGCTGTGAAATTGTGTGGCCATGTATCTTATATGATCTTATATCTTATATGATTGTATCTTATATGATTTTGGCCAGGTTTCATCAGTCATTTTGTCGTTTTAATAAAGGTGTGGATTTTGTCTCAGATACTTAAAGATATTTATTTTGTTTCGAGATAATTAAGGATTTACATTTCATTAAATATAAAATTATTGGTAAGTGTTAATAGATATAACTTTAGCGTTTCTTGGTCCTAGAGTATGTAAGTTTTTAATCCAATAGTGCTTGTGGTGCTGATTAAAAGTTAATAAGCCTATTTTTAACTAAATTGACCTGTCTCACTTTCAAAATTAATGAATTATTTTTATTGTTCATTTAATCTTTTTATAATTTCTTTACCAGCCTTTTGAATATAATAAAATATAATTTTAAATTCAGCAGCTCGATATACCAATTAACGGCTTCTGCATTGGTATTTTCTTTCATTTTAAAACCACTATACAGAGGTTAACGTTATGTTTTCCACAATTTAAGAATACTTTTATTAATCCTGGGAAGTACCTGAGAAACGTTTTTCGCGGATTGCCAATTCTACCAGTCCGAAATCACGATGGTTTGATCAAAATGAATGGTGTGGAAATAAAATTTGCTGATCAATGGTATTTATTGCACTGTCACTGAACTGAGCACTTTGTATCATTTAAAATTCCTGACCAGCTTTATGCTTTTAATTTAACTAGAGCACATGTCACTATAAGCTATGATGTGTTTTTGGGTTTTCACCGTTTGCAAATTTTAAAACGGCAAAATGCTACTTCTGGTGCTTTTCGGGATGCAATAGTTTCATACCATTTTCAGAACTAATGTCGAACAATAATAAATAATTTCAGTCTAAGATGGACTTGCACAACTTTTAAAATAAAAATATTTACAATACCTTTAAAAAGTAAAACTTCTATCTCCCAGATACAAGAATCTGATTTTTTATTTATTAAAAACTGTTTTCACATAACAAGATCAAAACAATTTTTATTAACAACTACCATTATCTTGATTTTTTTCAAAAGTGGACTTGCCCCGCTTTCAAAATAAACTGCTCATTTAAGCAGTTTGTATCGATAATTTCCTAAAATCAAAAGCGACATAATTGGCCAAAAATTGTTTTTTTTTAAGTGGTTTGATTTTTAATTTATTGGGATTATATGTCCCAGGATAAAATGATGATTTCGGGAATTCTAAGCATGTCGTTAAGCATATGCCAAAATATCAGTCATAGCTATTTCGTTTTTTAAAATAAATCTTTATCCAAATAGCGCTAAGTCGCCAAATGTAGGGCAATGCCAAAGACTCCTCCTTCTCTTCATCTTTGCAGTTTCTGCCAACATAATTATATGACATTGTCACATTTTTCAGCTACACAAGTGTGTCAATATTTTTCTGATTTTGTAACAATTAAAACTACCTATTTGCCCGCCACTTATTTGCCATTAGGTGAAAATCCTGCTACACCAGTTGTCCGATGGCACCAATCGATGTGTAAAATCCTCAGTGGAGCAAATTTAACGTTTAAGCCACCACGTTAATCATCGAATATCTCGCTCATTTAGAGACAGCCGCCATTTATGAGCAATTTTGATGTGCTATGTACAATCCCCAAGAATTTTGTGTCTGCTTTACTGTCAGAAAATATGAAAGTATTTTTTTTAGTATCTAGTAAAGCTTAATGTATTTAATGTACTGTAAGGCAGCAGTCATAACTAGCTTTATCAATCCGAATATATATATCGCACTTGATCAACAAGAGAGTTGCATGATAGTCCGAAAAACCGGTTTTTTGCCAGTAACTCGAGATTTTAGAGGTGTTTTGAAAGTTATAAAAACAGACCCTTGTTCCTCGACAGCGTCTATCAGAAATGTAGTATCATTTCCCAGGTATTTTAACTTCATTAATTTTTGTCGCACCGTATAATAGAATAACATACGAAAAGTTTAAGAACTCCATCTTTTAGCGTTCCCATGATATACCGTAATAACTACTTGTTTCGTAAAAAAGTCTGTAAATGAGAAATTGTAATTTTGACCCTTATTAGCGCCTCAAAGTTCAACTGGGTAATTGACTCATAAAAAAACTGAAGAAGCTGATCAAACAAAATTATTTCTTATATAATATATATAATCTCTCCCAGCTACAAACTTAAAGAACAAGCATGCCCTATAACACTTTCGTTAGATTTATTTGCGTTCCAAGTTTCATAAAAATCGCAAATAAATGTTGAAAAAAGAAAAAATTCATTTTGGAAGAAAAGACACTTACTTTGCTTGTTTTTCCCTGGTTTTAAAAATTCACACTTTCATTTGTTAGATATATTTGTGTTATAAGTCTTAAAACGTTTTAATTAGAAGCTATGAAGTATGTCAGACCATATGAGTATAATCTAATTTGGCCCAATTTCCCCCAATTTTGAAAATTTGTCAGCCATATCTATCTGTACTCCAAATTTTATCAAAATCAGTTCAGTCGTTTTCGCGTAATTTCATGATTACGTTCTCGCGTGGTACGAACAAACAAATATACTTACAAAGAAATTTATAATATATATATATATATATATATATATATATATATATATATATATATATATATATATATATATATATATATATATATATATATATATATATATATATATATATATATATATATATATATATGGATTACACATGTGCCTCTTACCTTCGTTAAACTGTCAATCAAGCGGAAGTATGTGTAGGACGCTGAAAGAGTCTGGACAGAGGGTGATTCTTGCTTTGTGGCTAGACTCAATTGGCCAAGGTTGGATGTGAAGCATACCAATCAGCCGTTCAAACTGGTCCGTCGGAGTATCTCCTCTGTTGTATCCACACTCGGGTAATTGCGTCATGGGTAGGCACTCACAAAGGCACACTTAAGTGGCTGTGGCTGAAGAGGAGAAGCCCGTGTTCCACTTTATCTGCCAGTGTCCATCTCTGGCACGGCGGAGACTCCTCACACTGGTCTCTCCCTTTCTCGATGGCTTATCGGAGCTATCGATTCTTCACATCAAGTCAATAGCCAGGTTCATTACACTGCCTAGCTGGCTTCCATTCTAATCTTGGGAGGTAACTCTGTGCGGTGCCTCTGTTTTATCGACAAAAGAGTACGACTTAGGTTACTCTATTATTTTAACTTTTTTTTTCTTAATTTTAAAAATAACTACATTTTTTTTTTTATTCAAATTAAAATTCATTATTGTTTTAGTTATAATTAAAATATTAAAATTACTAAAAATAAAACCAAAATATGATTTAATTCTTTATGTGCTTACACAAGTAAAGCATAATTAATTATAAATCATAATTTTGTTCATATTCATTATTTATTACAACTGATTATCAGAAAAGTAATTAAAAAACAATTACTGCCTTTACTATAATTTGATAATAATATTTAATTTGGAAAATAATATTTACATATTTCCTTGCTATTAGAATTCATATAATTATGAATATTCAATAATTCCCTTAATAATGCCACCATTTTTTTAATGATATATGAATTAAATTGGAAAAATAAAAAATAAAACTTTATATATTTCTGATATTAAAATACTTGTTGCTAAATAAGATTTGAAAATTGAATATAGAATACACATTTTCGATTTTATTTGGAAAGTTGTTGCAAAACAATATACTCAAAAACTCTTATTAAGAAAAATTATAGAGTCAGCACAAAAAATTTGGACATACATATTTGTTTCCAATAACTAAACTTAATGGTAAAACTATTTCAATTTTTATTTAAATAAAAAAAAAAATATTGTTTAAATTCTATTGCATAAAAAAGTATTGAGTCTCAGAAAGCCTCAGATCACTTCATTTTTGTGCCACTTTTCTTCCAGAAATGTTAGGATGTTCCGTAAAAATTCTTATTAAATTATTTGCTTTGCTAAGGTCTGCAAATACATTCATACTTTTACTTCTGCGTTTTCTTTCAATACTCAGAAACTCTTTATAAGTTTGTATAAACCGTGAAACAGTTTTTCGGTTGAAACCTGCAAGTTTGGCCATTTATTTTTTTGTGGATTAAGCGGAGTTTTATTGAAAATTGCGATTATTTTCTTACGATTTTGTTGTTTGATGACCATTTTCACAATAAATTTGTAATTGTATAATCAAAATAAAACTTTGCACATGTTTACTGGGACAGATGATTAACAAAAGCAAAGTAACCGCATTTATTATTATTTTTTTTTAATCACAGTAAAAAATATAAGACAAGTACGTCCAAATTTTTTAGTGCGAACTCCTTATTCATTATTCGCTCAAATATCAGGCTATCACTGAAGCTATCATTTGGATCAAGAAAAGTTTAAAGCCAACGCAAGCATACTAACTAATAGTCGGATGACAATAAATACGATAATGACCGATGTGGTTATATAGAGGGCAGTGCTGATGTGAAAACAAGACAACAAGTGTTACTGATGTTTAGACAGAACAGAAGGACTATTTAAAACAATTTTTAATGTAAACAAAGCCAACTTATGGAAGTATTAACTCTTAGGGGCTTTTGGTTACTATCCAGCGTTTTTTAGAGACTCATAATTTCTTTTGACAACCGGTTTAACAGCTGATAGTTGCCTTTTATTTAGTTAGGCTTAACATTTCATTATGTATAGACTTACAACATCATCAATCCGTTGAACAGGCTGAAGCACAAATTGATTTTCATATTAAATTCCTATTCAAAATTTTATTGTCCGAAGAAGCCAATTTTTGGTTTACATACCTATTATCAATAACCAGAATTGTCGCATTTGAAGTTAAAATAATTCACAAGCTTTTGTCGAAATACCATTATATCCATTATGAGCTGGCCGAGAATTTATTCCATATATCTTCAAAAATGATGATGGTGAGAATGTTACTGTCGACGATGAACGGTATAGGGACATGATTAGAAATTATTTCATTCCTCAATTAGCTGGTATTAATCTTGCTGATATGTGGTTCCAACAGGATGTGGCACCGTCCACACAGCGCTCACTCAAAGAAACTTTGGATGGAGAAGTAATTTTACGTAACTGTCCAATTAATGTTCCACCAAAATTGTATAATTTTAACCCATTTAATTATTTTCTTTACCCATTTACCCATTTACTATTGGAGTTATATAAAGTCAGTTTCTTGTGACGATAAGCCAGAGAAAATTGAATACCTAGAAATTAACATTCGAAAGGTTATTGGCGAAATACGGCCGCATATGCTGCGAAAATTTGGTGAAAATTGTTGCATGCCTGCCGTTGCGGCCACATGTCTGTAATCATATTAAAACATTAATACTATAAAATTTTCTATTCAGCAAAGTTCGTTTAATTGATATTAAAAATATACTTCTTTGCTTTATTGTGATTTAAACTTGTGTAACTGTAAAGAAACAAAAAAAAAAAAAGATAGATATCAGATTATCTTCTTAAAAATAAATTATTCATATACTGTATATTACTATGACTATTATTATTATTATTATTATTATTATTATTATTATTATTATTATTATTATTATTATTATTATTATTATTATTATTATTATTATTATTATTATTATTATTATTATTATTATTATTATTATTATTATTATTATTATTATTATTATTATTATTATTATTATTATTATTATTATTATTATTATTATTATTATTATTATTATTATTATTATTATTATTATTATTATTATTATTATTATTATTATTATTATTATTATTATTATTATTATTATTATTATTATTATTATTATTATTATTATTATTATTATTATTATTATTATTATTATTATTATTATTATTATTATTATTATTATTATTATTATTATTATTATTATTATTATTATTATTATTATTATTATTATTATTATTATTATTATTATTATTATTATTATTATTATTATTATTATTATTATTATTATTATTATTATTATTATTATTATTATTATTATTATTATTATTATTATTATTATTATTATTATTATTATTATTATTATTATTATTATTATTATTATTATTATTATTATTATTATTATTATTATTATTATTATTATTATTATTATTATTATTATTATTATTATTATTATTATTATTATTATTATTATTATTATTATTATTATTATTATTATTATTATTATTATTATTATTATTATTATTATTATTATTATTATTATTATTATTATTATTATTATTATTATTATTATTATTATTATTATTATTATTATTATTATTATTATTATTATTATTATTATTATTATTATTATTATTATTATTATTATTATTATTATTATTATTATTATTATTATTATTATTATTATTATTATTATTATTATTATTATTATTATTATTATTATTATTATTATTATTATTATTATTATTATTATTATTATTATTATTATTATTATTATTATTATTATTATTATTATTATTATTATTATTATTATTATTATTATTATTATTATTATTATTATTATTATTATTATTATTATTATTATTATTATTATTATTATTATTATTATTATTATTATTATTATTATTATTATTATTATTATTATTATTATTATTATTATTATTATTATTATTATTATTATTATTATTATTATTATTATTATTATTATTATTATTATTATTATTATTATTATTATTATTATTATTATTATTATTATTATTATTATTATTATTATTATTATTATTATTATTATTATTATTATTATTATTATTATTATTATTATTATTATTATTATTATTATTATTATTATTATTATTATTATTATTATTATTATTATTATTATTATTATTATTATTATTATTATTATTATTATTATTATTATTATTATTATTATTATTATTATTATTATTATTATTATTATTATTATTATTATTATTATTATTATTATTATTATTATTATTATTATTATTATTATTATTATTATTATTATTATTATTATTATTATTATTATTATTATTATTATTATTATTATTATTATTATTATTATTATTATTATTATTATTATTATTATTATTATTATTATTATTATTATTATTATTATTATTATTATTATTATTATTATTATTATTATTATTATTATTATTATTATTATTATTATTATTATTATTATTATTATTATTATTATTATTATTATTATTATTATTATTATTATTATTATTATTATTATTATTATTATTATTATTATTATTATTATTATTATTATTATTATTATTATTATTATTATTATTATTATTATTATTATTATTATTATTATTATTATTATTATTATTATTATTATTATTATTATTATTATTATTATTATTATTATTATTATTATTATTATTATTATTATTATTATTATTATTATTATTATTATTATTATTATTATTATTATTATTATTATTATTATTATTATTATTATTATTATTATTATTATTATTATTATTATTATTATTATTATTATTATTATTATTATTATTATTATTATTATTATTATTATTATTATTATTATTATTATTATTATTATTATTATTATTATTATTATTATTATTATTATTATTATTATTATTATTATTATTATTATTATTATTATTATTATTATTATTATTATTATTATTATTATTATTATTATTATTATTATTATTATTATTATTATTATTATTATTATTATTATTATTATTATTATTATTATTATTATTATTATTATTATTATTATTATTATTATTATTATCATTATTATTATTATTATTATTATTATTATTATTATTATTATTATTATTATTATTATTATTATTATTATTATTATTATTATTATTATTATTATTATTATTATTATTATTATTATTATTATTATTATTATTATTATTATTATTATTATTATTATTATTATTATTATTATTATTATTATTATTATTATTATTATTATTATTATTATTATTATTATTATTATTATTATTATTATTATTATTATTATTATTATTATTATTATTATTATTATTATTATTATTATTATTATTATTATTATTATTATTATTATTATTATTATTATTATTATTATTATTATTATTATTATTATTATTCTTATTACAACATTCTCAGCATAAGGCCGGAAATTACGTATCCGTGTCTGTGACCAAGGAGTACGCTAGTTGGGTTTATTGATCTCTTGGGACTATTGTTTTCTTCTTGTGAAGTTATAGTGTTTATCTTATAAATTTTCTAACTATATGACATGTTGATAATATAACTGCTTTCTGTATTTCATCAATATTCTCTTCCATGTTTAATATTTTTAAATTAGTTATTAGGTTCTTTGGAACAACACCTGTGGCGGATATAATAATCGGGAGAATTTTTATCGTTGTAATATGATACATTTGTTCTAATTCAATTGCCAGATCTGTATATTTCGTAATTTTGTTGTTATACGCTTTTTGCAAGTTTTCAGTTAATGGGATAGAAACGTCAATAATATAGATGTATTTATTTCTACTGTCATATATTAAAATATCAGGCTTATTAGCAGCAACTGTGCGGTCTGTTATAATTTGCCTATCCCAGTACAACACTATGTTATTGTTTTCCGTAACAGGAAGGGGCTTATACTTATAATATGGTACATCTGTTTCCAAAATCCGATTTGCTTTTGCCAGGCTCTTGTGTATGATTTTAGCTACTTTATTGTGCCTTTCGAGATATTCTGCTGGAGATAGCATAGGACACCCAGATATGATATGCTCTATTGTTTCGGAAGTTGTGTTGCATCTTCTACACTTATCTGTTGGCATGTCTTCATGAAGTATATGTCTTCTATAGTTACGGGTAGCAATTACACCATCCTGTATCGCAATTATGAAGCCCTCAGTTTCCATAAACAGTTTACCTTTCCTGAGCCACAAGTTGGAATTGTGGCTATCTATTTCTTCCTTAAACATTTCACGAGGATGCTTTCCATGTATTTGCTTTACTCTCCATGCCTCTAACAGCTCATCACTACTTTTTACATTGACGGGTGTAGTATGTTCCATGCTGCTTAGACATAGAGGAGTGTAATTTTCATCCGATCTAGTTATTGCATTTATAATTTCACAGTTGCTCGAATTCAGGAAATATTCCCGTAAGTTACAAATTTGTTTTTCCTGCAACTCTGCGATGTTCAAAATACCAATCCCTCCTAATTCTCTCGGTATTATGACTCTTTCAATAGCACTTTTGGGATGGTGTGATTGGTATTTTGTGAGCAAGACCCTGATATTTCTCGATATGCTATCGATGTCTGTATCTGACCACTTTATAACTCCAAATGAGTAGTTATAAACTGGAATAGCCCAGGTGTTAATAGCTTTGCATTTATTTCCAGCGTTTAGCTTCGACTTTAGTATCTTTCTTAACCTTTTATTAAATATAACCTCAATATTCTTTTTTATGCATGCTGTGTCGAACCCCCTTAACTGAAGAAAACCTAAATATTTATAATTTTCCTCTTCAGCCAGACTTTCAATTATTCTCTCATCGCTTATTGCACAACCTTCACTGTTTTTTACTACTTTTCCTCTTACCAAATGCGCTATTTTGCATTTGTCTAAGCCAAAACTCATACTAATACCCTGACTGAACTCATCGACTATTCTTATCATTCTGTGAAGTTTGTCCTTATTTGGTGCGTATAATTTAATATCATCTACGTACATAAGATGGTTAATTAGTGTTTGACTTTGCTCATATTTCAACTTAAATCCGAGTTCCGTTTTCATATTACAAAGTTGCTTGCTAAGAGGGTTTAATCCAAGACAAAACCAAAGCGGACTGAGTGCATCGCCCTGAAGGATGCCATTTCTTATTGGAATTGGATTGCTCATACTCACAGAGGTACATAAGCGGACGTTCCATTTAGCCATTAGATGTTCCATTAAGTTAATGATGTTCCTGTCAACTTTGTATATTCTTAAAATATGAATTAGATAATGATGTGGCATAGAATCAAACGCTTTGCGATAATCAATGTATGCCATACTGAGATTTTTATGTTTCTTAATAGCTTGCTGTACAACAACTGAGTCTATTGTGAGTTGATCTTTACATCCTTTTGTATGTTTTCTACATCCTTTCTGTTCATTTGTGAATATGCCATTAACATCACAATGCGCATAGATTTTATTTGCTAAAATTTTTGTGAGAAGCTTATAGATGGTTGAGAGGCACGTTATTGGACGAAATTGGTTTGGGTGGTTCGCCTCCTTTTGCTTTGGTAATAAATAGGTGTTCCCAATAGTCATAAATTCAGGCGTTCGGGCAGGATTATGTAGTATTTCGGTAAAAGCTCTTGCAATGTATGTGTGGGTACAAGTTAACTTTTTCAGCCATATGTTATGTATGCAATCTGGACCAGTTGCTTTCCAATTATGTGTTTCAGCCACTGCACTCTCTACATCACTTACTGTTATTGAAACTTCCATCTCAGGGAGATTTATGTTGTCCATTTCTTCTTTTTGTATAATGAAGCCGGTCCGGTCGAAACTTTTATGGTGACTCCACAAGCTAGACCAGTAATCAGTCATTTCGATCATATTTGGCTGTCCATTGGATTCATGTTGATTGCCATCAAGTTTCCTATAAAAGGATCCCTCATTTCTATGAAACTGAGCATTCTGAGTCCTACTATCCCTGCATTCTCGGTACCTTGCTAAGCGCTTCGCATAAGCCGCAAGAGATTGCCGTTTAATATCTCTAATATCTATAATGTTTTGTACTGTGATATTATCTATTGATAGGGGTTGTATTATTTTTGCAATGTGTTTTTTTAGTTTCCTTGTTGTAATACCATTTTTGTATTCAGTCAACCTTCCCAAATCCTTTCTTAGAGTTTCAACTTTTCTAACTAAGCGCTTTTCCCAGTGAGGCATATTTCTGACAGTTCGATGTTCATGGCCATTAAGTGGCTTGGTTTTAAAACCCATTATTCTTGCAATGCTTACTGCTGAAATATATATTAAAGAAGTTAGTCTTTCAAGGGAGATATTTGTAAATAAGTATTGAGGTATTATTTGTGAGTTCATTATTTGAGTATATTTTTCCACTTTGCTAGTTGGATATAATCTGGGTATGATATGTCTTGATAAAGGTTCTACATCCTCAAATTCCAACAACGCAGCAGTAAAGGTTAAACGTAATTGTTCAACTTCAGCTTCATTATTTATCTCTTCCTCATTTCCTCCGAAGCTTGCATTAGACTCAGTTCTTACACTTTGTTGGAGATTCTGAAGTTCCATAGCTTCTTATTATTATTATTATTATTATTATTATTATTATTATTATTATTATTATTATTATTATTATTATTATTATTATTATTATTATTATTATTATTATTATTATTATTATTATTATTATTATTATTATTATTATTATTATTATTATTATTATTATTATTATTATTATTATTATTATTATTATTATTATTATTATTATTATTATTATTATTATTATTATTATTATTATTATTATTATTATTATTATTATTATTATTATTATATTATTATTATTATTATTATTATTATTATTATTATTATTATTATTATTATTATTATTATTATTATTATTATTATTATTATTATTATTATTATTATTATTATTATTATTATTATTATTATTATTATTATTATTATTATTATTATTATTATTATTATTATTATTATTATTATTATTATTATTATTATTATTATTATTATTATTATTATTATTATTATTATTATTATTATTATTATTATTATTATTATTATTATTATTATTATTATTATTATTATTATTATTATTATTATTATTATTATTATTATTATTATTATTATTATTATTATTATTATTATTATTATTATTATTATTATTATTATTATTATTATTATTATTATTATTATTATTATTATTATTATTATTATTATTATTATTATTATTATTATTATTATTATTATTATTATTATTATTATTATTATTATTATTATTATTATTATTATTATTATTATTATTATTATTATTATTATTATTATTATTATTATTATTATTATTATTATTATTATTATTATTATTATTATTATTATTATTATTATTATTATTATTATTATTATTATTATTATTATTATTATTATTATTATTATTATTATTATTATTATTATTATTATTATTATTATTATTATTATTATTATTATTATTATTATTATTATTATTATTATTATTATTATTATTATTATTATTATTATTATTATTATTATTATTATTATTATTATTATTATTATTATTATTATTATTATTATTATTATTATTATTATTATTATTATTATTATTATTATTATTATTATTATTATTATTATTATTATTATTATTATTATTATTATTATTATTATTATTATTATTATTATTATTATTATTATTATTATTATTATTATTATTATTATTATTATTATTATATTATTATTATTATTATTATTATTATTATTATTATTATTATTATTATTATTATTATTATTATTATTATTATTATTATTATTATTATTATTATTATTATTATTATTATTATTATTATTATTATTATTATTATTATTATTATTATTATTATTATTATTATTATTATTATTATTATTATTATTATTATTATTATTATTATTATTATTATTATTATTATTATTATTATTATTATTATTATTATTATTATTATTATTATTATTATTATTATTATTATTATTATTATTATTATTATTATTATTATTATTATTATTATTATTATTATTATTATTATTATTATTATTATTATTATTATTATTATTATTATTATTATTATTATTATTATTATTATTATTATTATTATTATTATTATTATTATTATTATTATTATTATTATTATTATTATTATTATTATTATTATTATTATTATTATTATTATTATTATTATTATTATTATTATTATTATTATTATTATTATTATTATTATTATTATTATTATTATTATTATTATTATTATTATTATTATTATTATTATTATTATTATTATTATTATTATTATTATTATTATTATTATTATTATTATTATTATTATTATTATTATTATTATTATTATTATTATTATTATTATTATTATTATTATTATTATTATTATTATTATTATTATTATTATTATTATTATTATTATTATTATTATTATTATTATTATTATTATTATTATTATTATTATTATTATTATTATTATTATTATTATTATTATTATTATTATATTATTATTATTATTATTATTATTATTATTATTATTATTATTATTATTATTATTATTATTATTATTATTATTATTATTATTATTATTATTATTATTATTATTATTATTATTATTATTATTATTATTATTATTATTATTATTATTATTATTATTATTATTATTATTATTATTATTATTATTATTATTATTATTATTATTATTATTATTATTATTATTATTATTATTATTATTATTATTATTATTATTATTATTATTATTATTATTATTATTATTATTATTATTATTATTATTATTATTATTATTATTATTATTATTATTATTATTATTATTATTATTATTATTATTATTATTATTATTATTATTATTATTATTATTATTATTATTATTATTATTATTATTATTATTATTATTATTATTATTATTATTATTATTATTATTATTATTATTATTATTATTATTATTATTATTATTATTATTATTATTATTATTATTATTATTATTATTATTATTATTATTATTATTATTATTATTATTATTATTATTATTATTATTATTATTATTATTATTATTATTATTATTATTATTATTATTATTATTATTATTATTATTATTATTATTATTATTATTATTATTATTATTATTATTATTATTATTATTATTATTATTATTATTATTATTATTATTATTATTATTATTATTATTATTATTATTATTATTATTATTATTATTATTATTATTATTATTATTATTATTATTATTATTATTATTATTATTATTATTATTATTATTATTATTATTATTATTATTATTATTATTATTATTATTATTATTATTATTATTATTATTATTATTATTATTATTATTATTATTATTATTATTATTATTATTATTATTATTATTATTATTATTATTATTATTATTATTATTATTATTATTATTATTATTATTATTATTATTATTATTATTATTATTATTATTATTATTATTATTATTATTATTATTATTATTATTATTATTATTATTATTATTATTATTATTATTATTATTATTATTATTATTATTATTATTATTATTATTATTATTATTATTATTATTATTATTATTATTATTATTATTATTATTATTATTATTATTATTATTATTATTATTATTATTATTATTATTATTATTATTATTATTATTATTATTATTATTATTATTATTATTATTATTATTATTATTATTATTATTATTATTATTATTATTATTATTATTATTATTATTATTATTATTATTATTATTATTATTATTATTATTATTATTATTATTATTATTATTATTATTATTATTATTATTATTATTATTATTATTATTATTATTATTATTATTATTATTATTATTATTATTATTATTATTATTATTATTATTATTATTATTATTATTATTATTATTATTATTATTATTATTATTATTATTATTATTATTATTATTATTATTATTATTATTATTATTATTATTATTATTATTATTATTATTATTATTATTATTATTATTATTATTATTATTATTATTATTATTATTATTATTATTATTATTATTATTATTATTATTATTATTATTATTATTATTATTATTATTATTATTATTATTATTATTATTATTATTATTATTATTATTATTATTATTATTATTATTATTATTATTATTATTATTATTATTATTATTATTATTATTATTATTATGAATAAACTTTATCTGACTCCTTTAAATTTTTATTCAATGCAGCGAAAATGTAGTGTACACCTGTTAATTATGGTGGTGTTGAGTTTTATTATAAAATAGTTGATTTTATTTCAATGGAAAAAAAAAACTATTTACTATAACTACTTTCTGAAGTAATAAATTTTTAGATATGTCTTCATATTAACAGGCTTTACCATGTAAAGCTAAATTCTAATTTAGTGTTGATAATCTCCAAAACTTATGTATTATTTGCGTGGTAATTTAACACTTTTTTGTGTACTTTAAATGAATGCAACTACAAGCTCAATCACAGAAAAAAATACAAAAATCCTTTTTTATATTTACTCATCGTAAAACTGCCAGATTAGAAACAACAAAAACTAAACAAAGAAATAACTAAATAAATACTGCAGGAGAAAAAAAGGTAAATAAAAAAATGTTGAAGCCAAAACTATAATAAAATTGTGTTTGTATGCTTGTTACTTTTCATATAAAGATATATGTATGTATGTGCCTATTAAATATATCGGGTGGGCCATCTATCGGCTTAAATTTGAACCAGCGGTTCAAATTAATATGGTAATACTTATGTTACTCTATTCTGTCACAAAATTCAGTATATTATCACCACTGAATGAAATGAATCGATTTACGCCTGAGTAACGTTGGTATTTATTGGAAATTTATTTCCAAAACAAATACAAAAAAAGAGCTCATTTTCATTTTGGTGGGTACGTTAATAAGCAAAATTGCCATTTTTGGAGCTCAGAAAACCCAAACGTGGTCTTACAAAAGCCAATGCACCCATTACGAGTGACTTTTGGTGCGGCTTCTGGAGCGGAGACAACATTGGCCCATATTTTGTTGAAAATGAGGACGGCGCAACCATTACGGTCAACGGAGACACCTATTGCATCAAGATAACCGATTTTTTTTGTGCCCGCTCTTCATGGTATTGATGTAAACGATATTTGGTTTCAACAGGATCGTGCAACTTACCACACATCTCATGCCACTATCGATTTATTTCATCAAACATTTGAATACCGTTTAACTAGCCGAAATGGTGATGTCAGTTGGCCGCCAAAAAGCTGAGATTTGACATCGTTGGACTATTTTCTGTGGGGCGTTGTTGAAGGCAAGTGTTATGCCAACAAACCAGAGACAATTGAGCATTTGAAGGCCTACATTTGTGATGTCATTGCCAAGATAAACCGTTTTTGTTTTATTGCATTTTTAAATTTAAATTTTTAAATGGCCCACCCGATACATGAAGTATATATATTTTTATTACCTACTATTAGGCTGTGTAGTAAACGTAGTAGTACTAAACATTCTTAGAAACAAATACATACAAGCACATGTGCGGAAATAAATATCTCTATATAGTGAAATGACGTCATTAAGCTTAAAAACATTTAATAGGTTTTGTTTTTATATTGTATTTTTGTAGTACTTGTGTTGTTGCTATTGCTGTCGTTAATACTGATTACATTTGCTTAGCAGTTAATATGGCTGATTTCATTTTTTATTTTTTATTTTTCCTTTTCTTTTTGTTCAATGAAAACAATAACTACGAGGGCTGTTTGAGTCATTGCGGTCTTGCTATGTATATTCACAATGAATTTGTGTAACAATAGCAACCTTGACATTTATGATGCAAAATTTAACTGTCTTTGGAATAAGTTTAGAATCAGCACAAATTTTGTGCATTTCGTGTTTTTGTAGAGAAAATAAAACTCGGGAAGAAAGGTTACCATATCTGGCTTCTACTCTCTTTCTGACTCCATATTGACTATTCAAAAATCAAGATGTTAATTGCAAATAAAACAAAAAGTTTTCAGAGAAATAAGTATTTTAATTTTTTTTTATTAGTATAGGTGGCATACCTCTCGTCGTTCTATATTTTCAATGAATTTGAAATTGAGGTTCTCATCCTTTAGCTCTTGAATTGTTTGTGGCTAATTTACGTACAGTCTTTTCTTTAACTATACCCAAAGAAAGAAGTCTAACGGTGTCGAATCATATGATTGTGGCGGACAATTAACCGCCACGACATGAGATAACACGGCAATTGAATTTCTCGCGCAAGTACGCCATTATCATCCCGCGATAGCTATTCACGGTAACTGTTTGTCCGACATCATTTTCGAAGAAGTACGGCCCGACTACACCGCCAGCTCATAAAACGCACCAAGCAGTCACTCTTTGTGGATGCATCGGCTTTCTAACAATCACACGTGGATTTTCTCTCATTTGCCCAAATGCGGCACTTCTGCTTATTGACGAATCCACTGAGGTGAAGGTCTGCCTCGTAGCTGAAGACGATTTTCTTTGTAAAGTTACCATTCACTACTTTCTATTCAACTAACCATTCGGCGTGTTGACGACGCTTGAAATGGTCAGTATAAAAGCTTATAAATTCAAATATTTATTTAAAATTCGCATCAGTAATATTCGCTAGATGTTCAATTGTTAGGCACGACGATGAGTTGAAGTTCACGGCTCTTCTATCACATTTCCTACAGACCCGGTTTGCTGAAATTTGCGCATAATTCTCACGATTGTGGACACAATAGGTCGATTATGCCGCCCCACAATTTAATTAACTTCATCTGACCTTCTTAATATTTACAAGACCTGTATGGAACTCAAAATCTCATGTATTGGCCGATGCATCAAAGTCTATATTTTCGGCTTCTCGAGACGACGGAGGTGTTTATTAATGAGCAATGTTTGAGCATCGTCGCAATGCGGCGTGTTTTCATTGTTCTATCAATACTATAACGAATGTGCTCTGATTAAATAAAAACATTGATTTCTAATAATCATATATTTTCACGCAGTACTTGTTTCTTTCGTAGAGCGCATCTCTTTTTAGTTTTTTGTGCACTGAATCGTATAACGCATTAAAGAGAGAATTCGTTCTCTAGCCTCAACGCTCATCTGTGGAACAGTCTCGCGAGAGTTTTTGCTGCCACTTACAACATAAATAAATTCTAATCGAACGTGCATAAATCCTACTCCAAGTACCAACGTACCAGTAGAATGCACTGTATGGAAAAAGAAAAACACTGCAAGATTTTTGTCAATGAGCATTTTGTCAAAGCATTTTAATTCTTAACAAAGTTTCCTGTAAGCTCAACAAATAAACGTGGTGTTTTTGTAAGACAAGCGAGTTACGAAGCTTGTCCATTTATAAGAAAAAACACAAACTAGTCCATCGAAATAAGCGTGTTTTTCAATGGCCATATCTTTGTTTGGCCCAAAACGAAGCCAGCAATTTTTTTTAATATGGAAACAGAGAATAGACGAAAGAAGCTAATTCAGAAGAGTACTTTGAACAAGGTCCAAATGGCACCATTGCAATGTCATGGGGGTCAAAAAGTTTTTTGCACTAAAAGAGTTAAATTTATATTTTAAAAAACTTATTTTTTAGAACGTTGTTTGGCGTGATAGATCCATGTCCACAGCGTAGGGATAAGTATTTTCGGAGTGTGATGGACAACGCATGTGTTCGAACATGAGGATTCGTATCCAAATTATTGCTGTATAATGTGTTGCATGCTCTTAATTGAGATACCTTGATCGTTTAATGGCATTCTATAAATTTAATTGATTATTTCCAGCTTAATGACCCCTTATTACCAAACTGTATCTTTTGTTACTATTCGTCTGATATCATTTGTTACTATTCGACTACAACAAGGTTCAGTAAGTCACTTAGTAGCTATTGTAGTTCAAGTTTCGAATAGGTTATAAAATTTATTATTATTTATTTAAGTTGCTGGATCTGTGTTGCGTTGCATGTTACTGAGCAGAAAACATAAAACGAAATTATAAGACCACAATCGTAAATTGGGAAGTATTTTTTTAGCCTTGATATTGTTATAAAAAGTAGGTGTGTGTAGGTATTACTACATATACTTCTTTTATAAATTCGTTTGCTTTTAGTTTGTTGTATTTGTATTCATGATTTAATTTCATGCATTATTTCGATGGCATATCTTAAGGCGCCCACACTCCCAGTTTTATTATTTACATTTACGTTGTTTTATGTCGTGTCTTCTAAACATTTTAGATTTGTTTTCCATTTCATTCGTTGTTCTTTATTTACACCGGCATTAACTTTTTGGGACCGTCAAATTTTAAGTCAAATTTCGATCAAACGTCATAGGATAAGTTAACTTTTTCTATTTCTATTTTGATTAAGGTCATTTTGATAAGGAAAAAAATTGCTACTATAGTAGCAAACTTGTTCCCTTTTTCTTTTTGGTATTAATTATGAGTTTATTGACATTTGTGTAAATATGTTTGAGTTTTTTATATAGACCTTTATTTGGTTTTGTTCTTTTTAATGGCAATAAAGCATGTTGATTTTATCTTTATGTTTTTATTTCTCTACTTTATTGTGAAATATGTCACAAATGTTTTTAATATTTTATTTTTTCTTGTGGATTGTTCTTAGAGAAAAAAAGCCATAGTTAAAGTGCTTGTGTTTTTAGTTATCGTTAACTTTGTTAAGATAGAAATAATTTCAGTTAACGCTTAAATCAATTAATTGTGACCTTTGTGAAAGTTAAAAAAAGAATTTGTTTTGATAATCCGACTATAGTGCTAATTATATGAAGTTGTGCCTAATATGGTGTGTTTCGTTCTTCGTCATTGCTTTCGATGTAATGTAACTTATCACATGATAATACTTCGCTAATTCCTGCACAAAAATTTTTTGTCATAGGAGCCTTGCGAGTTATCGTGACCTCCAGCTATGAATAAAAAAGGGTTTCAAATATCTTTAAAATTAGGTGCTCTGTGTCTCTGGTGTATCGACGTAGACAAGTGACTTTACATAGCCACAAAGAAAATAATCCAGTGGGACTAAATCATAAGATTTTGGTGGTCAATTAATTGGACCTTTACGTGATATTAGACTTTCATCAAAAGTTTCTTGGAGTATATCAAATGTATCGCGCGCTGTGTCGCATGTGCATTCGTCCTGCTGGAATTTTAAATCATGTCTCTATAGCATTCACCAGTGACAGTAACATTCTGACCATCATCATTTTTGAAGACAGCAATTTAGTGGAATTTTGACAAAAGTGTAATGGTTTTCGACGAAAGCTTTTGGATTATCTTTACCACAAATGCGATAACTCTGCTTATTTACACACCCATTCATCCAAAAATGGGTTTAATCGAAGAAAATAATTTTGAATGGAAATTCAATATCAATATCAATGTGTTGTTCACCTCATTCGCAGAATTGGCGGCGGTATAAATCTGTCTATAATGAAATGTCAAACCATATAAGTGTTGTAAATGGTAAGGAGATCAAATGGAATGAAGTAGTTCCTGAACCGTCTCGACACTCCAAATATGTGATCATTCCAACGAACGTCACAGTGAATTATCATGCCTAGAACATCAAGAGCATCTAACTCCTCAATATCTACATTACCCATGGACACATATGACAACATAGCACAACGTCTGTGAGTCTGAAAATAACATTGGGTCCTGCCCGCATTAAAGACGACCCCACTCAGAGTTTTGCAAGGTCGCTTGTAAGTGTATCCTTTATATTCCGTATTTTCGACCCAATCTCAAAAAGGCTTGGCCTATGATTAAAAGAATATGAATGACCAATGATAGAGCCATGCGGTACTCCTGAATTTATTTTGAACTCTTCGGATGAAATTCCAACTATAATCACTCTTATAGTACGATTTCTGAGAAAGTTCTATATGAATCGAGAGAGGTGATTACCGATACCAAAAGCAATAAGTTTTGATAAGAGAGCCTCGTGCCAGAGTCTGTCAAACGCTTTGGAAATACTAAGGGTCACAGCTTTACTCTCAACAAGTCCATGAATTGATCTATTCCACCTTTCGGAGGGTAACGTCAGCAGATCACCAGTAGAGCGACTTTTACGGAAAAGATACTGGCGATCACTTAGCTAATTGTTGGACTCAAAATACTTCACAAGTTGCTGATTAATCGTATTTTCCATGACTTTGAAAAGCACCCAATCTGGTAGTTCACAAGGTTACTTACCTCACCTTTTAGGGATTGGCGTTACAAAGGCAACCTTCCAGCAAAATAGAAATAGGAAAGCACCCGCATGATAAGATGCACTGCAGAGATTAGGCAATGGACACGAATGCTTCGAAGAGCACTGCTTCAGGACCAGCGCTGGAATGCCATCCGGCCCATAAGACTTATTAAAGTCGAGATTTGCAAAATCCTTTTTACTGCACGAGCTCGGAAGAATATACTAGACATAGTTACTGATACTCTTTCTAGTTTGGGAAATGGTTAAATGCTCTTCGGCAAGTTCGAGTTTCCTGCAAACATTTCAGCCAGAAGGTTTGCCTTGTCAACCGGGTTAGTGAATGTTTTTTCGTTCTTTCTAAGCCTTTTAATGAACGACCAAAAGCTCTAACTTCCCCGCGGAAAAGTAAGAACTTTAGCACGTAGGTCCTGCTCGTAAAGAGCCTTTCGCGTCTAAGTATTTCGGCAGACAAAGATCTCACCTTTTTGCGTAGCGAATCAGTATGATGGCATTTGCTATTACGCCAATTTCTGAATGATTCCCCTCTGGATCTGATTGCAAGTTGCAAGTCTGATTAAACCAAGATTTCTGGATGGGATAAAATTATCCATCCCTAGCCTTATTATATTGACAAACATTTCGGCCATGGCATTCACGTTAGAATCAAGAAAACAAAGTTTTCATTTAAAATTCCCGTAGAAATAGTTAAGCTCAGCCAAGCGAGCGTTCCTGTATTTAAAAACCAAGCGCTTCGTAGCTGTATGTGAAGCGTTATGAAGAGTGGAGAACGGGAAAGAGGCAGAAATGGTGCAATGGTTCGAATTTCCGAAAGATTTGTGTAGTAAGGAAAAGGTTGAGGGTGTTATTTTTGTGCCCATAAACACCCGATATGTGAGTAGGTTCATTCAGTAATTGCGCAAGTTGGTTGTGTGCGGCAAACATCTCTACGTATTGGCCTTTTAGAGTTTTGCGGCTTAAATGGCGTAGCCAAGACGAATTACGAACATTGAAATCACCAGCAACACCAATTTCACAGTTCAGGTGGAAAACAACCATTACGTAAAAAAATAATTAAATTAATGGCATTCATACTTTATAACCGTTTAAAGTTGGAACGGGATGTTACAATTACAATATACTAAAAGTGGACATTACAATAACAATACTAACAAAACCAACAACAAATTAGTACATGAGTATACTAACAATAAAGCAGTACATGCTTACATCAAATGAATATCTCGGTTGATTTTTTATCAACTTTCTTTTTGGCAGCTCAGCTGTTTCCGTGTAAAACATGTTCAGTAAAACATGGTCTATAATTTAACCATAAATCGACTTACAAAAGAAAAACGCTTGCAGATTATTGAATTTTATCATCAAAATTCAGTTGAATGAAGATCCACATATTTTTTCGAAAAATTGTGTTAAGCGATGAAGCACATATCTGGTTGAATGGATAAGTGAACAAGCAAAATTTCCGCTTTTGGTGTGAAGAGAAGCCAGAAGCATTGCAATAACTGTCAGTGCATCCCGAAATATGTACTATTTGGTGGAAATTATGGGCCGTTACTATGAATAGCGAGCGCTACCGTGTGAAAAAATGGTTTCAACAAGACGGAGCCACATGTCACACAACACGCGAAACAATGGTCCAATTGGGAGGCGAGCTAGGTGAACAGTTTATTTCACGTTTGGGGCCGGTCAAATGGCCGCCTAGGACATGCAATTTAAAGCCTTAATACTATGGGCTATGTTAAGGCTCAACGTCTGTAAGTATTGAATTATAAAGATCGTTCTACAAATAAATAAATAAAAGCTTTTAAAAAACTACCCCAAATAACACAAGCAAGAATATTTTAGTTGAAGGTATTACACAATTCTCATTTAACTCAGGTAGTTATTTGAATAATAGGTTAAGGTTTGCTTGGCTAGGGCGGAGCTGGTCTACCCGACTCTAGAGATTATTAGAGCTTCCGAAATCCTCTTATAATCGAACACTATTTTGGCAACAAGAGCTTACATTACATCTCTGGACGTCCGAGTAGTAACTTTTATTTTTGTCAGGTGCAAAAGCTTTCAAATACTTCTTGCATTTGGCGCCTATATGTTGTTGACACCAAGAGCTCCACCATTCCTCTTGTTGCCGTCGTTGTCTTATTGAGTGTAAGAGCTCATTAATTCCTCTTAGACCCGTACTAACCAAAAGGTGTGACAAGAGCTCGCACATTCCTCTCGCCACCATCTTATTAAAGGTAGGAGCCCTTGAATTCCTCTTACCCTCGTTACTAACCGAATGCTGTGACTTGCAGCCGTTGATTATGAGAGCTACCGTATTCTTCTTATAATCATAATAACGCAAAAAACTAACCGCTCCCGACGATGTGTACGCTACCAAGCGCTGTCTTTAATACAACTACTGCACGCGACGCTGACCACAGCACACGTTCCAGTCGCTGTCAACAGTACCTGTACCAGACTAGACCAGCAGCGCAATGCCTAGCCCAGACTGTAGCTCAGTAGCTAATACCGTTCCTGACCAAAGCTTGCTCTTGCTGTTACTGTTTCCATATCCACCACCCTGAATCTGTGGTTTAGCTTATCTCTAATTTAGACTTAAGGTTTTCGCAAATAGATTTTTGTTTATAGTAATTAGCACGAAAATAAATCGTGCTTTTATTGAAAGGAAGCATACTTGTGTTTTCGAACCTAGACAGATTGAGAGATAACTCAGTTGGTTACAAAATTGTGGAATAAAAAGTAAATTCTATAAATATCTTTGTTTTTTTTTTTTAGCTGGACGTTTGTAATTTGAGAAGTCAAAACACGTAAAGTATAAGCTAATAAGTCCAACATAAATTTTCTTTAATTCTCATTTCTTACAATGGATAATTTTCCGGAGATTTGTTAGGGCTTCCCCAATCTACATTGTTCTTTTGGATAAATCAGTTAACATTGTCGATTTGGATAACATATGACATAACTATCTTATATGGTTTGCGTCAATAAAAACAAATATGGTATTTTGAAGGGTAATCATCCGTCATTATAATTCAGTATAAACAAACATTTTTTCAATCGCTATAATAATGTTGAATTTTTTGCCTAAAAAAATGTTTTGAGGGGAAGTCTGATAACCTTCTTTCAAGTCAAGAAAACGGCAGCTGAAAGTTATCGATTGTTGGTGGAAGCTTAGGGTCAACATGCACCAACACAAAAAACTTGTGAACGATGGTTTGCGCGACTCAATAGTGTTGATTTCGTCACAGAAAACAAGGAGAGGCCTGTTCAGCCGAAAAAGGTTAAAGATGAGGAATTCTAAGCATTACTCGACGAAGATTATTGTCAAACGTAAAAAAATTTGCATTGTCATTGGTAGTCACACAGCAAGCCATTTCCCTTTGTTTAAAAGCATTATGATTCTTTTAAAAGCAAGGAAACTTGGTACCGAGAAAGACGATTTTTGATGTCGGAAATTATGCTTGAACACTACACAACGAAGTCATTTCTGCATCGTATTGTTACTGGTGATGAAAAATGCATTCATTACGATAACCGCAAGTGCAATAAGTCATCTCTGAAGTTCGGCCAACCAGCCAAATCAATTCCGAAGCTGAATATCCATGACGCCAAGGTAATGCCCTGTATTTAGTGTGATCAGAAGGGAGTTTTGTATTATGAGTTGTTGAAATCGGGTCAGAAAATCACAGGGGACCTGTATCGAACTCAATTGATTTGTTTGAAGAGAGTACTCAACGAAAAATGACCAGAATATTTGCCAAGGCACGAGGCCATAATCTTACATCATGACAACGCTTGGCTCACATATTGCAAGACTATTTGAAAAATAGTGTAAGGGAAGTTTTGGCACACCCGCCTTTTAGCCCAGACCTTGCCCCTTCTGGTTACTATTTGTTTCAATCGATGTAAAATTCTTCGCTTCAGAGCAGGGTATCAGAAATTGGCTTGATTCATTCTTTACCTCAAAACCGGAGCAGTTATTTTGGAGCGGAAACCATATGCTACCAGAAAGACGAGAAAAAGTAGTGGCTAACGATGAACAATAAAATTAAAGATATGCCTAAGGCTAAGCTTTCATAAATTTCTTTTATATTTACATACGATGAAGCCGCGCCTGGTTGCATATTCTAGCAGCTTGTCATTTAAAAAGCTATTCAAATGAATCTATAGTACATATTTAGTACCGGTATTTTGTAATCAACTCACTAGATTTCTTTCTAGCTTGCACTAGTATACTCGTATTTGGATGTAGCATCTGCTCTTTCAGTTGGCTTATCTTAATATATTATTTTGTAAGCTTTATCTACTAAAGGAGTTTAACGCTGTACTAGAGGATTACCTATGAGATATAATTGTAAAATATGTAAAGGAAATATCATTAAAAAATCGTAAAAGTTGTTAGGTTTTAGACGGTTAAGATAATGTTAACTAGTTTTAAAAAAACTATTAATTTATTTAAAAGTGAAGTTGATAAAAGATTTATTTTTACTTAAACAGCTGGACGAAAATTTTTGGTGACGTGTGTTTTGTAATTTCCTTTGATTATATTAAAATTTTTTGTAAATTAAAAACTAAGTACATCCTCTCTCTATGCCATAGCAGACTATACAAAATGTAAAATTTAACTATAAACTTTTAAGGTTTATTTAATAATTTAAAAGTATGAGAAACTGACAGTCGTTGTAATATCATAATTTTGCCAACAATCAAAAATCATCAATAACTTTTCTTTATTACATTAATTACCAGTAATATTTCTACCCAGATATTTTCCTTTAATTTGACAGAATCTAGAAACTTGATGTGACAAATTGTCATGATAATTTAACATTTACATAAACTCAATACAATCAGACAAGAACAGCAAAAGATACATACAAAAGTCAAATATCGGTTTGCTAACCAAAACAAAAAATAGAAAAATTATTCCTTTGAATTATTTTTTCTACATTTTCTAAACGCTAATGGTAGAAGTACACGCAAGAGAAATAATTCAAGAGCTAAACTATCTTAATCTATTTATAATCTCCTCTACTTTAGCCAGGCTTCGTTATCTATTGACTAATTTACTATGTAAATATGAATTTGAATCAGTATCTCTAGGACAGTTCTTACTATAGGGGTATGTTCTTGATTTAAATAAATTAATTCGTTCATGTTTGTATATACATATGTATGTAAACTCTCTTCAATAGAGTTTATTTTGGTGTCTGTGTGATTATAAGAGTATACTTATGTTTTTGTGTGTATATGTGCGTTTGTATTAATTTCTATTTATCATTAATTTCGTATTCAATTGTGCTTATTACAGTGTGATTACTTAAATGAAAATACCATTTTGATTAAATTGTCATGTCCGCTGCAAGTAATTCATTTGTCTCCTCACTATCAATACAAATGTTCACATGTATTGTATTATTTCGAAATAGAGGAATGTGGTTGAAACTTTCAACATCAAACTCACAAATGCTTGTTTCATTAGAATTTGAAAGTGGCAAAGATTAATTATTTTAATAACTGGTGTTATCTTCAAGTTGTATATTATGGGGAAGTAAGAACAGACATGAGTATACTTGTATTGTCCATAATATCTGCACTTATTATAGTTGCTGCAGGACGTTTGTAATCTTTAAAATAAATGTTCAATTTATTAAAAATATTTGCTTTAATTGAATGCTTAGCTTTATTGAAGCCAGTAATGGTAATAGGTTTGAATACGAAGAAAGTTTGATAATTTCGTAACTTTCTAGATAAAAGATAATATTCATTTTTTAAGGCCGGTCCAAGCAAAACGCACGATGTTAATTGTAGATAAAGGAAGAAGTTTTCAGAGAATTGTCTTAATACAAAGGGTGGTTCAACTGTCAAAAAAAAAAAAAAAAAAAACAAAAAGCTTTTAGAGAATTATCTTAATATTTTTATTATGATAGAATGATCTGTGACAATTACACGGTGCAACAAAAAAATATTACCTGGCAAGTGATACTATTTTTCTGATAGGCGCTGCCGAGTTGCTTTCCCAAAAAATTCAATAAGTCCGTCAATTTACAACGGATATCTGAACGGTTAGTCTGATTTTATTCATAACTTAACATAATTCCTTAATTAATTCATCAATAGTACGAGTCCTATGTTTGTAGAGCGCAAAAACTGATCTAAACTTGAAAATTTTGAAAAAATTTCATGAAAACTGTGTTTGTTTGAGAAATACACCCAGATTCTTCATAACTACTTAAAAATATACATATCATTTCAAACCTCTGTCTCAATTCTTTCTAAATCCGAACATAAACTTAAAGTTATATTATATTAATTCCCATAACATTCCATGAAGGACCATAATGATTTCTCTATGAGGTGATACCGCTGTTGAAAAACCGAGAACCAAGGACTTTCTGGTTGGTAGGCGGGTGTCTTACCTACAATACCACAGCGGCATACTTAAAATAATACTCAGCTAAATTATTAATTTATAAGTGCATGAAAGTCCGAAAAATCGGTTTTTTACCCGTAACTCGAGTGAAGTGTTTTTAAAATTCCGAAAGCAGAACATTGTTCTACTCGACAGCGCCTATCAGAAAAGTATTATCATTTACAAGGTATTTAACTCCGTTCATTTTTTTCGTACCTTCCTATGTGTGAAAGAAAATTCTCGCCACGGTTTCGATGGCACGTCTTCATCCGTCGGTTCATATTTTTAATAACTCTGAGACATAGTTTAGGTTCAATGTCATGAATGTGCCGAATTATCTCATCCTTTAGCTATTGAATTGTTTTTGCCTTGTTGACGTACACTTTTTCTTTTATATATCCCCAAAGAAAGAAGTCCAGCGATGTCAAATCACATGATCTTGACAGCCAATTAACATCGCCAAGACATGAGATAAATGGCCATTGAATTTCTCGCGTAAAAGAGCCATTTTTGCTTTGGAGGTGTGGCATGTGGCAACGTCCTTGGGGAACCACATATGGTCTAGTTCCATATTTCTGTTCGTTATCATCTCGCGATAGAATCATTCAAGGTACCTGCTCAGCCGACCACTGCCTCGAACAATAGCAATGTTTTCCGCAGAACGAACTTGGCGAGCAAGCACAAGTTTTCCCACATTTTCTACTGACCCGTTTTCCTGAAATTTGCGCACAATTCTTCAGATTGTGTAAACATTTGGTCGTTTATGCTGACCAAAAGAATCACGAAGTGCACGAAAAGCATTTTGATTTGAGCGAACATTTTCGTTAAAAGCTTTAACAATTTTAAAGCGCTGCTTAATTGCCTACCTCTCCATGGAGAAAGTTGTCAAACACTGGAACAAAGAAATGCCAATATGTGCAAAAAAACTTGACGTTAAGGTGTGACTCACAATTAACATTGTGCATTATGATTGGACTACCCTTCAAGAGGTTGATTTTGTCTTGCAGGCGTCTGTTTATTAGTGCTTTAATCGTTAACGGAGAGGTGTAAAAGATAAAATTCTGCATATTTCAGCATTTAGTCGTTTCATAACAGATAATGTCGATAAATTTGAACATGTAGTCGATTCACAATGTCAGTAACTTTCAGCTTTGTTTAGTATGATGATATTGTAATGAAGTTTTCATACATAACTCTCTTTGTTTGTGTCACTGTTACGAGGATTCATTAATAAAATAAAAATTTTCATTTGCGATAAATTCATACAAGTTTCGACTAGTTATTAATATTGTGAGGATGATTCTTAGATGAAAATATCATAGTGACAATGTCGCTCATATACGCCACCGGGATAATTCATATTTTTTTTAGCATTGCGACTACACACAGAGCGCATAGAATTGAGGAATTATTCACTAAATCGATGTGAATGAATTTTTTTTTTTCATTGTTTAGTATTTTCTAATGTATTTGGTCAAATTAAAAGTACGGTTTATTTATTTATTTTCGAACTAAAATTTTCTTACTTAAAAACTATTGGGACGTTTAAATATCTCATCCTAAAAATATTGACATCGTGTGTGGTTTTTGACACAATTTTGACTTGTGGTTCAGGCAATGTATAACATGTTTTTTTTTTTAATAAACAGCTAACGGATTATACCGTTTTTCTAACACATATATATTGCGTATTGCAGCAAATCTGTATGTATAGCTTTCCGGATGTTTTCAAATAACGTCGTCAAGTCAAAAAACACGATCTATGTACTGAAAAGCTTTCTATTAGCGCACTAAAAATTTGGAAAAATACGGGGTTATTGATGTGTTTACTTTTGAAATACACACATATGGCTTAAGGCCATATCTCTTCTTTCCAAATCTACTGGCAAATTTAAGATCGGGTAATATTCAGCTAAGTCATCTTTATACTTTTATAAACCTAAGTTGTGCTATGTTCAGCATTTAACCATTCAACCGATTTACAAGCCAATACATTCATTGCAAAAAGACCTACTTCCAACAGACGGTACCACATCATTAAAAATATTTATTTGTTTAAATCAACCCCTTTGCGGTAACTGTAATAGTCTCAAAATTTCTTCCAAATAGGTAAGTAATGAATACAAATAATCAGTCAAAAAGTGGGTAAATAATGATTTTTGTATATCTCCATAACGGTTAGAATGACAGTTTCTGAAATTGGTCTAAAAGACTTGGTTGTCAGTACAAATCAAAAGATAAAAAATGGGTAAAATTGGAATTGAAGTGGTAATGGTACCTTCCATAAAAATGAAATACTACTTTCGCATATCTTGAAAGCGGTTTGAGTGAAAGTTTACAAGTTTTGTCTAAATGGCTTTGCAGTTAATAAAAATCAACAGTCAAAAAGTGGGTATAGTATCTTCTACATAAAATAAATATTGATTTCTGTATATCTTGAGAACGGTAAGAGAAGAAATTTCTGAATTTTATATAAATGGCTTGACAGTGAATACAATTCACTGGTTTGTAAGTGGTTGAAATGGTATAAGTTGGCGTGGCATCTCTCAAAAAAAATTTTTTCCCCGTTCATACGGCTTCCACAAAGCATCTCCATCTAACACGGTTTACAGCTGTTGACTTTGTTTCTTCCCATGTTAGGGTGTTCTGTTTCAGTTCTTAGAAACATCGTGGTCGACCACGATTTCTAGAGCCTTGAGGATTCCACTCGAGTGTCATTCTAGTGATACTTTCTGGACGTTTTCGGATAGTGTGACCGATCCATCCCCACTTTATTTTCTTTATCTGTTTCAATATGGGTTCCTCATTAGTCATGCTCCACAGTTCTCTGTTACCTATGCTGTTGGGCCAGAATATTTTGCATATGATTCTGAGGCACTTGTTAATGAATACCTGAAGTTTCTATGTGATGTTATTCGATACAAGCCAGGTTGCACTGCCATACAACAGTAACAATTTAACACATGAGTTGATTATTCAGAGCTTAGTTCGTTTGGATATATGTGAGCTTCTCCATACTTACTGCAGTTGTCCAAATGCCGCTCTCGCATTGTTGAGCCTGTTATCTACGTCTGTTTCTGCGCCACCGTTTGTCGTCATTGCACATACTCGACTGGCTGACAATGTAGTATGATATTTTCCGTGCTCGTATTGTTTATTCTCATGGCCTTGGTTTTCTTGATGTTTATCTTAAGCCCAACGCTACGAGCCAATCTTTCCAGGTCCTCCAGTTTCGACTGCATATTTGAAATCTTATGCGAGAGTAGACAAATGTCATCCGCATAGTCCAAGTCTGCGAGTTGGAGTTAGAGACTCCATGCGATCTCTCTTCTTTTCGAACAGACTTTGCTCATTAAGTCATCCAGCATGATGGTGAATAGCTGAGGTGATAGTGGGCATCCGTGTTTAACTCCAGCATTGGTGTGGAATGGTTGGCTGAATCTCTCAAACATAGCTACTGCTTATTTATTATGGTATATCTTGAGAACAGTAATAGCAAAAGTTAATTTTATTTAAACAACTTTTTGGACAGGACACATCATCAGTCATTGACTGGGCGAGATTACATAAGTAGCAGTTCCCACTAATACTAAAACTGAAATTGTTGCATGTTTGACAAACGGTAACAATTATACTCGTAGCTTCGATATCTCTCGGAAGTATTTCGAAAATTATAAAAACAGATTCCTATTGCACACGATAGTATCACTTTGTTTATTTTAGCGATGGCATTCCTATTGCGTAGACTTCTACATTTTGTTTTAATTTTCATCACTATCACAGAAAATCTTTTTCATATTTTTTTTCATATTTAGAATAAAGTTTTTTATTTCCAAAGGTCCAAGCTTAGTTACCTCTTTATAAAACTGAAAGCTTGAATACAGGCCTTTAGCATAATATAAACATAGATATTGTATTTCAACTTGAAATGTAACAAATTTGAAAAACGTGTTTGCTTGACATGTGTAGTTAAACTAGTGTTGCTAAATGTGTGGGCAACCACACGACTTAGTCATAAGAAGCCGGACTTAATTTTTAAATGAGCTATGCCCTAGCACCAATATAAACTCATTTGAAGTAGTTCATAAATAGCGTTTTCTAATATACATGCAGTGTGGTACCAGGTGTACCGGTATGAAATGAGCGTTTTTTTTTTTTTTGAAAATAAAACACTAATTTTTAATGTTAAGGTAAAAAACATTTTATTTATAGTGTAAACATTGCTGGCTACCCATCTTTAAGGCAATTTGTAGATTCCACGCCAATAAGCAAACCTCGTAGGTATTGAAGTGCTGCTCAGCCAATGCGAGTCTCATCGACGAAAACAAATAGTAGTCGGAAGGAGCCAAGTCTGGTGAATGCGGCGGATATGGAGCAGCTCCTAACCTAATACTTTAAGTGTATCCTAAGCCGGTTTTGCTTTGTGTGGAGGTGCATAGTCATGTTGCAAAATTACCTTGCCGTTGATTGTGGCCCACTCTGGTCGTTTTTGGTTCCAATTGAACACATGTTGTCGGTAGCGATCTGTATTATCGGTTTCATCAGGTTTTCAGAACTTGTGGTTAACCACACCTTTCTGATTCCACCAAACATACTGCATTATCTTCCTGACGAATCGATCTGGCTTTTCAGCCGAAGTTCAGCCGGATTAACCCGTAATTTTTTTCCGCTTAGGATACTTAAAATAAGTCCATTTTTCATCGTCGGTAACAATTCGATGGGACTCTGCAGCACTTTTCTTCACCATCATCACGATGCTAAATATGTTTGACATATATGTGTCATTGCCAACACAAGAAAAAAAATTAAGGCTCATTCACAATAAATGTTCTTTATGGAGACATTTGTGTCTTGACACTCAATTCATACCGGTACACCTGGTACGCACTTGTTTGGGATACCTACAGCCTCAGTCACTTTACACACTTTCATACATGTCTTTGCTTTATTGCTTGCTGTTGCATGCCAATTACTTGGAGTCGAGCTATAACTGTTTACAGTGTAAAATTGCTTAAGAATTAAATCAAAACCCTACCCGACAATAAGCAGTTCGAAAAGTGCACTTTAAAGATGTATATTCTGTATATCCAGCTACTTAGGGAAATATTTTTCAATATTGTATGCAATTTTGCTTTTTAAATAAAACACTTTAAGTTTCGTAGTCAGAAATTTGAAACGCAAAAAAGGAAATTGGTTTTCTTTTTTTCTAAATATTTAAGTACTCAAAGTTGTGGTTTTTTTTTTGTTTTTTGCTTATTTTTCTTAATATTATTTTCCTTTCATTTATTCAAGTTTATTTGCAAGAATAAAATATTTTTGAGCATCATTTGTTATTTTCTTAAAAAAAAAAAAAAAAAATAACTCATGACAAGATTCTCTGCAAATGAAATTTTTATGATAATGATAGAAAAGGCAAAAACACTTGAAGCTCATTGTAAAATGTTAGAACGTGTCACAAACGAATTTTAAGCACGAGTATGAAAATTTATAATTTTATTAAATATAAAAATATTAAAAAAAAAATTTTCAAATGAGTGAAGAAACATTCATGCAAATATTATAAATACAATTTCATGCGTTGTTTGCTGATAATTTTTGATGATGTAAGCGTGTTTGAGTGACATCTTGGGTGAGCAATAATATTTGAAGAGAATGCCTTAGAAAATACCAAAAATTTCTATTAAATTAAATTAATTAAAGCTGGTTTATACAAAAATCTACGCTCCCAAAAGATACAATAAATTTCATTTAAGTATGAGCACTGTTACAATATGATGCTCTCCCTTTCTTTCTCTTGCAGTGATAAAGCAAAAAAGTGCTGATTATATTTCTAAAATGATATTGAAATTAATATTAATCAGACGTAGTGGTATCAAAAAATTGAGTTTTAATATTGCTTAACATTAAACAGGAAAAATGTTAATGTCGCTATTAAATAAAATAAAATAAAATAAAATAAAACGTTCTGAGCTCCAATTCTTATTGATCTTAAAGGATTTATTACGTCTGTAATATTATTTTAAACCATAAAATTACAAAGTGGTATAAGGGGACCTACCTAGTTAAGTTAAGTGAGTGCCAAAGAAAAGAAACATATTTAACAGAGTACACGGGTACCTATAAGTTTTGCGGCGCCTTGTAATAGAATAATAGCCTCGTTCCTTTCGTTTCAATAGTATATATACTTTTAGAAAAACATCATATTTTATATAAAAATGAATGAGTGCTTGTATGTTTGTTTGTTTCTTGTGGACAGCTAAAGGGTTGAACCAATTTTCTTGCAATTTTTACGGTGTCTGTATATATGCTTATACATTTCAAAAATTCCAACTGAACGGAGCCATTCTGAATATGGTAGCTGCAAGATTCTCTAAAATTGTCTTAAATAGATTATCAGTCAATAAAAATCATCAGTCAAAAATTGGGCGTGTTACCTCCCATATAAAGTAAATATTGATTTTAGGATATCTTGAGAACGGTTATAACTATAAGTTTTAGAATTTGATCTGATTGACTTCACAGTAAATACAAATCATCAAGAAAAGTGACAAAAATTGAACAAGTGGGCGTGGTACCTCCCATATAAAGTAAATATTGGTTTTAGTGTATCTTGAGAACGGTTATAGCTAAAGTTCCAAAATTTGGTCTGATTGACTTCGTAGTTAATACAAATATTCAAGAAAAAAGTGAGGGGAATTGGACAAGTACCTCGCATACAAACTAAATGTTGATTTATGTTTATCTTGAGAACGGTTAAAAAATAACCTTCTAAATTTGGTCTGAATGACCAACACATGTCCAATGTAAATACATGTCATCAACCAAAAAGTGAGCTGGATTAAACAAGTGGGCGTCCAACTATGGATTTTAGTATATCTTGAGAATAGTTAGAGCTGTAGTTTCAGAATTTGTTCTAATTGAATTCACCGTCAATACAAATCATTAGTTAGTAATAGGCGAAATTAGATAAATAGGTGTGACAGATTCCATGCATACAAGATATTGAATTTTATATGTGTGAAGAAAGACAACTATTAAATCTACGTTATCTATCCACAACGACAAAAAAGCGGGAATTGCAGAAATTTAATTGAATTGTCTAAATACGTATACTAAATATAAAAATGAATGTGTGTTTGTTTAAATACTGTAGACAGCTTTGACCAGAAGGAGAAAAAATTTGGAACAAGGAAAAAAAATGTAACTAGGATAGCATTTAACATAATAAAGATGGGAGTAGCGAAGCACACTGGGTCTTAGCTACAACAAAGAGCTGAAGATGAATTTTTTTTTATAAGATAAAGTAAGGTAGGGTGATAGATCCCGTTAGAGGCAAGGAGTCCCCCTTAGGCCAGAGATTTGGCTCATTGTGATGCCACAAGCATAGAAGTTAACCCTAGGATCTCCATAAGAAACCATTTTGACTCCAAAATAAATATCGTAATTGCTGTGACCTTCATTCTGGAAAGTTCAGTTAAGATGACAAGAAATAGGAAGCAAAAACTTTCGTCGTCTGGTATCAAGGGCTGGACGCTGACACATGACGTGAAAAATAGTCTGATACTTCTCTTCAGAATTTCAACTCCTGCACGAGTTCCTCTCGGCTGTGACACGAGAGGACCGCAGTTGTGCTAATGATAGACATGCGACTCAGAGTGATAATATATTTAGACCTATTTTATCCAGGTCGATCCAGCAGAGCCTGGTGATACCGTATGTGCCGTCATATTTTCGTTCGAAATTAACGAGCTCATTACTGGTGCTAGCTAATTCGTCCGCAACGCAATTCCTGACGATGTCCCTATGTCCCAGAACATATATGAGAGTTTTCTTCAAATTAACTGGGTTTTTTATGAGATGAATACCACAGTATTCATGGACAAGGATAGACGGCGTGGTAACGCTTGCAAGGGAGCTGATGGCATTCCGACTGACCAAATAAATCAGAGGATTTTCAGGGAAAATCCTGTCATTTAACAAACATTGCACAGTCCTCAGTATCAGAAATTGCTGTGATTATGTCGTTCCCTAGGAATTGTAACCTACTTCTAGAAAATGGAACATAAAAAGTGTTCGAGAGTTTCATCATGCTCGTCATAAGTTTGTCTTACATTAAACCTATCCGATTTAGCTGTTTCCGTAAAGATGACAATTTCTGTCTTTGAATATATCGGGTAATTTTTTAAGACCTTTCGATTCTGTTTAAAAAAAACACATAAAAATTTAAATGATTCATACACTGAGTCCAATTTTGGCATACTTTCTCTAACATATCGGCTGGTATCTTACTAATAAATATTTCAATATTGGCTTCCAGTGGAACAACCTTACAACCTTACTCATCTTTTAAAAAGTACGGTTCAATGAAGCCATCGGCCCATAATTCACACCAAACATCACAATTTTCGGGATGTATTCTTGCAATGCTTCTGGCTGCTCTCCACTCCAAATACGGCAATTTTGCTTGTTTACGTATCTATTCGACCGGAAATAAGCTTCGCCGCTGAACTCTATTTTTCGATAAAAAAGTGGATCTACATCTAACGAAATTTCGATGATAAAGCTCAAAAATTTGCAAGCGTTGTTCGTTTGTAAGTCGAGTTATGGATAAGTTATAAACTAATCTGATCATGTTTGACAGTAACATGTTATACGAAAACATCTGAGCTGCCAATAAGAAAGTTGCTAAAAATCACCCATCGTATTTTAGATTCTGTTATTCCACGTAAACTTTAGTTATAATGTGTGACCATTCTCTTATTTCAAAGGGTTATTTCTGTAGAGTATATTTTAGAGTTAGGAATAACCGATTACTCATATTTAGGGTCACATACTTCTCGGTTAGAAGACTATTCCGCCGTGACCTGTAATATCTGCTGATAGTTTGGTATTTAGCCTTGTTGATACATTAGCCAAGAATTAGTAAACACTGCCGCGTACTTTATTTGTATGTATTTCCATAGCTTAGATGCCTACAATAGTTTCAACAGTCCTGGTAAATGTGATATTACCACTACACTTTTGGTATCAGGTTGGCAACATCATCCTTGAACTTAAAATAAAAATATATTTTATCAAACCAAAGAAACAAACCTGTTTATGCTTTAATTTAAATAAAAAATAAGACAATTTAAAATATTTTCTTTTAAAGACAATACCAGGAGGAAGAAAAAAAAATGGCAGAACAGTAAAAAAATATGCGTAACTTTTTCATTTGCCTTCTTTTATATTTATTTTATCGCACAAGTGTTGAAGTTACTGCGCTGCAGGCACATGAGGCAAAAAATACTCTTCAAAAAGCACAGCAAACGCTAAGAATTGTGTAAATAAACGTTATTATGATTCTCCAAAACATTAAAGACTCATTTTACTTTTATCTGAAAAGAGAAGACAACACAGTTACAGTCAGACAAGATATTTTTGACAATCATTTTCGAGTACAAGAGCGATTACAAATTGAAGAAAAAAGTAAATTACAAGCCCACATGCTTATTAAACTTTTGTCAAGCCTCCTCCTACTCTTACCTTGTTTTAAATCCACATTTTTTCGTTTCAGTCATTTAGTACTAAAGTGCGTGCATGTATGTTTGTATCAATTACAATCAGTGAGAGGAAATAAATTTTATGTAATGTACCGTGCAAAAAAGCCCATAAATTGCACACATCTTTACATTTAAATTTCTCATAAAGTTGATTGTCATTATCGTTGTCATAATTTACAGAATAATACCTGTGTTGGTTATATTTTTCTTCTTTTTTCATTTCTTTATTTTCTTCTTGCTTCTGTTTCTGTATGGAAAACTGTAAAAAGTTAAAATAAGTTTTTCTCTTTAAATAGATTATGTTTAAAATAAGATATAAAAAAACTTTAAAAAAGGGGTTTTATACTAAAAACATCGTATAATCCTTGGAAGAGCTTGCACATACAATTTTTTACATTATGTATATCCTTCACTTAAATCAAACAGTTTAATGATTTTTTTTGCAATAATAGGAGTTTTCTTAAAAGCGTTATAAAAAAATTATAAAGCAACGGTCGGGTAAGAGACACTTCAAACCAGAGTTGGTAAAAAACTGAGTTAAAAAAAACCTAGCCCGCCGGGTTTTATTGGGTTCTTGGGTGGGTTCATTTGGTTTTTTTCTGTTTTATAACTGCTTCCAAAATTCATCAATTTCGACAATATTTTTTGTTTGTTTATACAATCACGTTGTTTTGGTATTTATAATGCAATTTTGCGCTCTTGGTGGGATTAAGGCAGCATTGTGTACTATGAACTGCAACACTTGATGAGCGAAGCAGACTGCAATTATTTTATTTGAATCATGCGTTATGAGAAAAACGGCAGGAATATAAAGACAGACATGATTAAGTTATTCTTTTGTATAACAACACCCGACCACATGTCGCAAAAGTTTCAAAACAATTATTAGAAACGATTAAATGCCGCATCCGCCGTATTCTCCGAACATTGCTTTGACGACTGTTGCAACGGATACAATATACTCACACCTCTGTATACGGCCTTTCTTTACATGGCATTTCGCTATAACGGTTTGTTTGAAATATGAAACACATTCGCAAATTACTTCGTTCTACGGTTAAAAAATCAAGGATTCCCTGTTTTTTTTTTAACAAAAAGTGTAAGGGAAACAAGGGCAACACATATTCATTTCGTTTAAAGTCATTTCGATTTACCTCCTACATTTTTAGAAACTACTAAGCCGTAAAGAGGTATGAGTTTATCTTCTAACATGTCAAAGTTAGAGCGCCTTAAAACGCGAGAAGTTTTTTGAGAAGGGATTTGGAAATTGGCTCAGAAGCGGGAAAAAGATGTAAGCAGTGATTTAAAAATTTTTTTTGTTTCGTTATGTTTTTGAGCTCAAAAACGGAACAAATTAATTTGTAGTCCCAATACGTAGATTACACTTATTTTTGTTGTAAATGAACTACGAAAGCCTTTGAATACAAAAAACCCAACCAGGTTTTTCAATTAGAATACCCAATAAAACACCGGTGGGTTTAATTTGGTTACCCAATGGGCTGCCAACCCTGCTCCGAACCGGGCTTCCTTCAGGGAAATTTCATAAACTTCATTTTTATAATTTCACTTAAGATGTTTTATTTTGAGATACTATATATAAAATTGATGTTTCTATTAAAATGTTTTTTTTATTTTTTTATTTACAGAAATTCAACTAAGTATTTGTGCTAAGCTTTATAAATATTTGGTAAGTTTGTAAAATACAATTAATATATATTTTTTTTATAAAACTTTAATTTATTTAATTTAACTTATGGTAAAAATAATTGTTGACTATTCCTACTACTCTTTCTGGATGATTGCCTGAAAAGGCTATGTGCAAAACTACTAGGGATGCAAACGAGGTACAATTGTTTAGAAAACATCGATGAATCGTTTATAAATATTGATGTTTTGATGGCCGTTGTTTAGTTGAACTACCAGTGGCGTATTTGAGCGACAAAATCACTATAATACTTTCATCGATGGATCATCGTCATCGGAATTTTTTATTATATTATCAGAAATGATAAATTCATACAAATCTCATAGAAATTAAACTTCTTTTTCAAAAAAAAATTTAAAAAAATTACAGTTTTAAATTGAAAAATATCCACTAAATGTTTGGTATTTGGATATATGATGGAGTCCATACGTCAAATAAAGAGCATTTATCTGAGTTGTGGGTACACATTAATTTACAATTAATTGTGATTAGGAGAAAACGCCACCTGCTGGGAAACAAATTAGAATGCAAATGATCACCACCACCCCTTAATAAGGATATTCACCAATACACAATCATGTGAAGAGGAACTACAGTGGATTAATCATCTACTTAGCTTGAAAAATCAATGGATGCTTTGTGGAAAGCCAATATGCTCCGTAGAGGATTAGCATAGAAAAAATACTATATAGTGACTATAGATGAACAATTATACGAATATCTGCATACTGGAAAACCAATAGAAGGCCAAGGTCTGATAAATATAGGAGAAAAAAACGGTTTTATATATTGTTAGTTTCTAAAGAAACTCAGGAAGAAATATTACAATCGATAATGTAGCAAAAAATTCAGTACGTGGAATCTAACGCTCATGGAACAATAGGAAAAGACAAATGTATATTTCTGGCAAGATGAAGATGGCTTATAAGCGAAAATCTCACGGGCAGACATTACAACTGCAGCTGAATTACTACAGCCTTATATCACAACAGCATGAGAGGAGGATAGGCTGCCACCAACTTGGAAGAAAGGCATCATTGTGGAACTACCTAAAACTGTACACAAAGGAGAGGTATAACATGGAGTCTCTCACGACATGATATATGCCTACTCTCACACAAGATCTCCAACATGTAGTCAAAATTAAATGACCTGGAAAAACTGGCTCGAATGTTGGAGTTCAGATAGATATAAAGAAAACCAAAGCTGTGCAAATTAACAACGATAGTACAGGAAGCATCATACTACAGGGCCAGCCAATAGATTATGTGGATAGCTTCTGCTATCTTGGAAGCACAATGGCAACAAACGTCGGTGCAGAAATAGATGTTAACAACAGGCTCAACAAAGCAAGATCGGCATTCGGACGATTACAGTCAGTATGGAGAAGCTCATACATATCCAAGCAAACAAGCTCAGAATATTCAACGCAGGTATAAAGTCAATTCTGATGTACGGCACTGAAATCTGGCTTGTGTCAAACACCATCACGCAAAATCTACAGGTATTCACCAACAAGTGCTTTAGAATCATATGGAAGGTATTCTGGCCTAAGACCATAAACAACTTAGATCTATGGAATTTAACAAATGAAGCGCCCATACTGAAGCAGATAAGGCAAAGAAAGTGGAGATGGAGTAAAAATCATAGTAGTATTACAAGGATGGCACTTGAGTGGAATCCTCAAAAACTAAGGCAAAACAATCTTACATGTGTAAGATGGAAATGCTTCGTGGAAGCCCTATTCTTCCAAGAGGAGTAAAGGAAAAAATTTTTTTCCAATTACTTTTTACAAGTGATAAAAAAGAAAGAAAAACCGTAATAATGATATATCTACCACGCATTCTAAGCCGTCTGTTGAAAACACTTTGACGGATAAGTCAGAAATTATAAACTATTATAATGAAACTACAGGAGACGTTGACTTCATGGAGAAGTTATTCAGCGAATGTAATAACGGACGCAGTATAAATCGGTGACCCCTATCTTAATTTTTTATCGCTGTAGATGTATTAGCGTTGGTACCATGCATTCCTGACATAAATAAAACGCAATGCCCATTTCGCTTTCACAGACCGCCGTAGACAATTTTTAAAAGAAAATTAAATTAAATTATCCATTGAAAACAAAAAGAGCATGCAAAACATTATAAGTTGATGACTAAAACTTGCACTTGAACTCAAATAAAGATAATAGTCCGGAACGAGTGTAAAACCAGATACCACAAAAATGTATACCAATTAGAAATGCATGTGTGTAAACAAATTTTTTTACCTCTTGCCAATATAATTTATATTGAAGCAGAGAAACAATATGTGACACTGGCATTTTTGATAGAAACCCATTAAGGTACGCGGGTATCTTGTAAGACAATTAGGATATTGGAAGAAAGTCGACGTGCTGTGTCTATTTAAATGTATTAAGTATTGTTGGAGCTGTAAAAATTAATAAAATAAGAAAGTTAGAAGCTCTCCAGGAGTTTCAAGTACGACGTTTATCAACATGTACAAAAAATATCAATTCCAAAATACAATAGGTATCCGGGTACCTTTTACCTGCTACCATTCTGACGTATAAAGCACTAAGAATTCTTAATGTAATTGTCTGTTAGGACTCAGTCATATACGGATGCCTCCAGAGTAAAATCAGCCTTTGTCATCTATGAAAATTTGGACAATTGTTTAAAAAGTCATGTTAAAGAAAAGAAAAAGAAATTGTATTTTGTGTCAATAATATTTTACAATTGTCAGCGCTGATTCAATATGACGTTCGCCACTGCGTAGTTGTTATTTACGGCGTTAAAAGTTTTGACCGTTGCACTGTTTCTGATTTTAAATTTAGTTATTAAATGATAGAAAAATAGAATATCGAAAAACAGTGAACATCGATATTTTTATTAACAATCCCTAACTGAGACACAAACTATCTTTTGTGCTGCTTTATATGCTCACCATATTAAGTTGAGTCTTCGAAGTTGTACCAATTGAGCTGAAATAACACTCATATAGTAGGTGTTCACATGTTTCATCGTTTTAAACCATGTTGATGGTATCTAAGACCACAATGCAAGGTGAATAGATCCATTAGCATTCAAAGTTGCCAGACTGTCCCCTTAGATTTTTTTTCTTAAACACCTTCTAATACAAAAGAAAATAAATTATAAATCAGTCTAGCCGCCGGTTTGTTTTAAACCATCGACGAGTCTTTTAGAGTCTTTTTAGAAGTTATATGTCAATTACATATAACTTTCAAAGTGGCATTTATCACAATTAGAGAATCGCTATCAAATAAAGGAAATATCCTCATATACCCCACAACAACATCAGCTTTCAAGCTAGAGTTAGTTGGTATCTAAGAGCACTCCTGCAGCCCTATTCATTCAGACCAAATATTACTCTGAAGAATTGTACTCTATTGTCTTAAAAGAAATGTATAAAATCTAAGGGATAGTAGTGATTGAGTTAAAAATTGGAACAATTTGTTCTATGGCATATGATTAATCTACTCTTACATTGAATTGTGCCGAATTCCAAGTTATTTGGAAAAGTACAGAATTTTTTGAAGGATATTATAAGAACCTCAATAATTTTTCCACCTGTTTCCTAGAAAAAACAAGCAAAAATTTTTTTTTTTAATTTTATTAAATACTAAATTCATTTGACCTCATTTTCTAAAAAAATAAGATTATTTTTTATCTATCTTTTATTAAAATTAGAATAGAAATATCAAAATTGTTTGGTCGTTCAACATGATTGCATATATAAATCTTTATGGATTGACTGATACTTTTTATATTTTTCTCTAGTTTCCTAAAAAAAAAAGTAAAAGACTTTATCTGGCAAACTACAAATTCATAAATGTGGTTGTTGTCTTTTTTCTTCTATTCTATTCAATCTTCCATAGCCAACTATAATTTTTTGTTCTTTTATCAAAAACGCAAAACTCATACATATCAAAAATTGGGTTACTTGCAGCTTTTTTGCAAATGGCAATTCATATAAAAGATTTGTGGAATAATAAAAATAGAATTTTTGATAAAAAACAAAAATAACTACAACAGCATTAAACAAAAAATATGTTAAAAGAAAATTAAATAAATTTAGAGAAAAGAAAAATTATTTTTATATGGAAATCCAACCTTGTTTTCTAAAAATAAGTTTAAACAATAAATACTTTAAAAAACTGCTTTTAAAAAGAGACAAATATTGAATACTAAGAAAAAGTTTTGCCTCCACTTTATGCAAATAAAACTGTGCACAAGTTTAAAGATTAAGAAATAAGTAAAATAAATTTTGTTTTGGGTTTGGTTTATGTTTTCATTTTAACGGGTCCGCCATCTAACGTTTTTTGTTCAACTAGTGCTTATTTCGTGAATGGAAACACTTAGCTCATGTCTGATTTGACAGATAATTAGTTTTATCCGTCCGCTGAACGAATATGGTTGTGTATACGCTTGAACAACGCTGGGAAATATTGCGACATTATTTTGAAAATTTTGCCAAAAAAATCATCTTTTCAGATGAAGCTCATTTTGATCTTGGCAGGTATGTAAACAAGCAAGATTGTCGCATTTGGGGCACAGAAAACTCGCACGCATACATTGAAAAGCCGATACATCCAAGACGAGTCACTGTTTGGTGCGGATTTTGGTTCAGAGGCATAATTGGGCCATTTTTCTTCGAAAATGAGCAAGGAGTGGCTGTTACAGTCAATGCGATTGTTATCGGGCCATGTTGAACGAATTTTTGTTCACAAAAATTAAAGAGGAGGATATTAGCAACATGTGGTTTCAACAGGACGGTCCTACGTGCCACACAGCCGAAGCTACACTCGATGTTTTACGACCTGTTTTCAAAAAAAAAAAAATATTTGGCGGACCCTTTATTTAAAAAAATTGTAAGGTTTTCCTATGAAAAGTTGTGCAAAATAACTGGCAAAAGCAGAACAGAAGAAACACAGACAACTGGTTTGAATTATTTAACCAAAAATCCGCAAGAGCACAGTATGTGCCTGAATATGATTTATGAATTTATTTTCTAAGAAATTTATTACAACCATGAAAAGTTTGTAGTTTTGAATAGATTTAGATTTATTTATTTTTTTTTAGCTAACATTTTTAATTAGTTTATGAATGATTTTTAATAGATATGTAGTACGCCGTAGTACACTGTAAAACTAAATCAAGTAAAATTGAAATCGAATGAAATTTTAAAAAGCTATAATGTTCAAATCTGACATGATTTTGATATCTTATTACTATTTTTTAATTCGCTTAAATACCTTCTTTGATTATCAAAGCTTTAGAAAAATTGCCGCGATTAAGTTTTATTTGAATTTGTAAATGTACTCGATTTTAATTTCACTCGTTTTCGGTTTGCAGAACATACCCGATAATTATAACTATATTTTCCAAAAAAAAGTTTTAAATTAAGAACACAGGGTGTCAGGTAGATATCTCCATCACTTTCTACTTGGGGATACTTTTGTATATAATTTTATAGGGTAACTATAAGTACTACTGTATATACATTATAGTGCGGTCTTTGTAGTATATACCCAATCCGCGAGCATTTTCTCGCATTATTATCTTTTCGCCAAGATGGAATTTAAAAGCGGGACTTATTGCTCACTTGTTACCACATTTAGATGGAAGACAAATTTAGACTTGCCTCAGTCACTGGTTTATCTTTTGTTTTTGCTGCCGTGTTGTATTCTATGTGCTGCAAGCATATAGAAGGATCTAATGTTGGTTTTAGGACCAACTGCATCAACTTTTTTTCAGTTTCTCCAGTTTTTCATTATGCCGAAGAGATTTTGTGCTAATATACACACCTATTCGGCGTTATTATTTAATAACCACTCAAACACTGTTAATTTCAAATAAAATTAAATTAAGTTTCGAATATACGAAAAAATCAATTCTGCTCGACTATATGATAAATTCTTAAAAAATGTGAAAGCCGGAAAGAACTGTTAAACGAACTGGCCCTCACTTTTTGACATTTACGATTAATATACTCCGGCAAATCATCATCAAAAGATTTACGCTTCAATAACTATCATAATTCATACAGATTCAGTCATCATTTCGCACTCATTTATAGCTTAACGGGCTTATTAATGTACAAAATTGCAGCATTCGGAGTAAGAGCAATCCGCAATAAACCATACAGACTCTACTGGCATCGTTGGACCTTATTTCCAAAAACAAAACTTAAAACTCACGTTGTGAGCTATAGAGACCGTTACCACTTTATTATCAATGAATTTTTCTCAACAAATATAGATGAAATTGATACAGATGAGATGTGGTTTCAACAAGACGGTGGTACATGCCGTAACCATCGACCTAATAAAATCAGCATTTGGCGAAATGTTAACTTTACTTGGCGAAATATTGATTTCGAGAAATGGACTTATTAATTGGCTTCCAATCTGTGAGGCCACTGGTTTATGCCCGAAATAATTTTCGAATGTTAATGTCATGTAATGATCTTTCGAATAAAAAAATGTTTGGATTAAAAATAAGTTTTTTGTATTAGTTTTTACAATTTAAAGTTCTATCGGCCTTAAATAATTTAATTTTTACATTGAAGTAGGTAGAGGTAGTGTATGACTTGTTTCGAAGTTAGAAGTGCTTGCACGCAAAACCTAATAGCTCAGGTTCGAATACCGGACATGAAGAGATAAATTTTGCGAATTTTAAGTAATTAAGAAACTTGAAGCGCCTTCCTGTGATCAATCGTAGAGTCCTTCTGACTCCTATAAAGTAATAAAGAACAACATCATCTACAAAAACATCATAGGAAGATCACTTCTGTCTAGGCAATGACATGTGACATCACTATCATTTATGTAGCCTACTTCCGTAGACTCATCTGCTTCGCTGTAAAAAAAAACTGATTAAAAAAAAAACTGAAATAGGGCAAATATGTTTTATAGAAGTTATAAGGTCACAAAAAGAAAAATTGTCATACAACATATAATTACAATTATGGAGGAAAACTCTTTATGATCTTAGTTAAAAAACGTTAGTTTAATAAGACTTTAAAATGTAGAAGTAGACCTGATTAAAATAAATGCACTGTTAAAACGTAATGCACAATATTAAGCGAGTGTTAGTTGATCATCTGAAACCATTAAAACAGATGGGTATTTAAATACCCAAAAACAGAGCTATCATAGAAAAATTCTGGCTGACTTCAGGTAAGAGGTATCGGAAATTAGTTTTTACAGAAAGATAACGAAAGGATAGGACTACTTAAAAAATTTTTGAAATTAATTTTTACCCCCTTTTATGGGGAAAGTTATTGGCATAAAAGTTAGCAATTTTTCAAATTTGAAAAAAGTGTCGTTGTCGTTCACTTTTTTCTGGAAAATTGGGAGAGAAAAAATAGGAAAACCCTCTTGGTGACCTATAGCCTTAGGTGTGCTCTGTTTTAGAAAAAGTATTCACTAAATTGGGCCAATCACATAGACTACAGGTTTGATTCAATGACATGGGTATTTAAATACCCACTTCGCTGTTTGAGGGTTTTTTTTTATTTGTTGGTAAGTAGAAATGCGTTATGTATAATGAACTATTTATTAGTAACAAATAAAGAAAGAAATATTAAAGCTGTGGTTAATTATTGCGATAATTTTATTTTTTTATGTTTTTTGGTACATCAGCATGAGAGCAAGCCTTTGGGTGTAAGTTAACCAAACTCAGTTTTATCTCCAAATTGTCCACAACGGCCACAATTATCAGTTTTGCTTACCCTATCATTAAAGTTATCCATGTGCTTTGTCTTTTTTATGTATTTGTGACAATTTTTTCTCTTATAAGAACAAGATTATCAGGAATTGTAACCAATGCTTCAACAACGCTAACACGAAAATCAAATTGACTCAAATTATTTAGTCTGCAGTGTAACTTCCAGCCATGCATCATACCAGCAACCAAAGCATTAGTAAGTAACGGCCAGTACCCCGAATTTTAATGCAATATTTATTCATTGCATTGTCGAGTAAATCCACTGAACCCATTCGTTGATTATATTGATATATGAAATGTGGTTTCTCAATCATTGTCATTTTCCGAATTTTGCGATCAAATATTTTGCTCGACAGATTGGCTCCATGTGTTTTTGCCCAGTTATCATTCCAACGCACTGCAATAATGTTGCTGTTATTATCAAAGCTGAAATCATATGATCCTCGATGTATCTTTTCCATCGCTTTGAAGCCTTTTAATGGACCATGTTTAGTCGATTGTTGCGAACTGTACCGCTTGCAAAATATTCTCTTCGAGACAATGTGCAAAACAATTTATGGCTTGAAAAAAAGGTATAATCTGTAGCAATTGTAAGACCACATTCACTCCAAGACCATAATTATTACTATTGTTTGCAGAAGCAATCATCTGCTCATCCAACGAAAGATTGTGATTCTACGTACATAGTGAAATAAACACACAACACTCACTTTAATGCATCTAATAAAAGCGTTTTTTAATATTTGTGTTTTAGAACTCTTCAATAGCGAAGCGGGTAGAAAAATACGCATAGTCTGGAGGCCAATGTTTGACAGGTAAAAATCAAAAAAACCAATGTCAATACAAACGCCAAGTCTTTAATGGGTTAAAAGTCACTGAATTTTCTGTCGATAAATCGATAGAGTCATACAATTAAATTAAAATTAAAATGGTTCAATAAAATGCACCAAAGATTATGCTTGAGAATTTTGGTTGCCGAAATATGTTATAATAATTTTGTTTTAGCCTCGTCTAAAGATATCACTTTTTTTTATCAAGACAATAAAATAGAAATAAATTGTAAAACCTTAAAAAGTTTTTTGAACGTTAATAGCAATTATATAATCTTTAATCGTTAAATTAAAGATATTTTCTTTGAGATCCTATGAATAACAAATCACTGTATTCTATCGATTTTTTCTTTAATCTTTCTTCAACAACTTCAAAAATGATTAATTAACATTTCTTTATTAAATTTTTAATGATCTATTTTGTTTTTAAAAATACTTCTTTTATAGGCACTAAAACTAATTAAAAAACATTAATATAATACAATAAAAGGCAAAAATGTTTTCTACTACATCCTGCCAGCAACATACTTCTTTTATAACACACTCTGTCTTCCGCAATTTATAAAGTTTTTGTTTTATTTTTCTTTTATTCGCGGCCTTTGGTTGCTCTCAATATGACCCTTTGAAATGTACCAAATGCTTAAAATTACATTTGTATTTAAGGAAACCCCATTGTTTTTAAACGACTTTTGTATTGTGGAGCAGAGGTAGGGGTATATAACAAGAGGAAATAATTTAATATTATTAACAACGAAAACAATTTATTAATTAACTTGGATTTTCAAAGGAAACGACAAAATGACTAAAATACAATAAAAATAAAAAGATCATCCATCCCTTGTTATGGGCACAGTTGGACTCTTGCAAACATTACCGAATGACATTGATTCCAATTTAGACAGTTGAAACTGATGATGTGTCATAGTTTTGTATTTTATAAACCAACAGAGATAGAAAACTTTTTACAAATGATATAATGAGCATGTGGCGTGGTGAATAACTTTTATTTTCCGATAATTAAATTTAAATGATATAAGCCGTTTATTTTGAAAGTGAGGCAAGTCTATTTTTGAAAAAACAAATGGAGATAATGGTATTTATAGATAAAACTTGTAATGGTAATTTCTGTGCGAATGCAACTCACAGTAAATGCTCGTATTTGGCACATTATTTTGCACATTAGACAACTCAATTTAGTTATAAGATGACTATTATTTTTGTAGTCGGAACAGTAAACACTATTTAATTATAAACTTAGATTTCCTAGGACCACAAAATATATCTATTAATACTTGGCAATATTTTTAAATTTAATGAAATGCTAACTTATAAAAATCTCAAAAAAAAAAAGAATGGACTTAGCAGCACTTTAAAAAATGGCTCATTTACAGATATTATTTTGAATGTTTTGGGTAGTGTCTTAAAGAGGATTTAAGCCTTTAGATTTAATATTTTTTTCCGTTGATCCTGTAGGGAGAATACTTACTCTCCTCAAAGCATCCATTGCTTTGTTTTGGTTTCTTTAATCAATTTTTCAAGCAAAGTAGATGAGTAGTCCGCAGTAGCTACCTCCATATTATTTTTTTGCATAGTGGTGAAGTTCCTTGCTAATTGGTGGTGTGATCTCTTCTTCAGCATTGTAATTTTTTTCCAGTAAGTAGCGTGTTTTTCTGATCATTCGTCTGATGTTTGACATCATTACCAGTGGTATGTGGGATGTTCAGGGGGATTTTCTTCTTTATTTATTTTTTTTATATGGTAGTTGTAGTTGTCTGGAGGGAAGTTAAAGCCTCTTTATTAAACATTCGAAACCACAATTCAATTTTTCTTAGTCATGTCATCTGCTCGGACTCGAACCTGGGTCGTTTGTGTTGTTATGCATGCGCTCTAACCACTACACCACGCCACCCCCTTAGATTTAATATATATTAAATAATATATTAATTTTACATTCCTATAGTAAATTAAAGTGATTTTATTCACCTCTACAAAAATTTATTTAAATTAGCAAACAACAATTATTTAGTTATTTCATTATAGTAAGAGTATTTAATTTTAGGTAAATTTTAGTTAATTTTTCAAACTTTTAGTTAAATTAAAATTTGTTTACTATTTTTGACCAAATTTTATTCAAATCAATAGGTTTTACTTTAATATTTTTTTTTTTTACAAAAATTAATTCGTTAATCTGAATAAAAGTCGTTGTGATTTCCTTTTGCTAGATTTAAAGAATGAAACGACTAAAACACAAATTTTTTAAAATATTTACTTTTAATTTTAATTTACATCTGAGATCATTGCTTTACTCGCATAATAAGTAGCGTCTTGTGCATGAAACATAACTGTTGGACGATGTCGACTTCTAGAGTTTGTTAATTGTACAGTTATCTCTTCGGTATATCGATGGAAGTAAGTTTCATATCATAAACTAAAATATACACACATAAGAGAGAAGAGGCTGTGCTTTCTAGATTCTTTTGATGGTCTGGGCATGAAAAATCACAGTAACGGCGGTTGGATTGAATATATTTTTTCACTGTCTGTATAAGAAATATGTCACACCATATGAAATTAACATTTAGCTCTTGTAGATGTTACATTAAGCTCTTGTAAATGTTAAGAATCTAAAAACACAGTCTTTTCTCTCTTATTTCCATCGATTAATTAAGTATTAACCCCTATCGATATATTGAAACATTGCCGCTGTATGGCGTTTATTTCTGTTCTACCCATGCTATAACTGAATATGTTTTGAAGAAATAAAGCAGTTGATTCCAAGTAATAGGAAATTTTTATGTAGCAATCGTATTGTCCTACATTCGAATGTAACAGATTGTTCAATGAATTACTATATATAGAGATTATTCGTTCTTTATTTGCACCATTTGCGAAGTTTTTTTCATAGAAGAGTGTTTTTAGTCCATCTGGTTTTAAGTTTTTGCAAGAGTAAGTAAAAACATTCTAGAAAAGATCTGTCTAGAAATTTGCGTAGATTTGTATGTAAATGGTTAAATTCGCTGTAATGTAGCCTTGCTCGATTGACTGCATGGACACTAATTCTTGTTTTTTGAAACTTTTTAACTAATTATAAATACGATTGCGATTATCAAGTAATAACTCTAAACAAATCTCTCCTGACAATGACATTTTAGTAAATAGCTGCTCAGTAATGATGCTCAATAATAAGCCTCTTATGGCTTAAACGCCGCTCTACGGAAGATGGATTGACTGTCTGTCGATGGCAGTATGTTCTGCATATTTGATTGATCGTTGTTCAAATAAGTGTCATTCTTTAAATTTAATATGGGGAGACAAATTATTTTAACACCAAACACATTTTTAAACAGCCATGAGAAGAATTTTCTTACGACAAGGTTTACGTTGTGTTTGAACAATTTCGAAAATATTTTTAAATAATTGTCACACTTTAAATTAAAATAAATCTCGTTTATCTTAAATCGTACAAAACTAAAAATAGTTTTAAATAATTTTCACAATTTAAATTTAAATAAATCTCTTTTATCTAAAATAACATAATATTAATTTAATTAATTATATTGGTTTCAGTGCGACTGGAAATAATGCGTTCAATTTTAAATCTTAAACAATAAATTTAAAGTGTTTTTTATAAGTTTTGCTTGATCATAAAATAAAATGTACGTGCTTGTTCATTATCCACTATTACATCTGTCTGTTAAACGCCCATACTGTTTAAAGATTTAAAAATTAAAAAAGTATGGAGTTTAATACACACAAAGAAACGTTAATGAGTATTTTTTAAATATATATATAGACATACATATACATATATAAACACGTAACTATGTACGTGCATGTATAAATGGTTTAATAATTTGTTTCTCTGGTTTTTCTCCAGTTTTTGTATTCGTGTCTATATTTTCCCTTTAACTTGTTTTAACACGCGTAAATCACAGTTTTGAGGTTCACTGAACCGAAAACGTTGTCATTTTATAACAACAACATGGGCAGCAGCAATAGCAACACTAATAATAGCAATATAACAGTAAAGCAACATTGACAGCAATAACAGTGTGACATCGGCAACGGTTGCGGTAGTGGTATATATAGTATAGTGATAGTATGGCGGCTAGAACAATAGAAATATTGAGCTTGTAGTTGTATTGCTCTATGTTTGGCTGTGTAGGTATATTAAGTAAAGATTTTGTGTCCTCTTCCTTGTCATCATTGTTGTAGCCATCATGGTTTTATTACTAATATCTTTGTTTTTGTTGCTATTGCTGTTGCTGTTGCTATTGTAGTTGGTGTTGTTATTATGGTCGGTTGGCGGAAGTAATGCGATGACGACAACGCCGACGACCTTACTCCTCTCGCTGTTATTCATTTATATTCAACTAATTAGGGATCCCTGCTATACTCTATGTATTTTTTTACATCTTTTTTTTCTCCGTGAACCGTCGTTTCAAAACTACAAAGGCCAAGTTGTCAGAGAGATGAGAGTATATGTGTGTATGCATGTGGCCATATTTGTATTATAAAAAAAATATATTGAAACATTGTTTTACTTTAAACAGCATTTATAGAGAAAGGATGATGATGTCGGTGCTGGCGATTTAAGGAAATACCTTCAATATACTAGTAAAAACTTCTTTTGTTTTATTATCCTGTATAATTTTGTGTCATTTAACAATTGTTCTGGAAAAAAGACAAACAGAAGAAATGTAACGTTGTGAAATTGTAATGCAAAACTGAATTAAATTAACAAATAAACTTGGTGTTATATTTAGCCCGAAAGTATTTTAAATGTGAAAATTTTAAATTAATTTAATATATTTTACGAAAAATAAAAAGTAAAAAAATTAAATAAAACAAGCACCCCCGCCAATTATTGTAACTGAAAAAGAACTAATTTTTGTGTAACCCCAGAATTTAAAATTCATGGAAAATTATGAAGGCAATATTATTAAGCAAAGATAAAAGAACAGCAACATAAAAATATGTTTTCAAATTTAAATATAAATATAGAAGATAATTTACACCCCATTCTGTTTGAAAACGAGGTCACTGTTTATTCTGAATTAAAATTATGTAGCATTTATGGTAAATTGAGGGATACTCCTCCCTTTGAATATTTTGTTAATAATTTATGAAATTATAAATTTGTACGCATAATTTAATTGTAAATGTAAACATATAATTTTGGCTAAACAATTTATTGAAGGAAACATTTTTTTTTAAAGCATAAGTGATACCCTTTATGCTTTACTTAATTTAATGAACATTTGCTTGTTAAAGGAAAGGTCAGGAACAAGTCTAGTACAGCACTGCAAAGAAACAGCTTAACTTTAACCTTCATAAATTGAATGGGTCAAATTTAACCCAAAAATAGTTTTTTCTGAAAATAAATGGTTTATATATTTTATAAGCTTTGGCTTTTATTTTATTGCAAAGCTGAACAGAAAAATCGGGTTTTTGTAAAAATATATATGCTAAGAAATCAGTTATAAATTTTTTTAAGCTTCAGGTTTTCGGATCGAATTTGACCCAGAGTAAAAATCGTGAAATCATGTTATTCTGAGCAGTACAATTTGCAACAATTCGAGAGTAATAAGATTTAAAAATAAGGATGACGACACTGATCGATGAGTTTTAAACTAAAACTGAACCAGGATTTTTTATTTTTTTAAATCCAACCCGACGAGTTTTGTTTGGTGTTTTTTTTTTTGAGGGGGGGGAGGGGGGGTTTAACCGCTTCCAAAATTTATTTATTTCGACAACATACAATCACGATGTTTTAGTATATATATCAAGACGGCATTGTGTATTATGAGCTGCTAAGATTAGTTGATCAGAGCAGACTGAACCGTGCATTATGAGAAAAGCGGCCATAATGTGAAGACAGACAGCCGGATAAAGTTCTTCTTTTGCATGACATGTCCCAGAAGTTGCTAAACAGTTATTAGAAACGATCGTATGCCATACCCGTCGTATTTTCCAAACATTGCTCCTTTTGATTATTGGCTGTTTCGACGGATAAAATAACTTTTGAAATGTCACCGAATCACTTCTTTTGAAGAAATATAGAATCGGCTTGAAAGTGGAAAAGGCCATCAGTTTTTCTGAGACGGGATTCGAAAATCGGATAAGACAAAACATGTAAGGAGTGATTTGATTTTTATTTTGATCAATTTGTTAATTTATTACTTTTTTTATCTAAAAAAGCAACGAATTAATTTGTACTCCCAGTACTTCAATTTTAATTGTTTTTTTAAAGAAAACTTTTAAACGAAAAAACATACCCGGTTTTTTTAAAAGCGAAACTCAATAAACCCGGGTGAGCCTAATTGGGTTACCCAGTGGGTTGCCAACCCTGGTTTGAAACCATATCTGAATTCCATATTGCCCAAACTTTGCAATACGTCCAAAATATATCAGCTGGTGGTATTTATAGGAAGATGCCCGTTTCGTCTATACATAACTTCAAAACCAGCTAAATATGACATACAATTTTGAGGGCTTTACAAATTTGCTAGTAGTTACGCCTACCATATACCATATGTTTTACAGATAGCATTGCCATCAAAAAAAAAAAAAAAAAAAAATTAAGGCTCGCTCACAATATATGTTCCCTATGGAGAAACTATATAATTTCTTTGCATAAGTGCACAATATCAATTTTATGTAAATCGGTCCAGTTCTTTGGGAGTAAAAGGCCAAAAAAACCCAACAAATCGATATGATTTAAAAATAACCTTAAGCTTAAAAAGTATTCTAAATGCTATTCTAAACGGCTTATTAAAAATTGTTTAAAAATAAAAACCGAAATCTAGCGATAATATTGCTAGTCTGTAATATATAAAGGGTCCGTCAAATATTTTTTTTTTTTTTTGAAAATGCTATAAAAAAACTACTGAATATTTTCTCAAATTTTTTTTTATTTGAAAACACAATACTTCCGGTTAATAATGTAAATTAATTTCATTCAAATGGCTGCCTCGACTGGCCATGCGGTAGGCTACACCATCGGCCCAATTTTTAAGCACATTATCGATTGTGTGCAGCTGTATTTCACCAATGGCTTCACGAATATTGTTCTTTAAAGCGTCAATTGTCTCTGGCTTGTTGGCGTAACACTTATCTTTGACGGCACCCCACAAATAGTAGTCCAACGGTGTCAAATCGCAGCTCCGAGGTGGCCAAACGACACAAGCTCTGCGGCTGATAATGCGATCTTCAAAAACAGGGCGCAAAACATCGAGTTAAGCTTCGGCTGTGTGGCACGTAGCGCCATCGTGTTGAAACCCAATCTTGCTAATATCCTTCTCTTCAATTTTTGTGAACAAAAATTCGTTCAACATGGCCCGATAACGATCGCCATTGTTGTAACGGCCACTCCTTGCTCATTTTCGATGTATGCGTGCGGGTTTTTTGTGCCCCAAATGCGACAATTTTGCTTGTTTACATGCCAGCCAAGATCAAAATAAGCTTCATCTGAAAAGATGATTTTTTTTGGCAAAATCGGCATCTTCTGTAAGTCGATCGCAAGCCCACTTAGCGAAGCGAAAACGCATTGGACACAACCATATTTGTTTAGCGGAAGGAAGAGCTTAGCTAAGACATGAGCTAAGTGTTACCATTCACGAAATAAGCACTAGCTGAAAAAAAAACGTTAGATGGCGGACCCTTTAGTAGACTTAGGAGCTAAAATATAAAATAAGCTAACATAAAAATGGTTTTCTAATCATATTTATAATAAGTCTACATTGATGATATTTTTGCAAGCTTATAAATATATGTAAATATACATATGTGTATATGGAGGGTGGCTGTCACAACAACAAATTCGAGAGACTGATTGGCCAGCATAAAAACCTAATTCCGGTCCTATTGAGAAATTTTGGACAAGAACAAAAAATTTCATTGGGCTTCGGTGAACATGTTCGAACTACGGGAACAAATACAAACTTCTAAAAAAAATACATATAATAAATGCTTTTTGAATATTAAAAAAAAATAAAAATAAATAAATAAAAAAAATAATTTCAAAAACACAAATATAGAGAGCATACGAGTAAGTAATATGCAATCATATTTGTTACATTTTTATTTAAACTAAGGGTAAAGCAAGTTTTATTTTAAAAGATATTCTCATGTAAAGCATTTCTAAAATAGTATATCAAAACGGTTCACTTTTTTAATTAAATAAGTTTATAAATAATAAGCATGGTAACAAAAGGTTGTAGAAAATCTCTTATGAAAAGCTTATTCTACAATTCATTTACATTTTGTTTATGAAATGGTCTATACGGAAAAAACAATAAAAAATGTGTATGTGTTTATATATATTTTAATTTATATATCATATAAAAATATATTTTTTTTATTTACAAAAAAGTATTTTTTTGGAAAAAATTATTAGGTGAAATCACTCTTTGTTGCAGACAGGCCCTGCAAGTCTTGCAGGCATTGCAAATCTAGCATATCTGCTACATTTTGCTACGTCACAACCATAAATTACATGAAAGTGGTATTTGTTACACTTATGCATATTTGCTACACAAAAAAGCACTGTAAGTTTGCTACACTTAAACAGCAATGTTTTTTTATTTTGTTTATATATCCAAATCAGTTAAAGCTTTTTTTACATGGTAGATAATTCCAAACGATACCGTGTAAAAAACATGTAAAAACAGGGTTAGGTGTAAAATAAATAAAATATTGAAAATATTTTCTTTTTTTGAAAATATTTTTTTTATTTGACAAAATTTTCAAAAAATATTTATTATTTATTTGTTTTAATATTTTTAATTTGCTAAAGGTTTAATAAAAGAAACTCACTCTTTGTTGCTGAAATTCAGAGCATATGTAGTAAACTGCAAATATACAACAAAGAGTAATTTCCGCTATTATTTTATATTTTTATTTTTAAAACACAATCGGACTGATTCTTTTAGCATCTAACGTTCTTATAATTATGTATGCATATAATTTAGTATTTTTTGATTTTGTGCACATCTCTACAGAAAAAGTTTTAAACCCATATATATCTTTCCAAAATCGGTGCAGTACAACGGAAGACTAAGGTAAAAGGAATACAAAGAAATGTTTTAGCCTATTAATAGATAGATGTTGGATGCTAGAATGCGGCTGATTGTGACAGCCGCTAAGTATACTAGTGTAAATTAATTTTTCTAGTATATATAAATATATTATAACTATGACCATATATTCGGCGTAGTGACCAGGGTCTGAAGTGGAAATCAAACCTACGATCCGCGACTCAATTTGTAAATAAATTTTGTCTTCTATCCAAGATAAGCCGTTTTGTGGTTCATTAGAATCCTGCTAGTATTTCAAGTACTACTCATGATCTCCTTCATAATCCCTTGCTTTTTAAAATATATTTTAGATATTGCTCTAGTGATAACTTTTCAGAATAAATAAGTACTTGGTATTACTTTAATAGTAACGAAAGAGTTCTTTTATCGTATTTCATTTAATTAAAGGAGTCTTAATCAAATTTTTGATACATGTATATATCAATATACATACAATACACACATATATATGTACATCCAGTAATGCTTTTGAGCATGAAAAAATCAGAACATTTTTTTGGCTGTGCTATATATCCACTATTCAATCCCTTGTCTAAGTAATTGTTTGACAACGAAAAAAAAATAAAATAAAAAAATAAAATAAAATTAGTCTTTCTGACTGTTTTTTCTCATTCCAATGAATCTTGAATATATCATGACATGAATAATTTGTATTGAATATTGTGTATTCGTGTTGAATTTCCGTGTATTTTATTTCAGGTTTTCTTCTCCCCTCAGATAAATATAAAATAATTGTTATATCGATTTAATAGTATTAAAACGATTGATTTTAAAAATATAAAATATTATTGTTAATGAATGTACGTTTGCATTTGTTTTTTTCATTTTTTTCTGAACGATATCGAACATGAATTGTTAATTGAAGGACTGAGTCATTTTTAATTTATTTTATTTTTTTTATTTATTTTTTTTTTCAACGACAAAAAGCGCAAATGTTTAAACATATTTTATGTTATTTTAATAATACGAAAAAAAACAACAATAAAATATATATACGTTATATATTTTGAAAATGTTTTCATGGAAAAACTAATTATAATAAAGATAGAATTTAAAACAAAACAACTGAGACCAAAAAAGTTTCAATATTAAAATTGCTTTTAAAGTATGCAAAACAATTTTATTTTTAAATTACTTTTTTTGCTATTAAATTTTATTTTAATTAAAATATTGTTATTTACAAATAAAAAGTTGAACCCAAAAGTTGAACTTATTTTTGAAGTATTCATAGGGATACCGAATAGTGATTGAGGCCCAATAAGAACCTGTATAGCTTGACTTCATCTCCCGAGATGGCAAAGTTGCTTAAACACTATATAACACAAGCGAAAAAAGTAAATCAAAGTTATCAAATAAGCGCAATATCTAAGTGTGGGTCAGGACTCCATTCCAGTCGTAATTGAAATACTAGTGTAGCGATAGACCCAGCAAAAATAATCCAGTGGCGTTAAATCACAAGAACGAGGCTACCAATTGACATGACTAAATCGAAAAATTACGCGAGCGGGAAATTTCTCATGCAATAACTGAATTGTTTGGGTGACAGTGTGGCTTGTAGCGCCGTTCTGCTGAAACTAAATGTCAGTGATATCAACATTAGCCAATTGTGGCCAAAAAGATTGGTTATCATGGTTATGATAACCACGGTGACGGCGTTTCCTTGCACATTTTCAAAAAAGTACGAGCCGATGATGTCGCCTAACCACAAATCGCACACATACGTCACTTTCTTTGGGAGTAATGGTTTTTCAAGAACTGTTTGTGGATATTGTGAGTTCCATTTGCGACAATTTTGTTTGTTTACATAACCGCCTAATTGAAAATGGGCCTCATCACTAAAGATAATTTTGTTGAAAAATGCATTGTTTCCGTTCAGTTTTTCAATCAGTAAATTTTCACAATTAAAATTTTTTGTTCAAGAGTGTAGTGTTCCACAGTTAAAGTCTTCAAATTTTTTACTAAATAAGTCTCAAAGGTTGGCCACTCAATTCTTGACATTTCATAATTTTACAGCCAATTTACCCAACCCCAAATTTGCCAAACTTGTATATAATAATAAGATGAGTAACTATGAAATATTAAAGCATTTCTTTCCTCTACACTTCCCCATAATTTTCTCTCTCTCTCAAATTATATTTTTGCATTGATTTGAAATACATCCTTAAATTTATCTTCAAGCAGCTTAAACAAAATATGCTCTATTCTTATAAATCGCTTAAGTTTATGCAGTAAATCTATTGTCTTCTTACAAATAAGGTCAGTTAGTTGCAAGGTCTTATCTCAAGTGTATAATTTGCTAACAATTTAGCTATCGCTCTTTGTTTTTAAGCAATACTGCAATACAATTATTTATTTGCATGTGTTTGCATCGCTTATTAACATACAAACCTACTACTATACTGCTATTTTATTCAAGACAATAAATTTCCTTTGTCATCGTATATTTTGAAATGTTAAGGACTTTAGCCATGAATTGTTTTAAACGTTATTATCTTCTTAAATGAAAAAATAAAAATAAAAATAAATAAATAATAAAAAGTATGAATATTAAAAGTCAACATTATTTTCAGTGTTAATCCTTTGTGTGCAATATTTTTAATCTTTTATTTTCTTGAGTTTTTTTTATGACAAGGAAATTTAAGAAAAATTTTATTTCTTTTAACTGACTTCATTGTCTTGTTTGTTTGTTTTTTTTCTTTTTCTTTTTAGTATACGGAATAGAAATAAAATATATATGAAATCATATACTTGCATAATTGTGTCTGCCGCCAGAGTTGTCATGTTGAACTGCTACATGTTAAAAAGTTGTTTAAGAAAACTAACGAAGTTAAACACAGTACCCTATAAGACACACACTTTTTTACTTTCTCTTGGTAACATATGATTTCTATTTTTTTTTTTTGCATTTAAATGTACTATTTTGTTGAATTATAGATTTTGTTTTTTGAAATACCATATTAAATTTCTTTCGTTATGTATTTTTTGCTGTCCTCTTCCTCAATTATCCTGAGTGGTTCATTGAACGCTGCTTCTTGTAATGTTCTCTCCTGTTTATGGAGAGTGCGGATGTCATTAGCAAAGTCTAGGTCGACATTTTGTTGTTAAAGATGCCAGGATAACTTTGGGAGACATTTAAGTTTAAATTTAAAAATAAAATAAACCAAAAACGGTTTGAAATTCGGCCAAATTTATTTTTTTGTTCTGAAGTACAATTATTCCGGTTAGAAATGACAAATTATTTCATTTATATGGCTGCCGCGACCGGCCTCACAGTAACCCATTCGATAGGACCAATTTTCAAAAACTTTTACTAGTGTATGGGGTCATATCTCGGCAATGGCATCAGGAAAGCTGGCCTTGAAATGCACAATTGTCTCTGGTTTGTGGGCATAACACTTGTCTTTAACGGCGCCTCATAGAATAAAGTCCAACGGTATCAAATCACAGCTTCGTGGCGGCCAACTTACATCACCCTTTCGGCTAATTAAACGGCCATCAAAAGCTTGACGCTAAAAATCGATTGTGGCATAAGATGTGTGGCAAGTTGCACCATCCTGTTGAAATCAAACCTCATTCTCATCAATACCATAAAGAGCTGGCACAAGAAAATCGGTTATTATGATGACATAAGTGTGTCCACTGACCGTAATGAATGCGAAATATGAAATATGGGCCAATGATGCCTCCGCGTTACAAGCCGCACCAAACAGTCTCTCGTAATAGGTGCATTGGCTTCACTGTTGTTATCTTCTTGCTAAACGAACAGTGCACTTGTATATGCTGTTTACCTTTCATAGTTAAATGGTTACATAAAAACCAGAACATATATATGATAATATCAGAATGTAGGAGCACAAAATATTGTGCAAGTAATTCTTAAATCAAATGAAGTGCTAAGTTTAAGTGGCAATTTTCTTTACAGAATTAAAGAGCAGAAGCATTCGAATTTTTATCTAAAAATCAAAATGTTTAAAAATTAATTATGCTGACGTTGGATTACAAAGCTTAAAAACCAAATTCTTGTGCATAAACATCGGAAATAAAGTACAGCGCACCGCTGGAAAACATGATGGATTTTTTTATGGATTGCTGGCACAAAATTTGAAAAAGTGCGAAACATTATAACTAAAATAATAATTAAATAATAAAGGGTTGAAAAATTTGAGGTTAGGAAGTAAAAACACAATTTTTTGAAAAATTAAATTTTATTCATACCAATATAAAACATAAATATGGGAATTAGTAATGATATATGATATCCACAAACAAAATTTTGAACTTGCAAAAAGGCTTGGCTTATCTCGTCAATGCAGCGCCGATTTTCATCTTTCAGAGTGTCAGTTGTTTGTGGTATGTTCACTTCAACCCAGTCTTTCAAATGGCCCCAGAGAAAATCACAAGAACGACACAGACAATTGGCATCCCCAAATCGAGAATCGGCCGAGAAATTTCTCACGCAATAACAATCACCAAAGGTCACAATAGCCTATTGTAGCCACAAAAAAAGTAGTTAATCATGGTTTGGTAGCGCAGATAATTCACAATTACGGCGTTTCCTTGTTCATTTTCGAAAAAAATACGGGACCTAACCACAAACCGTACTATACGGTCACTTTCTTGAGATGTAATGGTTTTTCCAGGATTCCTTGTGAAATTTTCGAGCCAAAAATGCGAAAATTTTGTTTGTATACATAACCGCCTAATTGAAAATGGGCCTCATCCCTAAAGATGATTTTGTTGAAAAATGCGTAGTTTTCGCAGTTTTTCACAATTTAAAGTTTTTGTTCCATAATTAAAATTTCCCAATTTTTTATTAAATAAGTGTCAAAGGTTGGTTGGCAACAGCTTTGCCCTTTTTGTTCGATCGGACCGAAGCTGGTAGTTTTTCGTTGCTTAAAAATAACTTGGCAGTTTGGTTTGTTTGTTCCAAATTTCTTACATTTCTGGTAGATTTTTAAACTTTAATTTGAATAAATAACAATTTTCACTAATGGTAACAGTGTTTTAAAAATTATTTATAAGTGTAATAAGTCTATGACCTTTTTTCTCAGAGACTGCTCTACCTTTATACATAAATTGTTCACAGATTTCCTCGAATTATCTTCAAGTAAGTTCAAATATATGAGGCAATCCCTAGTTGTATCAATAAAAAATTAAATGGCAACCTCATCCGTCGATATGCATTGCTAAACCAAAACGAAACTATCTACATCCATGCTCTATTGTTGGCATTGAGTTTTGTGTCGCGATTTCAAGTTCGGTTGGCTGAAATATTTGCAAGTAATTCTAAGTTGCCGGAGAGTGTTCAACCACTGCCCGAACTTGAAAGAGTATCAGTAACTATGCCTAGTATATTCTTTCGAGCCCGTGCTGTAAAAATGGTCCTTGCAAATCTCAACATTAACCAGTCTTCTGGGCCGGATGGCATACCAGCACTGGTCCTGTAGCAGTGCTGTTCGACACTTGCGCTTCCATTAGCTCAACTTTTCAGTGCGTAATATCGCGCCGGTATTTTTGCATCTTGCTGGAAGGTTGCTAATGTAACGCCAATCCACAAAAAAAGCGAGGCTATTAACCTTGAGAACTACCGTCCAATACCAGTTTGTTCCGCACTCTCCAAGGTTATGGAGAGTATGATTAATCACCACCTTGTGAGATATTTTGCGTTCAACGATTTGCTTAGCGATCGTCAGTACGGTTTCCGAAAGGGCCGTTCTGCTGGGGACCTGCTGGAATTGCATCGGAGAAGTGGAACAAATCCATTCGTGGTTTTGGCGAAAGTGAAGTTGTGGCTCTGGATATCTCAAAGACGTTTGATAGAGCTTGGCACTATGCTCTCATTTCGAAACTTAATGCTTTCGGTGTCGGTAGTCACTTCTCTTGATTTATATCGAATTTTCTCAGAGATCACTCTAAACGAGTGGTTATAGATGGGGTCTCATCCGACGAGTTCAGAATAAACTCAGAGGTACCGCAAGGCTCTGTTTTTCTTCTACTCTTTTTCTTATATTTTCGACGACTTTCTTCTTCTCACTGCTAATCCTATCTACACTTTTGCGGACGACAGCAATATTTGACACTCATATTCTTTTGATCGTAGACCGAACCTTTTGGAGATTAAGGCGAGAAGCATGAATATGAACGACACTTTAATAAGTGATCTGGTGAAAATCTTCGAGTTTGGTCCTGCAAACAGGGTCGCTTTTAATGCACGCAAGACTCAATGTTGTTTTTTGATACACAGCCGTGGTGGTGCCTTGTCATCTGTGTCGATAGATAATGTGGATATTGTCGAAATAGATGCTCTTGATGTTCTGGGCACGAGAATTCACTGTGGCGTTTGCTAGAACGAGCACATATTTCAAGTGTCGAAAGAAGTATTCAAGTGCCTTGGTTTTTTAAGACGGTGTAAGAATTACTTCACTACATTTGATCTCCTTAATATTTACAAAACCTATATCCGACCCAAATTAGAATGCTTCACAGTCTATTTTGGAGCTTCTCGACCGCGTACAGGAGAGGGCGAAGATGCTCATCAATGACGGTAGGGTAGCCAACTCTATCGATTCATTGGAGCACCGTCGCAATGTGGCGTGTGTTTCATTGTCCTATCGGTACTATAACGGAATATGTTCTGACGAAATTAAGGAATTAATTCTTAGAAATCTTATATGTGTACCTAGTACTCGTATTTCTCGTAGAGCGCATCCCTTTGTAGTTGATTGTCCAGTGAATCGCACAGCGCATTATAGGGAGAATTCGTTCTTTGGTCGCACTATTCGTTTGTGGTATAATCTTCCAGCGAAAGTATTCCCTGCCACTTACCACATGAGTAAATTTAAATCTAACGTCCATAAACACTACTCCCTCTGTCCTCCTTCTCACTGCCTATCTTCCTAGTACCAGCACAATGCACTGCATGAGGGGATGGCACCTGGTTCCCGGGCTTATGTAAAAAAAAGTATGTAGTATATTAATATATTGCAACTTTTAAGAAAGTACTTTCAAATGTAAAGGCTGGGTAAATGGAAAATTTTCAATTTTAATTGAAAAATTATTTTTTTTTTTACTTCAATTTCTATAGGCTGCAGACTGTTTTGGTAGAACTTTAGAATTCTTTAGATTCTTGCGTGGCAAAGCTGTTTCTAATATCAAATTTGCCCACCCATAATATTTTAGTAGCTGGACACACGACTATAAAATTAAATTTGTGTTCAAAGCATTAAATAAAGACTAGATTCTAGAGAATATGGTTGAACACTTTATTTCGACGCTTACAAAGCTTACATATAAATTGAGTATAAAAACTGTGTAACGCTATGGATGAAATATATTAAAAATATCTGCAAGAGAATTTGGTACAATAAAAGTTTTCTTAAACTCATGTCTTAAAAGATTCATTTGAATAAAATTGTTAGTTGTTAAAATTTTTTCCAAAGAGATGCGGCACTAAGTTTTAATATTTTTTATAGTTCAATGTTCTTCTACTTCAGTATATGAACCGATTATTTTAAGTCGTATTGCTACAACAAAATAATTTTTCTTTCTGTCTGCCACTTTGTTTTTATATCTTTATATATATATATATATTTTATTTATTTTTTATTTTGTATATAACTTTTTCATTTTTTTATTCTTCATTGTAAACATTGCCTTGTAATGCTTAAGGGTCTTGTAAAATATGAGCAGATACTTTTATTTACGAAAGAAGTTTATGATGCAAGTGTTACATTTATTTTAATATTTCTTAGTTTTGTTTTTATTTTTCTCATTAAATTTTCTTTTCTGTTGCAATTGCGTTAAATGCGTATTTATCTTTTGATGTCAACATCAACAGTGAAACTCAAAAAGCAAATGTTTTTTTTTTTCATTATATTCATTTCGAAGGCAAATTTAAATAAGAATTAATTACTTAATGGATTAATTTTAATGAAAAGTTATTTAAATCAAGGCCAGAATAAAGACCAGTAATTCAAGCATAAAATAAGAAAACAATAACACAAATATGTGTGACAAACACTTGTTCATCCCCTATAAGCATATACATACATATATCTATAGAAGTGCAGTGGCACAGGGGTAAAGTGTAGGTTAATATTAAGATTAAATAAAACTATTTTCAATTAATTATTTCACATGCATATATATTATTGTTACGTTTTTATCTTTTTAAATCGTTAGAGTTCTTTTTAATTGCATTAAAATAAAATAAACACCACGTTGTTGTTGTTTTACAGTTTTGTTTTCTCAATTTACAGTATAAAATAATAGCTTTACAGTCTCTAACTAATTTATATTGTACTTAATATTCATTTATACAACACTCCTCTACACTTATATACCTAGTTGCCTACAGTTTGGAAAGTTCAGAAATGTTTCAGACGCTCTAACATTCTCTATTTTATGTCCGTTAATTTCAAGCATGTAAGGTCGCCAATATTTCATTTGTCAGTATATTTCTGAATTTTTTTTTTATCCGTTGCAAAAGTTGTCAAATTGACGGTAAATCGTTTTATGCAGTAGCTCTGCTTGATAACATCTAGTCCTATGGTTCCTAGGGGAAACTAAGGACTGTAACAAACTTCTTATATTTGGCGCTGTTTGGAGAACTATGTTTACTTTTTTTACAACCTCGACCTGTTTTGTTGATTTCGAGTTTAATTTATAGCTTCTAGTTATGCAGTGGCCGCTCACTTTGTGCGGATTGCGTGAATTGCAGTCTGTGGCAGTACGATACGTCGCCATTTGCGATTGAGGATCTATATGTGAATTGTACGTTGGTTCGATTCTTTTAACAGATTTTTATTAGAGATGATGTTTGGCCAAAAAATTTTCAATATTCTTCGAAGGCAACGGTCAATAGCATTGACATTTCGTTATGCAATATTTCAGGGGTGGCATGGTGTAGTGATTAGAGCGCACGTATAACAACACAAACGACCAAGGTTCCAGCCACAGCAGAGGACATGACGAAGAAAAATTAAATTGTGGTTTTGAGTGTTTAATAAAGAGGCTTCTACTTCCCTCTAGCCCCCATGACCACACCGCATAACTCAGCACATGATGACAAATATCAGACGAGTAATCAGGAAAAACATTCTACCTACTGGGAAAAAATTACAATGCCAAAGTAAAAGATCACCACCAATTAGCAAGGATCTTCACCACTACGCAAAAATCATAACGAGGAAGCTACAGTGCATTAATCATCTACTTAGCTTAAAAGATCACATTGATTAAAGAAACTGAAATAAAGCAAGGGATGCTTTGTGCAAAGCCTATATGTTCCCTAGAGGAGTGACAGAGAAAAAAAAAATTCTTCCAGAACTAACATTCATAGAGGATGGCCGATATTACGTGGAAGTTGAATATGTTGATTTTTGTTCATTTTGTGACAGCAGTCGGCTTTACAGGTCGTAATATACCGAAAGATTGATTAGCTTTTGGAATACGAAACATAACATTGCTACAGGTACGAGTCTTTGTTAGAATGTTGCCAAGGTAGCAGAAATCACTAAACGCTTCAAACTCGATATTACATATCCTGAATTTGTTATTGTTAGGGGTGTTGCAGTGCCTTACCGTATATCACTAAATTTTGAGCCTTAGTCCCGCTTTTGTAGCTTCCTCTTCAGAGACGTAAGCTTAGCAGATAAGTGACTTCAGTCAGTCACATCTTAGGCCCTGTTGATTGTTGCATTACTGCGAACGATAATATTAAGAACTTTATTGAAAGAAATGAGGATAATATGCACCTGCAGTTGTGAAGCTATTATCATCATGACTGACTCAGCATTTGTTTGTGATTGATCTGATACCCCGATTTTATCTTAAAGATAAATACGTGGCTTATCTTGTTGCCTGAAAAGGAGCGGTTTTAGACAATACATATTTTCTTTGAAATTTATCTACAACATCTTAGAATGTGTCCTTACTTTACAATTTATTTTTTATAATTTTTGTGGTATTTAAAAATTGAATAAAGAATTTTTAAATTAAAATTTAATAAGAATTTTTTGTTATTTTCTACTCCATGGACGTTTATCTCGTTTATCGTGGCGCTAAAGAGAATGTATCAATTTTAAACATAATTTAATAACTAGCCAGTTAGACTTATACCGCAATTAGTGTTTAAAAAGCATCTTTTCTATGCTCAACAGAACTCAGCTTGTAAACAAAAAACCAACCGCAGTATTTTAGTAGCAATCATATTGAAAGCTTTTATCCATCTTAAGCAAAATTATAATGTCTTTCTATCAAGTATGCACGAGATTTAGCAAATGTATTAAATGCAGTCGTTTAGAATAATAACTCCCATAACATTTCAGGAGGTACCCGAATCTATTTTTAGATTCATTGGAAAGTATCTACAGCTTAACGCGAGCAAATACCGAATTGCAAATACATTAGAGAAGTTTTTCACTGCATGAATACTCATAGCCAGTTACTATATAATGTTAAGAGGCGATACGTTGTTGAAAAATTGTTTTCTTTTTCTGATGGTGTGGCCTATGATTGAATCGAAAGCCTTTCAGTTGGAAGACCAGAACCCAGATATAAGATATGTATATTGGGTCAATAATAGAATGAATTTCATCAAATGATAACAGTATGTGAACAGTCAAATTTAAGGCCAATTTTATAGCGAGGAGAATTTATTTAAATGTAAAAATCGATATAAATTTTAAATTGAATGCAAACTCAGGGAGATGCGAAATATACCTATGTATGTTAAGATCAATTGGTCTAAGTGTTTCTAAAATAAGAAAAAAATAACAAAAATGATCGAAATCCCCTTAAGATCAATAAACATCTTTTTTACTGACATTTAGCAACGAATTTATCATGTCATCTTTGGAATATTCAAAGGAAAAATGCATTTTTTTTATCCCTCTTGAAATGCAAATAACAAAGCTGTTCACTTGCTTAGTCATTTATCTTAAAAGTTTTTATGATGGCGTTTTTTTGAATAATTACTTTTTGCTTCTTTTGTGCCATTTGTGTCAATTTTTTCTTATTTTCCTGTCAACAATAATATCATTTGTTTTTATAATATTTTTCTATGGAAGATACTCAAAGACTACATCGATGTTGTCGTTTCATAGTGGTTTGTATTGTATAAAAGAAAAAATGATATATTTTCTTAATGTACCATTTATTTTCAACATGAAGTTATATAATTTATATTTATATTTAATCCTGTTCAGAATTTTAGGTTTATTTTTTTTTCTATTTATGCGTTTTTTATTATAAAGTATATATCCTTTTTATATCAACGCTAATAAATGTACATGGAGGCATTAATCAAAACATATTTTTATTGTTTGCTGCTCGTAAATGAACAATAAAATATTTGTTGAGAGAAAAAAAAAATGTTACCGCTTGAATAGATTTTTAATATAATTGCAGTTATACGATATTTTTTTATTTTTGGTTTAAAAATTATGCACAATTTTGCTGCGAAAGAAATGTTCAACATTTTATTTAAAATTTACATATTTTTGGTCAAACTACTTAGACCCTAATCTCACCCTCAAAAAAACAGCCTCGTATGTGGTTTTCCACCAGGGTTGGTAAAACCTGGGGTTATCTAATAAAGCCCAACCCACCTTGTTTTCTTGGTTTTTGATGCATTTTTTGGGTTTCAAAACTGCTTTAAAATTTCGTTCAAGACGACAATATTATTTGATTGTTAATACAATTACGTTGTTTGACTACTTATAACGCAATCTTGAGCTCTTGGTGGAAGCAATGAGCTGCTAAAACTCGGTGATCAGAGCAAACTGAAGTTACTTCGTTTAAACCCTGCATTAAAAGAAAAACGCCCGGAATAAAAAGACAGACACGTTTAAGTTATTCTTTTGCATGAACATGCCCGGCCACATGTCGCAAAATTTTCAAAACAATTATTAGAAACGATCAACCAAAAAGTGCAGCAGTTTTTGTCAAAAAAGAGAACGCCAATAGTTTTATTAAGTCATATCTAATATCTGTTAACACTACTCAATACTTTTCTCATTGCTAAGACTTTTTGTCATAGTAAAAGCTCAATCAATTGCATGATCAAAAGTTTCCGGAATTTATTCAGAAAATTAAAAACACGAGTTTATTCAAATAAATCATAATTGTCCCATCGACTGAAATGCCAGCGCTTGATCTAATCCCCGAAGCATTTTTATTATTCGGTTTTCGGTATGTCCATCAATGCCATTTTTTACATTATTTCCTATCGGCTGCTGAAACGCGTTCCACATAATGGTTTTTTAACTCGATTGAACAGAAAGAAGTCACAGGGAGCTAATTATTTAGGGTGAAGTCGGTGGTTGTTGGATGGTATTTGTTGCATTTTTCGCCAAAAAAATTTCCAATAATGAGCAATCGTGACATATCGCCCAAGTAATACTACTTGCTTACCTTCTGGCATAAATTCATGATGCACTACACCGTTGTAATCCATGAAAACCGTGAGCATTGCCTTCTTTTTTGACTAAAAATGACGTCGTTTGTTTAATCTCGGCTCATTTGGTGAATGCCATTTACTTGCCTGATGTCTGGATTGCATGTCGTACTCATAAAACCACGTCTCGTTTTCAGCAATCATCCTTTTGGTTATTCCGTGAATTTTTTAATCAAGGTGGTATAGCGTTTGAAACTATGCAGCTTGCTTCATACTCTTTTTGGGCTTAAGGATTTTTGCTTTATTTACTATTGTAATAACTTTTTCACGAATAGCTTCTTTTTTTATTGGATTTAAGTATAACTCATGTGTAATTTTATGCCCCTAAGACCACGCCTTTCCCACTTCGCAGTCACCTAATGTGTAAAAAAAGCATTTTTTGACGTACGTGTTATTTTTGGACTTGATCATTTTTGTTTTATTTATTTTTAAGATAAGATTTTATTATTGGTAAATAAGAGATATTAGAGCAGTCTTTCATTATCTAGACGAAGCAGCACTTACTACTTTAAAAAGGAAGAATTTGTTGTGTTATCAATATTTAATACATATGCTTAAAATCTCAGGGTAATAATATTATTTAATGATTGCTTTAACTTGTTGATGGTGCAATAAACCGAAGGGCGATGCATGCTCATCGCCAAAAACACCTAATAAGTGAATTTATTTTCATTAATGTAGGTTATGTGTAGGTTGTGGTAGGAAGAAACGAGTAAGTAGTGCTTATGGACATTATATTAGAATTTGTTTAAAACAATATACATAGGAAAGAAAAAAAAAATAGCCTTAGAACTTGCAATGACACACCTGCTATTTGATTAGATTTTGTAAGTATATATATATTTTTTAATTTTACTTTTATACTGTTGTTATATAGTAATGTAGGATCTAAGCAAATAAGGTATTTTAGAGAAACATTTGCTTGAACTCATAACCTAAATATGTCTACTTTTGAGCAAATAAGTTGTAAAATATTGTGGTCATTGTTTTGAACTTGCTTAAGATCAATTTATTTTCTTACTTCTTTCCTTATTGAAGAAAATTATTATTATAATGTACTAAATATTTGTAAAAAGATCTGGTATAAAATATATTTCGATACTTTTTGTATTTTGAAATTAACTGAATATTGACAAATATTTTGTATTTTGTATTTATTGGCTTGTCCTTCAATTTTTCTGTCTTAGAAAATTATATGTTTTTTGGTTCATTTTACATAATTTCTTCCCAATTTTCTTAAATACCAATAAAAAAACATTACTTCAATGTTTAAATTTCAAACAATTTACAATAAATAAAACGTAATTTTCAATTTCATGCTTCATAGTGCAAAAGAATTTTTTTCAGCAAAAGAAAAAGCAGCAGCAACGGCAACAAATTGTTAAGGTTTTTTAATATTTTATTACAAGTTTTTTTACACAATGCATGTGTATATATATGTAATGATTACAAAAATTTGTAATTTTTTGTAAAACTAAAATAGAAAAATAAAAATATATAAAAAGATTTAAAGAGTATATTTGTATGTAAGTATCAAAAAATAAAATAAATCGTACGAATTTTAATAAAAACAATTTTATTATTCACGGTATGGATATAATTTAATGAAAATTTATGGAAATAAATATATTTTTTATCATTTCCGAATATTGAATACCTATTAAGATAATGTGGGATCTCAAATTTTTATTGGATGTACTATAAAGCAAGGCTTTTAATACCCTAATATATTTGTAATTTCTAACATATAATTTATCGGCTAATAAGAAACAATTAATTAAAATAAAGTAAAAGACCCTTAAACTCATTTCAAGGTGCCATGCGAACATGATAATTCATGAAAGCAATTTAAACTGTAAACAAAGTAATCGAAGGTTTTTGTTTAATTAAGAGGCTTCCTGCCAAAGAAAGATGGCAACATCAACATCTCTCCTAGACACCTGTAGTAGATCGTTCACCCGCTTAGCTGGATGATAAAAATGATTACAAAGAAGCTGAAACAAATCAAAGATGCCTAGTGGAAGCCATCTGTAATGCGTTATTGTGATCGCCCTGGGATATCGCTCCGCCTCCTGGATTACTATATTCTGTTTGACGCCGATGTAATGGCCAATTCTTATTCTGCGGAGTAGATCCGGAGTAAGTCTCTTTTGGTTTTGACCTTCAGCTCTAGGCTGGTAGTATACCTTGGAACACTATGACAGTAATTTTTTGTCACCTCATTTGGGTTCCTGGTCACGCGGACATCCCGGGAAACTTTGCTATTAAAGAACTAGTGTCTGTTAGGGCGGGCACACTTCTTCCGAACATTCAGCTACACACGAGGGTGAGTGTTTCGAGCCTGTAATAGTTTTTACAGGCAAAAGCTTAATAAAGAACAACGAATGCACTTAAACATTTCTTTATACAATTTATTTAAATGCAGAGGTTACAAAAACTTATTCCCGAATAACCTTTTTTTTAATGCTACGAAGACAATAAACAAAATTATATTTTTAAATATTTTAAATTACAGGGGCGTATCTGAATTTAACAGTGGTTATACCTCTTACCTCTATGAAGCTGTCAAGGCAGAAGTATTTGTTTGACGAAGACAGAGCCTGGGGAGAGGGGTATTCCTGCTTCATTGCTAGACTCACATGGCTCAGGTTAAATAGAAAGCGTACCAATAACTGTTTAAACTGGACCGCCCAAGCATCTGCTCTGCTGTATATATTCACACAACTCATTGCGTTCTGGTCAGGCATGCGCAAAGGCTGCGCTTACACGAGAATGACTTCTGCCCAGATTGTGGGTCGATTGAAGAGGAGAAGAGCGCTGTCCACCTTATCTAACTGCGTTCGACTCTGGGTCGGCGGAGACTTCCTCATACTTGGCTCTCCTTTTCTCTATGGCTCCTCGGAGCCATCATGAAATCAGGTTGATAGCCAGGTACTTTAGGTTATCGGGCTGGTCTCCGACAAAATTTAGCGAATAGTGCTACTGTGCGGTGCCTTTGGTTGATCATTATATCCTGTTAGTCTGGATTTTGGTGACTACATTTGATATCACAACAGGCAGCCATGCGAGCTCAAGTGTACCTTGATTTAAGAAGGCTGCAAATATTTTCTATCCTACCCTATCGCCCTGATACCCACTTGAGCGTAGTTAATTTAAATATTTACTAAATCGACAATTACGAGAAAAGAAAAAAGTTAATTCTTTACAATATATGTTAAAGAGAGAAAAAGAAATAGAATTGTGTGATGAAATTTAGACGTACAGTACAAAATAGAAATAAACTTCAATAACCGGTTTTGGCTGGTCTTTTTATATTCAAAAAATTTATAAAATACATATATCTTACGGCTTTAGAGTGGTTTATAAAATTTAAAATTTTCTATTTCCATCTATAGATTAAATGTCCTTAACGGCACTTTAATTGATTTGTCATAATCGCTGATAAGAAAAACTTTCGCTTTTATTTTTCAGTTTAATAAATATTTACGTAATACAAGAATTCCCTTTTATTTTATTATTATTATTTTTTTGAGACTTAAGTATGATTTTAAATTTCTTGAATAATTTTGAACACATGTGGTAGAAAAAAAAAAATAATAATAATAAAAATGTAAAATTTAAGCATAACTTCCATTTTTTTTTTTATCAAAATGTTTATATTTTTAAGTTTTCCTTTTTATTTTCTCAAAACTTTTTCTTCGTTATAAGTTTTTTAATTTCCATCTTAAAATTCTTAAACAGAATGGGAAGACAATTTGTTTTATATGTGTAAGTATACTACTATTCATATACCATGGGTATATGTGGGTACGTGCCTTTAAGTCTGTCTGATTTTATATATTTATTTATAAAAAATAATAATAAAACTAAGAGTTTTTTACTCCTCCCAACAGCAGCGAAAATTTATTTCCGTTATCCCAGTCTAAGAAGAAGAAAGAGCACATATTTACAATTTATATCCCTTTAAAAAAGCAGTGCAAACTTGAAAGTTTTGCAAGGTCTTCAATTGCTACGAGTGTTGGCAATTAGATTTTTCTTTAAGCTAATAAATTTTAACTGGTAACAAAACAATTTTTTTGTTAATCAAGGCAATTTGTTTTCTTGAGAAATAATCGATTCTACATACATATGTATATAATTTAAAAATGTGTAACAATATTCGCTTTGTTTTAATTTAAACTTAATCCTTTAGTTTGATAAATATTTTAATTTTTCTAATAACACAGTTTAAAACATGCGTGGATGTATTAATTTTTGCTGTCTAACTTGGAAAAAATTGTGAAAAAACTGGGAAAAAACTTTTTTTTTGAGACCGGCACTCAGAGGTTAATCCATACTCATGCAGGCATTGCGCTGGTACTAGGAAAATAAATTGTGGGAAGGAGGATAGAGGGAGTAGTGTTTATGGACGTTCGATTAAAATTTTCTATTGTCGTAAATGGCAGAGAAGACAATCTGGACAATCAATTACAAAGTGATGTGCTCTACGAGAAATTCGAGTACTACTTCAAAATATATGATTACCAGGAATTAGTACCGATAGAACAATGAAACACACGCCACATTGCGAAGATGTTCTAATGAATCGATAGAGTTGGCTACCCTACTGTCATTCATAAGAACCTTCGCCATTTCCTGTACGCGGTCGAAAAGCTCCAAAATAGACTTTGAAGCACCGGCCCACACTTGAGATTTGTATTCTAATTTGGGTCGGATATAGGTTTTGTAAATCTTAAGGAGATCATATGAATGAAATAATTCTTATACCGTCTTAAAAAGCTGAGGCACTTGAATGCTTCTTTCGACACTCGGACTATGTGCTCGTTCCAACGAACGTCACAGCGAATTGTCATTCCCAGAACATTAAGAGCATCAGATTCCTTAATATCTATATTACCCATGGATACAGATGATAATACACCACCACGTCTGTGTGTCAGAAAACAAGATTTGGTCTTGTGCGCGTTAAGATCGACCCTGTTTGCGCGAGAGATTTTATTTTAAGAGATTTTCGCCAGATCGCTTGTAAACGTGTCGTTCAGATTCCGCTTTTCGCCCCAATCTCCAAAAGGCTCGGCCTACGATCAAGAGAATATGAATGGCAAATGTTGTTATTATCTGCAAAAGAGGATTGGAAGTGAGAAAAAGAAAGTCGTTATGAAATATTAGAAATAGAGTTGGGGAAAGAACAGAGCCTTGCGGTAACCCTGTATTTATCCTAAACTTGTCGGATGAGATCCCATATATAACCACTCTTTTAGTGCGATTTCTGAAAATCTCGATATGAATCGAGAGAAGTGACTACCGACACCAAAACCAACAAGTTTGGATATGTGACCCTCGTGCCAGACTCTGTCAAATGCTTTGGAAATATCGAGGGCCACAACTTTACTCTAACCAAATCCATGAAAGGACTTATTCCACCTTTCAGAGAGTAGCGCCAGCAGATCACCAGTAGAGCGACCCTTGCGAAATCGTATTGGTGATCACTCAGCAAATTGTTTCGCAAGGTGATGATTAATCATACTCTCCATAACTGTGGACAATGCCGAACAAACTGCTTGAGATATTTAAAAGTTTACGAAACAAAGAACTAAAAAAAGAGTTTTCTTTATTTTTTCATAAATTTTTATTTGTTTCCCTTGTGACACTATTGTTGAAAGTCACCTAGCATATGAATTTTAAATCTTAGTCTAATCTGAAAATAGTCTAAATTCCTATCCTATTCTTCAAAATTGTTTAGTAAGTTCACAAATATTTCAATTTGGATTCGAAAAGGGTCGAAAATAGAGTAAAGTGAAATATCCAAAGTATCCGTTTTTGTCTTCTTCAAAGTCTTCACAAAAAACGTATCTGACAAAAAAATTCGACGAATACGTATGCAAACTAAAAATTTATTTTTCTAAACTTGTGTAATTGATCATGCGTTCGTGTTTAACGGTGTTTTCTTTTCTGAATAAAATGTTGCATTTCTTTTGTTCTTTGCCATAAAACGTAGTCAAAAATTAGAAAACAAAAAAAATTTTATACGCGCCATTTTTAGGGATAAATGCAGAACCCTTTCTTTGTATAAGATCTTTTAAAAGAGGAACACGAAAAACAGTGCAACATTTTTTTGGAGAAAATAAAATGCCATAAGTCAACAAAAGAGTTTGTAAACTGATAAATTAGTAAAGAGATCAATTATTCGGCTACTTCAAAATTACCGGTTCTCTTATTAAAACAAAATTCTTTTTAATTCTTGTGGCTTTGCCAAATAAAAATTATACAGTTTGTCCCATATACAGGGTGTCTGATGAATTTTGCTACAAAAAAAACTCAAATAACTTTTTTTATGTAAATGATTGATTTCTTTTTCATTTGATAGATACTTTTATTTTATTAAATATTTTCAATGGATTTTTAAAATAATTGATCTTAAATACGATCCACGCTGGGATACGCATGTATGATATCTTAACAAAAAACTATTCATGACTGCCTGCAGAATTGATGTCGAAATTGCTTCAGTTATTGATTTGAACAGTTTTTAATAATTTAAATTTAATGGTTTAGATTAATTAACTTTCTGTGTATATATAGTAATCCCAGAAGAAAAAATCTGCTACACTTAGATTAAGAGACCAGGAAGGCTAAAGAATTGATAATTTTTAAACTAAATTTATCTTAAAATTTTCAGTGTAGCTCAGCCATACGGGGCATGGAAAGGTGTAAACTTGACCCATCTTATGGAAACTACACAAAACTGAAACGGATTATCTTTTAAAGCATTTCAAAAAGAAAAATTCTTGCAACGTTTTTAGACAACAATATACAGTTACAGTTACAGTCGGACCACCTTTTCTCTCTCTTGAAGAATTTTTAGAATACAGATAAGAGCTAAGAAATTTTATTACTGTAGACTTCTGAAGGAGACACCTGGGAGTCGGACCTCCGGAAGTGCGCCAAAACTCTCACTGAAAATTATTAACTCGTGAGCATGGCAGCGTCGTACAATCTAAATACGAGCTTCATCATTCAGATTTTGCATTTCTACTAAATCTAGATAATAATCTAAAATTGAAAAATAAAATTTATCGGATAAGTCAGTTAGAAAAAAAGTTATTACCTTTTATATAGCGCATTTCATCGACCAACCTGTAGTTGACTCTGTAAGAATATAATGGTTCTTAGCTTATTGGTAAGCTAGAACAACTTTCGACATTCTTAGGACCTTAACGATCATTCCGTCCTCGACAACACAATTATAATACAGAGTGGGCAAATTTCAAGGTTAGGAAGTAAATTGGCTGTCAAATGATGAAATGTCAAGAATTGAGCCGTCAACCTTCGACTCTTATTTAGTAAAAAATTGGGAAATTTTAACTATGGAACGCTATACTCTTAAACAAAGAATTTTAATTGTGAAAATTTACTGTTTGTAAAACTGAACGAAAACAAAGCATTTTTTAACAAAATCATCTTTAGTGATGAGGCCCATTTTCAATGAGGCGGTTAAGATAACAAACAAAATTGTCGCTTATAGGGCTCAAAAAATCTACAAATAGTCATCAAAAGAAAGTGACCATATGATGCGGTTTGTGGTTAGGCAGCATCATCAACCCATTTTTTTTCGAAAATAAGCAAGGAAATGCCGTCACCGTGAATTCTCTGCGCTACCAAGCCATGATCACTAATTTTTTGTGGTCACAATTGGCTAATGTTAACAGCAGTGACGTTTGGTTTCAGCAGGATGGCGCCACAATCCACACTGCCAGCCAAACAATTTAGTTATTGCATGAGAAATTATCCAGTCTTTCAAGTGGCTCCAAAAAAAATTATACGGCGGCGTTAAATGACAAGAACGAGGCAGCCAATTGAAATCGCCGAGTCGAGAAATTACCCGGTCGCGTAATTACCCAGTTGTGTAATTTCTCGATTTTCTGTGGTCATATGAAATACCGGGCTTACATGAACAAAGCACAACTGGCACTCTGAAAGATGAAATTTGGTGCTGAATTAATGAGATAAGCGAAGCTTTGTTGCAAACTGTGGTTCAAAATTTTGTGAAAAGAGCAGACGTCTGCCGATGTGCTAGAGTTGGACTTTTGCCCAACATCATATTCCATTATTCCATTATCTACTCCCATATTTCTTTTTTATAGTAGTATGAATAAAACTAGATTTGTAAAAAATATGTTTTAAAACAATTTACTTTCTAACCACCCTTTTCCAATTTCCACCCTTTTATGGCAAGTTCAAACATAAACTTAACTTTAAAAGTTACAGGTAGGATGATCTTCCGTTTAGCTTAACGCTCACTTTTACCTTACTGTGTACTTATAATAATGAAAAACAAATTAACTACCCTTAAAATACTGCCTTTAGTTAAAAGCAAGTTATAATATTGGGCCTTAGAAGTTATTAGCATATTTGCAATAAAAATAATAAAAACCTATATAAAAATCGATCGGTAAATATATATTTTATTCCCAATAAAGTGAAAGTATCTAGTCTGGACAAAAAAATATATTCACTGTAATTACTGAAAATTATATTGAGCGTATGAGTAATATTTATGAATTTTCAAAAAAATATCACTTGTACGACTCCTATTAGATACAATTACGATAAAAAATAGTATTGAAGTGCAAGTACCTAGCCTTGAAAAAAAAGTTTTTTACTGTAATAGTCGAAAATTCCATTGAGCGTATGACTCATATTTATTAATTTTGAAAAAATTTCTCCTCTACAACTCCCATTACATACAATTACAACAACAACAAAATATATCAAGACTTTATTTGGAAATATATGTATTTACCAATCGATTTTCATGAATTATGGTTTATTTTATTTCTATTATATGCGACTATATGAATAAATAGTGAAACTGGTAAATATTTGCTGCTTTCTATTTTTTGTGAATTTGAAGAAATTAAAAATTTCATAATTAAAAAAAAATAAATAAATAAATATATAATTTATTTCTCAATAAATAAATTGTTTATATTAAAAAATAACGTTAGAATGACTTAAAGCTGGTATTATTTGAAATTTTTAAACATATGGTTCAACGAAATCGAATGAGTCATTTCAAAGTTATCATGAGATGTATGAAGAAGTCTCATTAAAAATCTTACATTTTAGAAAAAAAAAAAAAAAAATCTAAAAAATTATCCATATTATCTGAAATGCTGATGATTTTTTAACTTAAGTGACCATAGCGCAGCAAAAAAAATATATAAAATATCAAAAGATTTTTAGCTTGTTGCATAGTGTAATAAAAAAAAAAATAATAGAATAAGTGCATCACAAAATTACTATTTCTTTCTTTTTAATTTTAAAAATAAAACTATGCATCTGGAAGAATTGGTCGTAGGCAAATCTACATAAGCTTCGCCTGTAATGTGCTTATCCAATTTTATTTATTTTTATTTTTTGATTGCCTTTATTAAGCCCAAAATTGGATTTTTTTTTAATATGTAAACATTTTAGAAAATAAAGGAAAAATATAAATTCATATAAGAGTATATGCTAGCAACTGTCAAATATCGTATTAATCAATTTGTAAAATGCGAATCTATTATATAGAATATATGATTATATTTATATAGAAAATAAATTTATTTATATGTATATTCTATATTCTGTATATTATTCTTGGATATAAATATTGTATGTATGTTTTGTATTCATGAATTTGTAAATATTTAGTAGGTTTGTGATGATAAGTTTCTGTGGGACAAATTTCATCATACGCATATAAAGTGTTTTGAAATTTAATAGGGACACTTATGTATATCGAAAGAGTTAAAATTCCAACTCTGTTTTTATATTAAAACATTTATCAAAAAGATTTTATAAATTGTCTGCTTGAACTGTTATTTTACAACCAAATTTTGTACCGTTTTTCAGTTGTAGTACATTTTTCGCTTAAACTTTAAAGAAAAACTGCAATGTGTCCTTATTATTATTTTTATGATTGTACATTTAAATACTGACACTTTTTTCATAATACTGCAAGTGCGTTTCCTTTATGAGTATCTTGAGAGATTCTAATATAAAAATCCATAAATATCAAATGTTATAAATTTTACCATAAGCTAATAAATGCGTAAGCAAATATGTATATGTATGTATATACGCATTTGAAAAATAAAATGTTTTTATTAAATTTAAATTTATTTTATTGGTGAAACTTGATCAAATACTAAAACGGGAATAAAATAGAATTTTTTATTCATGATACATATTTGAATATATAAAATGTACTTTATTTGGAAATTAATATAACTCTTATGTATATATACATATATGTATAAGTATCTGTTTAAAGTGCTTTTCAATATAAATTATGAATTAATATATCAATTTTACCTTTATTTTTATATTTCTTTACAATTTATTTCCATCTGCATGTACGAATACTTTTATTGGAGTTAGAGGGGGAGTAGCAAAAAATATTTTTTTTCGACACCTTGACATTCGAATTAAATATTAGATAAATCATTGTTTGACGTTTTTGTAAAATTTTCTTATCAAATACAAGAGATCAAGTGTATGCAACGATTTTATTTATCACTCTAATCGATTTGTAGTATTTCAAAAATATAAAATATTGGTGAATTCATATAGAAGTTCTTATTTAATTCATTGAAAACCAAATAGGTTTTTTGATGTGTGTATTTAAAAATAAGAAAAAAATGCATAAAAATATTTTCTTTAATTTTCAACAAATATAATAAAACATAAAAAACAAAGCATCAACAAAATTTTATGTTAATTTGTGCAATTAAAAATATGTGGCTTTTTACCCTGCTGTTTAGTTTGAACAATTATAGTCAATGTAGCAGTTTCATTGAAAGTAAAGGTTGTTTTATAAAGGAATTATTTTGAAAATAAATATGGTAAAGGAACAATTGTTTAATTTTGTCATATTGTGCCCATATATATATCAACTTTAATTCAACAAACTTTTTTCTAATTCAAAAGATGAAAAGAATTATCCGAAGTTATACTTTCAAGTCTTCAGTAGCTGATTTTTATCAAGCTATTAATTTTTTGATTTTATTTTTGACCGCAAAAACCCACCAACTGTTCATCAGTAGTTACAAACTTCTAGCAGTTGTAAAATATTGAAAGATAAACTACTCAGCGATCGCATATATCTGGAAAAAGAGCGAACTATTATTGACTTATCTCCGACTTTTGACCATAGTATCGAAATTATGTTAAAATTATTCTTCTTCAATATTTCTTGGAAAATATTCTGAGCACAACGTGCATCATCCAAACCTTTTTGCATGATAAGCGCCTTTAAAAATTGTTGTATGGTAGGAATGTATGAGCGCAGAGTGGAAGCTTCTACGTCTTTCCACTTCTTGTCGTATTTTTCTCTTCCATACTTGTTTATATTTTCAATTGTTATCTATTTATTATTTAATAATATAATTATATTATATTATTTTATAAGAAGACAAACAAAAAAAAAGAAATACAAATCCGGCTCAGGTCAACATTTACATTTTATTCAAACATAAATTTATGCTGATATTTTGTCCACAAATAATATTTGTTGTACATCTGCGTTGATTAAAATGCAAATAAATATTTTGTTTTTTTGTAAGTTAGTTTGTAGATTAAAAGATATAAAAGTAATAAATTCACAAACATGTTTATCAATTTATTACTCGTAATTTTGTGTGTTTTATTATTAAAAAGCCTTTTGGGAAAAAAAATAAATTGCTGACATCACATGATTTAAAAAACAACGAGTGTGCCAGAAATAGTTTTGTCTGGAAAATTAAGCCTAGTAATTATAGCACGAATTGTTGGAATTGTTGAGATCTATTTAAGTTTATCTTCATAGATTATATAGTTCAAAACAATAGATAACATAGTGCGACGAAAATTAACGAAGTTGAAATACCTGGGAACAATAATTTTCCGATAGGCGCTGTCGAGTATTGCAATGATCTTTTTTGAATTTTCAACACACCTCAAAAATCTCGAGTTACGGTTAAAAAACCGGTTTTTTGGACCATTATGCACTTTTAAGTTCATAATGTATTTTTCAAGCAAATACATTTTTCATAAAATTTTTTCCACATTCCACAAGTTTCGGTGCGTTCTTTCGCACTATTTTATATAGGAGCATAGGAGAGTTGATGAACTAATTCAGGAACTATAATAAGCTGTGAATAAAATCAGAACAACAGTTTAAAAATCCGTTGGAAATTGACTCAGTTATTAAGCTTTTAGTAAACTGGTATTTTTATAATTACTTTGAAACTATATTTTTGAAAAAGTTTAAAATTTTGTAATACAAGTACGATTTTTTCATGAGTTGATTTACTAAAATATTTAAAAACCCCATCAATTTCCAATGGATTTCTTATTTCACACATAAATTAATATAATTCTTGAATTAATTCATCAGTAGTATGGTTCCTGTATAAAATAGTGCGCCGAAAAGTATCTTAACTTGAAAAATGTGAAAAAAAATTGGATGAAAAATTTATTTGTTTATGAAATATACCCAGATTCGTTGATGCTACTTAAACGACATATATATTAAAAAGAAGGTCTGTTTCTCTTTTTTCCAAAACATAAAATCGGATAATATACAACTGTGTAGCAAGTGGCACCATTCTGTTGGTACCAAATATCGTCCAAGTCCACAAGAAGTCTGGTATCATCTTGCGATAGCGAACATCATTCACGGTAACTACTTGGCCGACCTCATTTTTGATGACGCCACCAGCCCATAAACCACACCAAACGGTCACTATTTGTGGATACATCAGCTTTCCAATAATTACTCGAGGATTCTCATTTTCCCAAATGCGTAAATCTGCTTGTTAACGAGTCTACTGAGGTTAAAGTGTGCCTCGTCGCTGAAGATGACTTTCTTTGTCTCTGTCTGTAAAGCTAATTATTTGGCATATTGAGGACGCTTGAAATGGTTGTAGGCTTCAGCTCTTGAGTCAACTGAAACCTGTAAGCATGTAAATTCAAATCTTTATTTAAAATTCGCATCAGTGATGTTCAACTTTTGGGCAGGACAACGAATCGAGGTTGACGGCTCTTCTGTAACACGACCGCGAACAACAGCAATGTTTCTCAAAAATGAACTGGGCGAGCAGACGCAGGTATTTTCACATTTCCTACAGACTCGATTTGCTGAAATTTGTGCACAATTCTCCCGATTGTGGACACCACTGGTCGGTTATGCTGACCAAAAAAATCACGAAGGGGACGAAATGCATTTTCAATTGAACGTCTATTTTCGTACATGGTTTCAACAATCTTAATCTTCATGGTTGAATTTGTCAAATACTGAAACAAAGAAATGTCGAATTAAGTTTGGCAAAAAACTTCACGTTAAGTTGTGACTCGGAATTAGCACGTGCATAATGGTTGGGCCTTTATACTCATAAATTACTTCACTTCATTTAAAATAAAACTTCGAGATGTTTAACTAGTGCTTCTTTTAATCCTCGAAATCTAGTAGGTAAGTAACTAAGAATTAAAGTTTTAAATTCAGTTTCGTGCGATAGTTCTTTAAAAATATGTCAATTTGATTAATAACAAATATTTCTAGAGCAAAAAATTGAATAAATTTAATGACATGAATTCCGTCTATGTATTATTTAATTGAGCAAAGGTTTTCCTTCTTTTATTTCGAATAGAGAGGAATGTTTTCAAAAAATGTAAAATTTCTTTTGTGCCTAGTCTTTGATACACTCCTCTAGTAATGGTTTTATAAGAGATTAACTGTGATTTATCATGCAATCTATATGTTTTTCGTAGTAGGTATTAACATATTTCTAATACCTATTTATGCAAATGGAAATTCTTTAAAAACTAAATGAAATATGTATATTTTATTACAAAACTAAAATATTTTAATGAAAATTTTGACATTATATAGAAAAAATTTTTGGAACATTTAGGCATATATTTCCATATTTACTCTAAAGTCAACTGCTGTTGCTTATTGTAATAAAATATAAAACATTTTTATTAGTAATAAACAAAACATATTTAAAATTTATTTCAGGAAAATTTTACGTAAAAAATTTTAAATAAAATTTATTTGAATGTCTCAAATACCAAATCAATTAATTCCATTAAAAAAATTAAGAAAAATTCCAAAATAGGAAAATTAAGGAAATATTTTTGGCATACAGCACTGTTAATAAAACTTAAGATCAGGAAAATTTTCGAATATAACATGGTTTGTGGTCAGTACAGTGTTTTGATATACTATGTAAAAAATTCAAAATTAACTTCATTAATAATCAATTGCCTTGATGGCATTTGAGGCATTTTTTTCAAACTCATTTGAAATTTTAGGAATATGAGGGTTATATTTTAATTTCACACATTGCTAGGGGGGACTAAATTTTGTTTAAAAATGTTTTTAAAATTCTTGACATATATTATATTGTTCCTCGTGTTGGTCAGAGTATCTGGTGTTAATTGAATCCACGATCAGTTAGTTAACATACACTATATATGCGAGACACCCTTATTCTTTTATAGTTTTGATGTTCTTTTGAGTTGTTCAATGTTGTCATATATATAAAAATAAGACGTTATATCTTAAACTTAGAAAAATGCTTAAATTATGAACATATTTGCAGTAAACAAAAATTTTACATATTATTCGTGGCAAAAAACGGCTTATTTGACATTCGAAATTGGACATTTTATTAAAACCGGTTTCGGCAAATCCAATAAAAAAAGCCGACCGTTCAATCTTCCCAGTCCTGAATCTAAGATTTCTAACTTTTTATTTTGCTGTCTTCCTTTACATTATAGATAACATTGTAGATAACTAAAAATTTAGAATTAATAAAATATAAGAATACCACCTGAGCTTAAATTTTTAGCAAAAAGGAAGAAATTACCAAAATGGTAAAAACCTAAGAGCAGAGTTAAGAAAACTTTATCTTTTTATTTTGTTTTAACACTTGCATTTAATTTCCAGTGGAAAGATTTTTATTTTTAGTTCATGTCTGACTTCATTTTATTGCATAAAAGATGGTAGACGTTAACATTTACTGCTTGGAAGGAGCCGAATAAAATTTCATACATTTGTATGTAATAATGTCTGATAATTTTTGAAAAATTTCAAGAAAGGTGTAAAATTGCCAGTTAACATAACAAGTGCCAGAAGAAGACTTTAACGTGACCAACATTTGAGACCTCTTTAGAAATAAAGCAAACAAATTATTTTTTTTTTTTCGAAATTCTTAAAATCTTCAAGATTTCATGGTGTCACTCGGTACTTCTAAATAAATCAGTTGGTTTCATTTTGTACATATATATAAAAGATATTCTTTTTTAACAAAAATATTATAGTGTTACATGTTGAATATTTTTTTTTTTTGTTAAAATTACAAGGAAACTTATATTTAAAATAAACAAGTGTGTGCTAGATTGATGGATCAGTTTCTTGTTCAATTTTTACTACATTTAGTGATGGCGCTTAAAAGGAAAAAAATATGAAAGTGTTTTTTTTAATAAGAAAATATAAATTAAAGTAGTAAAGTCTTTTAATTTATATTGTGCATAGAGACAACGTGATTGATGGCAAGCACAAAAACATTTGTAAGTTTTAATGTGTTAATTATACTTATATCTATGATGGACAATGAAAATGTTGTTCTATTGGTTGCAATAACATACAACTAACTAACAAGTCAGAAATAGCCATTCCTTACAACATATTTTTTTTATTTATTTTTCCGTTACTCCTCTGGAGAGCATATTGGCTTTCCACAAAGCATCCATTTCTTTGTTTCAGTTTCTTTAATCAATTTGATCTTTCAAGCTAAGTAGATGATTAATTCACTGTAGCTTCCTTCGTATGATTTTGCGCAGTGGTGAAGAACCTTGCTAATTGGTGGTGGCCTTTACTTTAGCTTTGTAATTTTTTTCCAGTAGGTGGCTTGTTTTCCTGGTTGTTCGTCAGGTGTTTGTCATCATCGTCAGAGGTATGCGGGAAGGTCAGGGGGCTTCATCTTAATATTTTAGATGGAGTTGTCTGAAGCGTCGTTATAAAACATTCGAAACCAAAATTAAATTTTTCTTCGTCATGTCCTCTGCTGGGGCTCGAACCTGGTCCATTTGTGTTGTTATGCGTGCGCTTTACACTACGTCACCTACTTGCGATATATTTAAAAACCAAAAATTAAGCATGTACCTCATATCACTAAGACCGGACCTGTGTTCTCAGTGCCTATGGTAATAAAATAAGTTCCTAATCAGATGTCGACAGTTTTTCTCTATAGAATTTTGGGATACACTATAGAGGGATAAATAGCTTCTTATATACGGATGATTCAAACACAGGCTGTCGAATGCACTGAGGATCCAATATGGATACTGGAGCATAAAAAGTGTTTATGAGCAATTAAAAACTTTTGGGTAATTTTAACTATATATGTAATTTTGTATTTAAAGTGCAGGTTTTTTTATATTACTAATTTGAGTTAAAAATATTTAAACATTTTCCCAATTAATCGATGTCAACGATTGCATTGTCAACATAAAGAAGCAAATGAAATCTGCTACAAAAACGTTTCATGCACTTACTCATACCAACTGATCTTAAGCTAAAATTATATAGAACAGCGATCACGCCTGTTCTTCCATATGATTGCTAGGCGAGAATACTTGCATCCGTCAGAGGAGCAGCGAACCAATATATAAATACAGCCAACGACGAGTTAATGACTGCATTAAACGACTTATTGTACTACAAATACCAATAAGTTCGCCAGTCCATGTAGCCCCACAACATCCGAATTCTATAACTAGGAATATCTGTTTCGGGAATCCAGGAGGCAAGAGCGCAGTGTGCGATCACGGATTCGGTAGTTAGATTGGAAATAAATCACCAAAGACTGAGAAGAATGCGAAAGTATTGCTCATAAAGCCTAGACTGAATTGTAGTTGTTATCCTAAGGAAGATAAACAATTAAAAAAAAACACACTATTATGTTTTTTCTCAAGAGTTAAAGTTACCAATTCAAGTTAAGGGTGTTTTTTTTTTGTTCTGGATTCTTCTGCTTTTATTAAGTGAAACTATTAAACTTAGTTTTAATGTAAATTTTGCACGACTATATCATACTTATTCCATTCAATATGGTATATCTTTTCCAGCAATTCAGCAGATGTCTAACCAATGGCAACTGTAAGGTTGTCTTACAGAAATGGAATTGTGGCTGGCGATAGACTTTGCGTATTCCCACAAAAAATAGTCTACTGAAGTCAAATCGCATGATCTCGGCGGCCAATGGACTCCAAATTCATCTCTCGTCCATGGTATCATGTGCCTGTTGAGACCACATATAAGCAAAGTACAACACTTCTATTTTGGGTACAAACAATTCGGTAAGGTTGCAATTTTCATCACTCTTAATGTAGAGCGGTCCAATGAAGCAGCCAACCCAGAAACCGCCCTAAACAGTGCATTCTTTTGTATGCATTTGCTGATCCAGAAACGCCTCTGTCTGGTATTCACATCAAATATGGCAATTCTGTTTGTTAACGTACCTATTGAGCTAAAGATAATTTTTCTCTAGAAACACATTTCTTACACAGCGCGAATTTTGTTAATAAAATTCAACGAATTAAAAGCGTTGTTTGTTTTAATTGACGCATGTCACGAATCTTTTTTTAACTATAAAATCAATTATATAATGTGATTTATCTCTATTTATGCTAAAATAAATTTGAAAAAAATGTGTTATAACAAAATTTATTTTAATATATCGCGCGCTTAATGATAAACAGTCACAACTTAAAATTTTCAAATGATCGGGTGATGCAAAAACTGTTTGTAAAACATGGTAGTAAAATAAAAAAGATCGGTTATCACTTTATGGTAAGTCACCACTTATTGATCACAGAGTTACCCATAAGTTTGGTTTATTTGCTTGTTACGTTACAATTATGGCGTTACGTTACAACCAACTGAACCTATAACTAATTATGTTTAAGCGACAAAAATAACATAACAGTGTTTTACTAGTTAAAGAAAACAGTTACGTAAATAATTTTAAGCTATAAGTGTTTATGTTTTAGTGTGCGATATCTTTTATAAACTTTGATTCTAAATATTCTTTAATATTCTATTTTATTTACCAACTTTTTGTATAAATTTAATCTTTCGAAATATAGCTAAACGTTAAATTAACGATGACCATTTGAGTTCAAAGTTTATTGTTAAGAAAATAAATATTAATTTTACTTTGAAAAGAAATCCAAGTAAATAAACACAAGAAGTTTTTGGTACCAGCAAATGAAAAGTTTCCGTTAAACAAAACTTTTTTTTTTTGCTGTTTTTTCTTCTTTTACTTTGCTTGTCCCATAATTTTACACTGTTTTCTACTTTTGTTGATAAGAAGGATGACACATTTCATACCTCAAATATTTTACTTAAAGTAGAAAAAGAAAAATAAAAAAATTAATATAAAGAAGTTTCATAGAAAAACTATGAGCAGAAGAAAAAATATATATACGAAAAATAAATATGAAGACAAGTTAAATATCGAAAAAATCATAATCAAAATCAAAATTATAAGAAATGTATGAGAATTCTTTGAAACGAAAAATTTTAGAAAAATCCACTAGTCAAACAAACAAATAATAAGGGTTTTTCTATCTTGATGGTGAAAATAAGAAAAGGTTTTGTTGAAGCTGTGGCTGTTGTTCTCCATTGTTGGATGTATTAGGTATATTCAATTTCACATTTCTAAGATTTAAAGGTGTTGATATAATTTTCGTTGCAATTTTAATAATATATAATATATATATATATATATATATATATATATATATATATATATATATAATTTTTACTCTCAGCTATCGAGCATTATAAACCAAACAAAATATAAGAAAAACAAAAGAAAGTTAGCAAAGAAAACAATGCCCACTTACTGCACTTATTTAATTTGTTTTTTATTTGAAATCTTTGCTATTTGCTGAAAACAAAATTATTCTATACATATATCTGTTTCTCTTAAAGAAGTTTTGTGTTACTGTCAAAATCAATCAGAAATATTTCATGTGGACATAAAATTTGTATAGTAATTCAAACAGCGATCAAAGTAATTCGAAAAAACGTGTTATCGTGGCATTAGTCTCTTGGCTTTATCTTCAGTTAAAACTTTAGAACAGTAGCATATTTTGTTGATCAGTTGCAAGAATAAAATAAAGAACGTATAAATTGCTCATTAATATTCTACCGATGAAAAAATGAATTAAATGAATAACTTTAAAAATTTAATTTAAAAATGTAGGTGTAGCATATAGTGTCTACTTTAAGTGAAATTCTTGAAATGTTTACACACAATATACTACCTTGATCAAAAACCCCCGTGTGGCGGTCCCATCGTTCCGATTTTATTTTTTGTTAAGTTGGTATATCTGTTGTTGATATTCCCGCTAAATCTTAGCGTCATAGCTTGACATTTGCAAAAGCCACGTAGCCAAGGGTACATCTATCTCTATGTGTGCTGGCGATTTTTTTTACAGTGTTGAGGTCGCAAAAGACATGATTCCGCATTCATCGAAAGGATCATTACTAGAAACGAGACGTGAGTTTATGAGTATTACACGCAATCCAGACATCAAGCAAATGAATACCATTCACCTAATGAGCCGAGACTAAATAAACCACGTCGTTTTCAGTCAAAAAAGTAGGCAATACTCATGGTTTTTATGATTTACAACGGTGTGGTGCATCATGAACTATTGCTAGAAGACCAGACACTAAACAAAGAGCATTATCTAGGAGTTATGAGACGATTACGTGAAGATTCGCCGAAAGAGGATGGATTTTGAATCACGATAACGCGCAGTCGCACAGTGCCATCACTATTCGAAATTTGTGCATTATATTTGCTTAAACATAATTTGAAGGACTGTTGCATCAGCATTACGAGTGACGCCAATGTAATTCTTATAATATATGGTATAAATATTTAAGATTGAAAAAAATGACTGTTTCATTTTGATAATTGTTTTATGTCTTACCACAGTTTCTTATTACAATTATCGTACGTTCTTAAAGGAAAGAAAATTAATTGAATAGATTTATTACAAAAAAAATGTATTCCTTCGTACCACAATTTAAACACCAGAACAAAAAATTTTTAATTCTAATGATGCAGAGGGAGTATGGCTTTATGAAGACTGTAAAATTGAATCAGTTTAGGAAAAGCAAATATTAAAAGAAGATTTACGAAACTGTTGGTGTGGACGGAAAGCAATTCTCCACAGCGTTAAACAAGAGTTCTAAATTGTGTCAGCTTTTACCTTGAACTGAAGTAAGTCGTTTTGCTGTTATGACTGTTTTCAAACATTAAAAAAAACATTTAAAACCACTTCATCCGTTCAGAATTAGTCATATTTTTCTAGAGATGCATACAATTATTTTAGGGGATAAAAAAATCAGAGCTTTTGAGACACAACATAACGACTTGAAAAATTTAGAATTCAGCGATATTTTCTCTAGAAATATATCATATTTATAAATAAAATATTTCCCAAAAGTTTATAAGCTGTTTCGGATATTCACCTAAAAGTATACGTCGAACCGCATATTTGAAGAATTCGAACGCTTTTTGAGGAAGTTCGTTGGTAATTTGCGCATAAAAATATTGTTTACATATAAAAAATAAAAAAAAATATATAGTGTAGAGGAAAGATCTAACCATCACAATTATATATTGTATCTATCATATGATGAAGGATATCAAAGATTTATCATGGTATGGCAAAGTGTTTCTTACGACCAGTGTACTGACTTACATTTCTGTGAAAAAGAGGTCTCAATATTTACCAAGAAAGCGTTATGAAGCTGTTGTCCTTTTATTGGTTTTAAAAATTTCTCACATATTTAAGTGAATTATAATAAAGTGTTCTAAAGCTACATACATATAGAATAGAATAAGTATCCTCATTAATTCACAACTGTAGAAATTAAATTTTCTTATATCTTTTGCCTTCGTCTTATATAAAGTCATATAAAACCTAAATGTTTGAATTGTCAGACATTTGTCTTTATTGCATACATTCCCTAAGGTTACAGACGGGCTTTTTGAAATCCAAAGAATTGCAACACGAAAATCAATATATTGCCCAGTATTTTTATTATCCTTTTGGGTAGGCATATTCAATTACCAAATTTCTAATGAATTTATTTGATTAGTGTTACATCAATGCTTTCAATGCTTTAAATAAGAGTGTAAACATCCTTAAAGAGGACCAGTTATAATCCTGAAGTAAAAAAAAAAAAACAAAAAACAAATATTTTTTTAAGTTTCTCTTTAAACATCTTTAAATCGGGTGTATTTTTTATAGTTACATACTATATGTTTTAATCATAATAAAACAAAAAAAAATACATTTTAAATATCAATAAAACAGGCTTTATTGGGTAGAAAATGTTATGAAATTAATGTTTAAATATGATTCCGGCCATTTGGCCGTCTCGGCTGGTACGTCGATGGCCCAATCTAGAACACCAATTTTCACAAACTTTTCGAAGGTAAGTTAGTGTGCAGAATGACATTGAGAAACTCCTGCAGCTCCGTTAAGATAGGAAGGCAACTCTCAGAATCTTTGGAGACCGTGCGAGGTTTTAGACAAGGCGACGCCTTATCGTGCGACCTCTACAATTTCGTCATGGAGAGCGTTCAGCGAAAGGCGGGTGTACATCGCAGTAGCACCATATTTTACAAAAGTATTCAGATCCTTGCATACGCTGACGATATTGATATCATTGTGCTTACAAATCGAGGTGTCACTGCTTCTTTCTGTGCCATCGAAAGAGAGTCTACCAAAATGTTTTAACGATAATGAGGTCAAGACGAAGAATATTGTCGACAAATAGGGATGCGTGGCGTATTGGCTCCCAGGTTGCGATCGACAACTATACATTCGATGTGGTGAATGAATTCATATATCTGGGCACTGCTATTAGCGGCATCAGTCTTGAGATCAAGCGTAGAATCACTCTTGCGAACAGGTGTTATTATGGTTTCAATAAGCAATTGTGTAGTAGAGCCCTCTCTCGCGCGACGGAATTGACACTTTACAATCAATTCAGCCCATTCGCGGATATGGCGCATACATAAGATGGTGAATTGGCTTTAATTACTGCAAAAGTTGGATCTTCAAAGCTTTTAAGCCAAGATCCTTTTGTAAGATCTTCCATAAAGTGCGAGGAGACAACCCTAGTTGCTGAGTATTGCGAGAAATTAATTGATTTGGATCTTCTTCAATGTTCCCCCGTACAGCGGATACAGCTTCTTCAGTGTGCACTGTTCGACGGCTCAGGGGATACACATTATCGTAGTGCACGATCCATTGTTATTCGAATCTATCGTTACTCGATAAAATGGACGAAAAGAACAATTCTTTTTTATAAAAAATTTTAAGAATTTTTAAGCGTTGTTGTGCTGTTCAAACGAAACTATACAAGAAGCAACTATCAACTATTGAATCAGTTTTCAAATAAAGCAGTTTATTCAACCTATAGTTACGAACATCTAAAAAAAAACCCGATACATTCGGTTGTAAGTTTAAAAAAAACTAATTATTTACATGCTTTAGTTTAGATTCTTTTCATCGATGATAAGGGTCCTAAATAAAGATTTCTTAAGAAATTGAAATATTTGCTAAGGTTTAATCGATTTCGATAAAGAAAAGCATCTTTTATATGAGATCCTCATTTTATCAATAATTAAATGAGTTTTTTTCCAACTCCTCATTTTTTTTAAATTTCCAATATAAATTTATTCATGTTTTATTTCGTTTTATTATTTTAGCCCTTCCAAAAAGAAAAAGGGTTTGAAGTGTTCAATTTATGTAAAAGGTACAAGTTTTCTTTAATGCCTTTTCTTATTTATTTAATTTTTCAATTTCCACATTTCTCTTTTATTATGATAGCGATTCGTGTTTAATTTTTAAGTTAAAAAGTCAATAAATTATGTAAATTTGTTTTTCTAACATATTTTTTCTATTTATTTGTGATGAAATACTTGTAACTTTGAAGCTACTTTAGCCTTAAGCTATTTATTTCATTATTTTAATGTTATCGTTGAAGAAAATAAAAAAAAGAAATGTAAAAATTACTCAGTATAAAAAATTACTTAAAGTTAAGAATGTGATAACGATTTTTCAAATTGTTGTTTTCTCTCTTTTGATGTTTTACTTCCAGATTTCATTTCAAATTCTTAAGCCTAATTAAGGTAAGTTTTTATGCGAACAAATTTTTTGTTTTTGTAATTGTTTTTATTGCCTAATGTTCTAGAAATAAAAAAGAATAAAGTTTAATAGTGTTCTAGATTGAAAAATAACATTTGAAATAATGCTAATTCATGCAAATATTCGGGATTTATTTAAAAATTTTTAGAAAAAGTTTGGTTCTCATTTTTGTATATTAAAGAACAGGAAGATAGAATTTTATTAATTTTTACTTAATTCGGTTGAAAAGTTTTAAGGAATGTCAGACAAATGCTAGTGGATTGTAAATTAAAAATTTTAAAAAATATACATTTTACTTTTTATAACTGATCATACAAAAAATTAAATAAATGATAGCAATTTTTTTTTTAATTTCTAAGTTAAAGGAATAATTTAAATTTTTTTTATAATGAGTTCCTTGTAGTTCCACACATAGTGCAAATTTGCGAACAAAAATCGACTAAAACCTCCATAAGTCTGATAAAGCTGACAAGAAACTAAATGAACTTTTAAATCTCTTACTTGAATTTTGTTGAGATTCATATGAATACGTGTGAGGGTGCCGAAGATGTTTGACTTCCAGTAGCAGCATTGCGGACCATTCATATTTTTTTTGTTTAACCTTTATGTCAAAAGCGTTTTAAAACCATTATACCGTAGAAAACATTATAACAGTGATATCCTTAAAAAATGCGCTTTATTTTTAAGTAGAATTGAAAATCTGAGAGTAGAGGTATGGTAATTTTTCGATTTATACCCTTTACCGCTGAGAATAAATACCTGGGGATATAAAAAGAAACAACTTACGTTGATCAGCGAAGACAACCACATGAAGAATATTAATATAAAAAAAGAAAAAAAACCATTTTTCCCCGTCACTTCTCTAGGGAGCATATTGGCTTTCCACAAAGCATCTATTTCAGTTCCTTTAATCAATTTGACTTTTCAAGCTAAGTAGATGATTAATCCGCTGTAGCTTCCTCCATATGACTTTTTTTTCTTTGTGTAGTGGTGAAGATCCTTGGTAATTGGTGGTGATCTTTACTTTAGCATTATAATTTTTTCAGAGTAGGTGGCGTGTTTTTCATAATCATTCGTCTGATGTTTGTCATCATCACCAGAGGTATGCGAGAAGGGTCAGGGGGGCTTTTTTCTTTATTTTTTTTTAGATGGAGTTGTCTGGAGGGAAATTAAAGCCTTTTTATTATTAAACATTCGAAACCACAATTAAATTTTTTATTCGTCATGTCCTCTGCTGGGGCTCGAACCCGGATCGTTTGTGTTGTTATGCGTGCGCTCTAACCACTACACCACGCCACCACAAAAAAAGAAAATAAATTCCATATATTTTTTCGCCGTTTAGTTGATCATTCTGCCGAGCCACCTTTATATTTGTAGTAAACAAGTGTCTTATAACATGAAAGAACAAATATTTCTCTTCTATTCCCTGTACATCATCAAACATTTAGAGAAATTATAGCTGTTAAAATAGTTGTCGCTCACAATGTGTCGTCCTCTGTCTGTTATAAAGAAGATTGAAGCACAATATTCTCCACTAGTCTAACTCCCACGTTCTTTACCAGTTCACAAGAAATCTTCAATCACGTGTATATTCATTTTTTCTCCGAATAAGATGAAATGTAGTTGAATATGATGAGTTACATACTCTTATTCTATACTTGGTGAATTTTGATTGTATGTATGAAACCATTCCTTATTGACGACTATTTATTTACATTAATTATAATATTTGTATCTTTAAGAGCTTTCAGTTTTTAATTAAAAAAAGACAATATTTAGAGAAATGTATGAAATCTTTATTTAAATCCATAGAATAATCTATATATTCAATGCTTAAAGATGATTTCATGTAAATGTTGATCGCTGCTACACCTTCAATATTTCATACACTGGGACCAATTTTGTCATACTGTCTCCAACCTATCGGCCGTTATCTCACGAAAGATAACGAAAGTAATTAAATTGCCATTTATGTCGCTTTGCTGAAGTGCATTTCTCTCGTCATCACATATTAACTAGCTAATGGCTAAAAATCACTATCAGTGTAAATAAATTCATAACATATGGACCTTTTTTGTATTGCAACATAGATTATAGATACCTATATACTATGTCTGCGGAATCTGTCAGTTTGTAGTAATGGCGCGGGTTGTAATCTGGAAAGGGATTTATTTTCTATGCGGGTAGTCTGGAGTTAAATACGTTTAGTTACACACTTTAGTTACTAAGTTCTCATTTTTTATCTGAAATCTATTGTGTATACGAACAGAAAACCATCAACTTAAACTAGTTACCAATAAAATTACATCAAACTTATATATGTATGTAGGTATGCTGCTGTTGACGTAGGTGTAATTTTTCTGTTTGCACAAAGGTCAAGATTTTTAAAGAATTTGTATAATAATGTGGAAAGTTTAACTCTTTGCCACATAAACCTAATTATGTTTTGCTTTTTTGCTCCTCTGCTAAATAGTGTCGTTTTGTATGCGCTGTAAAGCTGTCATTGCTTGATACGAACCCAAATTTTTTTTATAATCAAGTGAAATATTTAAAAGTTTTCTTTATATTATTTGTTATTTGTCTTTAGTAATAATCTAGGGTTTAATAAAGCAAACACTTTCTTTAAAAATTCTTCACAAAGACAATGGTGGCTTAGTTTTACGTGTATCAGGTGGTTGAATTCAGTGCTACAATATTAAAGAAGTTCATCAAAAGCCATAAAATGAAAACGTGACATCATGGAAAATTACGTGCAGATTTGTAAAAATAATTAATTTTTGACTTTGTGTTGCTTTATTTCTCTATTTCAAAGCAAATATATGCAAAGTTTTAAAAATAAGGAAATTTTGTAATAAATTCCGATGTACGCATTATATTTATTTTATTTTGACTTTAAATTAAATTTCAGATCATAAAATGCTAATCTATTTTTAATTTAAATATGTGAATATGTCCTCATATGCCACAACTGCGCAATAAACTTTTAATATTTTATCACTATTTTGCTCACTTTGCTTAGTTTTAGCATCTTTTGACTTTTATTTCATAATGTATTATATATATACATATAATTTATTATATATAAGTATATATATTATATATATATATATATATATATATATATATATATATATATAATATAAATTATATATTATATAAATAATATATAATATATAACTAATATATAACTGACTGACAGAATCCTTTGATTCGATTTTGTTGACTGGCTGCTATTTCGTTGCATATATATATATATATATATATATATATATATATATATATATATATATATACGAAGAATTATGGCACTCATCAAATAGATTGTGACAGCTTTGGGATTTGAACCTGCATGCCAAAACTTAGATATGCAATAATACTGCGCCACATACGTTTCGAAGACAAGTTTATTATGTCAGTATGCAAAGCAAAGAACAAGTTTACACATATTTGCGATATTTGAGAACGCATCAATAACAACTTGTTAAAATCGTATATAACTGAAGCAAACTTAAGCATTGACGACGATTTGGTTCAGAGGTCAAGTATCATTTAGGCAGTACAATCCGTTTAAGTCAGACAAATACAATCTCAAAACTTTTTTGGATTAGTGATGCAGAAGCTCATTTTCCTCTTTATGAACTTGGAGCAAAGACACGCCCTGATCAAATGGCACACAGCTATTCCATAAAACGGAAAACAAATTGTTGGATTCTCGTACACTTTTACAATCTATAATACGCAGTTTCGTCTTCTCGAATCAGCCGTGTTCATCACAGCAGGCAAATAAAAGACGCAGATGCTATATGTGCACACCAGATATAGATATGCAGAATGTACAAGCAGTCTCGCAGTATTTGCAATACTTGTAGCAAGCACTGTTGTACTTTTGCTTTAAATGTGAAAATAAATAAATATTAAAAACAAATATTAAAAAAAAGTATAAATTACAAAAATATTGCGTAAATTCTCTGTATGTGCCTCTGAGGCACATTTTAACTGGATTTGTTATAATGTTTTCCCGACATGATTAGGGTTAATATTTATAGTATATTTTATTGTGTATTTAGTTTAAGCTATAGAAAATTACTTTTTAAATAAACAAGTTTTAATAAAAATAATAATAATTCTGGGGGTGGGGCTTCTTTCTGGAGGGTAATAAACCGCGGCATTGACCAGCTATCAGAGCTAATGAAGGTTCGATAAAAGAAAATCACTCTTTGTTGTTAAAATCATAGCATATGTATGTAGTTAATTGAAAATTTACAACGTTGAGTTTTTTCGCTAAGTATTCGATATATACTTTTTATTTAATTTTTTCTTCGCACAAATAAATTTTTTTTTGAAAACAGGGCGCAAAACATCGAATGTAGCTTCGGCTGTGTGGCACGTAGCGCCGTCCTGTTGAAACAAAATGTTGCTAATATCCTCCTCTTCAATTTTTGTGAACAAAAATTCGTTCAACATGACCCGATACGATCGCCATTGACTGTAACGGCCACTCCTTGCTCATTTTCGAAGAAAACTGGCCTATTATGCTTCTGGACCAAAATCCGCACCAAACAGTGACTCATCTTGGGTGTATCGGCTTTTAAATGTATGCGTGCAGGGTTTTTTGTGCCACAAATGCGACAATTTTGCTTGTCTACATACCCGCCAAGATCAAAATGAGCTTCATCTGAAAAGATGATTTTTTTTGGCAAAATCGGCATCTTCTGTAAGTCGATCGCAGTCCCACTTAACGAAGCGAAATAAGCATATTCACAGTCATATTCGTTCAGCGAAAGGATAAAAATAATTATCTGTCAAATCAGACATGAGCTAAGTGTTACCATTCACGAAATAAGCACTAGTTGAAAAAAAAAGTTAGATGGCGGACCCTATATAACAAGAAGAGGAAGAACTTAACGCGCAATTTACACAATTTAACAATGCACAAAAATAACAAAAAGAAGCATAAGAACTGCCAATACTAATTAGAAAGATACTTTGCGATTATGATAATTCGTTTATGTAATTCATGCAGCGAACAAAATTATTCAAAGTCTTTCTAACAGAGTTTACCGATCCCATAATTGAATTATGGTATAATATGATGACATATAGTCGGGCTTGACTAAAAGTTATTTTGTTCCAATATTTATGAATTAATATCGTTTTAATTTCTTCAATATTTCCATAACTTTTTGTTTATTAATTATGACTTTCATTAAAATTTTATTACTGGAAAAACTTTTTCAAACATGTTTCTTACACGCAAACTTATTGATAAACAAATTACTTATAAAATATTTTCATTTTATTATTCACTTTTATGTTTTTCTGTAATAACTGGAAAACGAAAACGAATCTACCGCTCCTTGTTTGAGCAGAAATAGATAAAAGGTTAAGACTGGAAAACAACACAACATTACACAACAACATTAAATCTCCTCTTTTTTTCGTTTGCATGTTTGAGAGGAAGTTGTTAAAGCCATAAATGAATTTTAATGGCTTTCCAGAGGTCACTCAAGGTAATACTAGGAAATAAAATTTGAAATTAATGTCCGTCAAAAATAGGCAAACATACATGAATATTTGTTCAACCTTTCGCTCTTGAAAACCACCAATTATTTCGACTATTTAAATGTATCCCTATCAGTGAGAGGTGTCAATACAATACAAATTATTTATAAATGAATTTCATAATTATATTGAATGATGGAAAAATAACTTCAAAATGTGCGTATAGTCAGCTCATAAATTATTATAAATGTTGTTTAATTTTTTATTAACAAATGAAAAATAGTTGTTTAAAAAAGCGAGTTTTAAATTTACAATAAGTACTTTAGTGATTTATATATATATATATGTATATACATATATATATTTAAGTATATATATATATATACATATATTTAAGTATATATATATATATATATATATATTTAAGTATTAAGTATATATTAAAGTATTTTATATATATATATATATATATATATATATATATATATATATTTTATATATATATATATATATATATATATATATATATATATATATATATGTATATATATATATATATATATATATATATATATATGTATAAAATACTTAAATGTTGAAATTGTACACTAAAAAATTTAACTGTAGCACCGCTGTAACTTGGTAATAAAATAATAAACAAACTAAAATACAGTGCAGAAATCCTTATTCGTACATCCTTAAAATTTTATCGTCCTGAATTTGGTTTTTACTTTAAAAAATAGTGATTTAAACGTCCTCTTTTATTTTTTTTTTTTGATTAATTAATAATTAATAATTATATATATATTGGCTATTTATTTGTAGAATTAAACCATGACAATTCAGTTCTTTATTTGGATTACGTTTGAAATGTAAAGCCAAGCGAACAATAAATCGTAAAATAGTGAGAACATAGCCCACTCTTGTATTTAATGAATCGGTAAAGTTAGATTGAGAAGAATTGTATTCCATTTAAGGTCATATATAGTTCTTGTAACTTCGAAGAAGAATACATGGAGTGAGGTGTTTCTTACAAAATTTCAAAAACTCTAGGCTAAGGAGTAACAGAATTTTTTTAATTGGTTTTATTTTACGGATAAACTTTGGAAAAATAATGTTAAGCGTTTTCCTTTTATATTCGCATAGTCTGGTAATGGTTATCAACCTTAAAGCAATGATTTGTCAAGTTTATACATACGAAACAATATGCGTACACAAAATTAAACGTTACTTTTTTACTGTTTTTTTCGTTGAATGATACCATAAGACTGAAGTTTGAGGATCAAGCGCATTAAAAACATCAAAATGCAATAAAATTTAATTGTTTTTTAAATTAATCTTTCTTTACTTAATAAACTATAAACAAGTAGTTAATATCTTATTTATATTTGTACACTGTCCCCAAGTACAATATTTGTATAATATTTCAAATAATTTTTCCTTTAATACTTATAACACATTCTATATTATGTATTATTAAAATTGTAGTACATTCATGGAAAAAAAACTAAATCGGTAAAGTACTCGAAGAAACTCAGTCTTCTATTAAAAAATGTTAAAAACTGGTCGCCCAATGAAATTGTATCGACGTAAAAGAAGAGATATAGTACATTAGTGGAGAAAAACCCCATATTAGCAGCGTCAAAAATTCAGTCAGTTTTTCTGGATATAACGGTGTTTCCACATACCCTTGAGGATTACCTTCACTCCAAATGCGGCAGTTTTGTTTGTTGACGTAGCCATTCAACCAGAAGTTCGCTTCATCGCTAAACAAAATTCGCTTATGAAAATCGGGAACAACGGTAATCTCGTTTTGGGCCCATTCGACGAATCTACGCCTTACTTGATGATCGTTTGGCTTCAATTCTTGCACGAATTGGATTTTGTAAGCACGCAAACCAAGATCCTTCCGCAAAATCTTCCATAAAGTGGATAGACACAGATCCAATACCTGTGCTCGATAGCGGGTGGATTCATTCGGGTGTTCCTCAATGCTACGCTCTGCAGCAGCAATAGCTTCTTCTGTACGCACCGTACAGCGTTCAGTGAAGATAATATACTGATACTATACTGCCAGATTCGAAATAACCACTGGTTAAAATTTAAACCGAGAGATGGACCACCCAATATATTTTTCCAAAATCTGTATACTAGTTATGTTTTTAAAGTTATAATTTTTAAAGAATTTTAATTATTTGGTAACTATAATACTTGCGCTTTAAACCTCTTTTAAAATTAAGCCTTATATAAATCTTTAAACTCATTAAAAAATTTGATTATTTTTTATAATAATGAACAATGGAATAGAATCTTTGTTTTTTTTCTGCATTTTTATTTTAATTTTTCATGAAGATTTTCTGCTTTACTTCTATATTCTCTCTTCTATATTTTCAATAAAACAAATAGTATTAAAGTCATTTCATCAACTATGAGGCTATATACATGGTAGTGGTCTAATATGTTTACAACATAAGACTTAAATAATAACTTTAGTAACAATATGTTTATTTAAGAAGCTTTAAAACTAAAAGGACCTGTGTATGCAATGTGTGCTAATGAATTATGCATTTTAGATGAAAATTCGCATTACATTTGAACTTAAGATGATTGTCTTTGAGTGCAGATAGTCTCCACTATCCCCGAACGTTTATAACAAAAGTAAAACATAATTTTCATTTTATTATGAAGTATGGCATCTTGAGCATTACCTATGCGGTAATGTTGCACAAAAGAATATTCAAACATACATACATACATACACATAAATCCTTTGAAATGATAGCACACCACTAGAGATATACGTAAGTGTATTAAAACAATGCTGGAGTATTAGTTTTCCCTCTTGAGCAAACGAAATCTAAGGACATCCAGTAAAAATAAAAGAAAAATTAAAGCTAGAATATATAGAGCTTATTTAGCTGGTATGTAACTCAATACTTTCAACTAAGAGCTCTGTTGTGTAGTGGTGTGGCATGGCATAGTACAATTCGCGCATCTTTAATTAATTTATTCAAATCGTTTATAATCTTCAGCATCTTATGTTTCAAATGTAACCTAGGCAAATACAGCTATGAGCGCAATTACAGTTTGCGTATTTAATTTAATGGACGAAGTAGCTGAAAGAAATATGGTGCAAAAAACGCCTTCTTCTCTTTTGCGGTAGTGTATTTATGCTATTTTGAAGGTAGTGTTAGGAGGTAAGGTTATTGATGTGCTTTTGCTTTTAGTTGTTGTTGTTATTGCTATCTTTATCTCTAACAAACTTATTGCTCTATTTAGTATAAGAAATTTATTATTATTTTGCATAACAAGAATTTGCCAATATTATGAATCCAACACTTCTCCCAACTTCTACCCACAATAATACAAACACTCTAAACTTCGTTTAACTTTTCCGTAATTTGCAGCAACAACACAAAGCAGACAGTCTTGGAATTTGAAATATAATTTAATGCTTCGTGGCTTAAACTGAAACGTGTCATTATAGTCTGTTTTAGTGCAAAATCTTAAATTATATTGACTCTTTATTATTTATTTCTCTTAAACATGTATCTGTGTGTGGTGTTGTAGGAGTTCAACTAATAATGCCATTAGTTTATTTTATAGATTCGTTGATCTATGCTGCTTACAATTTTATTGTTTTCACGCCAACGTTGCTACTTAATGAGTTTATATTTGTGTTGATTAATATAATTGTCTACAAACACATCCCATCTGCTAAAATTAAAGTGCAAAGGAGAAAAATATCTTAGAATTACAATTTTAAGTTTAATACTAATTTATAAAAAAATGTGTTTAAAAATCGAATTTTTGATTATCTTACAAAAATTTGTACGTTAATTGTATTACAGTAAAAGAACTTAGTTCACTTTAAAGTGTTCCATGAAGAGGATTTTTGATATATTAAAACTATTCAATCTGTAATATTTTTTGCTTTATCTGTAAACACAAACTATGAAAAAAAAATTTGAAAGAGGTTTTTTTTACAAGCAGACGCCACGTGCTCCACAAAACATTAATACATTCAAAAACATTACGTCTTTGACGCATTTAGCATGGCAGAATAATTAGACATTATTACGATATAAACCTCTCGATATTACATATTAAGTCTGTGAAGTAACCATCCGCTTTGATACATAGACAATGCATTTACTAATGTTCCTACAGCCGCTACTATAAGAAACTCCCGCATATAAATTTATTCCTATGCTGCATAAGTAGTGTTTACGGTAGTGTTCAAAATTGTTTAAAGCTACTAGCATGTTAACAGGAGAATTCGAATTTTCATTTGAATTAATTATATAAATAACTAAGTTTACATGGCACCTTTGTAATTCGTTTAGATGTTTTTTCTTATTCTTATTAACTGTTTTGTTATTTCCTAGTAAATTTTGTTTTAAAAATGAAAAAAGGGGGTAGGAAATTAAAACAACAAATTTAGAGTGAGCAAACATCTGATAAAAATTAGGTATCAAATTGATTTGTTTGTAAGTCATAGCGTAATGACTTACTGAATTACTTACAATTTGGGGTATAATGTAATTCGGTTCATAATTAGATATTAAATTATAAATGAGAGAACCAATTATGAAAAAAAGTTGTTCTGTTAATGTGGCGTAAATTGATTGCAATATACCAGAGTCAATAGATCTACCCTGTAATTTAAGTTGAAAGGACAGCATCTACGTTACTTTACTGCATGTGCGTAGGTAACTGCAATTTAAGTTACCTGGAGTCTTGAAATTTCTGTTACTAGAGTTAAGTCTCTGATGAGAATACAGAAGTAGTTTTCTTTTAGAAGCAGATGTGTGTGTAAAACACTTTACGCATTTTTTAAACTGATTAATTCTTTTAACAAAAACTTTGTTATAAAACAAAATATGTATAGAGAAAGTAAAATGAATGTTCGACCAGCTCTAATTCATACTTCAGCTGCACTTTATAAGAGTTAAAAAATACATGTGTACTCAAAATCTCCCATGTGGTTGGTTAAAATAATTGACAGTTGTTGTTGAATTGACAATGTCAGTTAGTTGACTAATCAATATCTTTTTAAATATTGCAAGCAACCGGCAATGATTGAAAACTATGGAACCAGAGAGTTGACCCAAACATATCGACCAAATTCATGATCAGAACAACTGTATTTCTCAAAGTTAAAGATATGTTATTGTAGAGTAGATTTTTAATTGCCTTAACCAACAAAGATTCTTCAATTAATACAGGGTGGGCAAAAAGTCAATATGTGGTTTAAAAATTTTTTAACATTTTTTTATATATTTTTTCTGATAATAGAATATACAAAATGAAAATTTTTGTACACTAATTATGAAAAATAATGTCACTTAAATGACCCAATTTTTTGCTTTGCAATATACAATTTTTGAAGAGCGTATAATTGCCAGAAATTTTGAATTTAATTGGCCAGCGCGTGCTCCAGATTTATTATCACCTGACTATTTTCCTTGTGGTTATTTAAAGGAACGAGTTCCAATCCATTTTATTTAATGAGTAATACTTTAACATTATTCAACATTTCAATTTTAAGTTTGGAATTGCTGATTTTGCCATCTCCAATTCAGAGTACATTCAGAGTATGGTCTACTTTTTTCCAATTATGCCTTTTGATTCCAATGTGTACATTTTTCAGTTGTGCTGCTGCCATTCTGGGTCAGAATATGTGCTGCATATCGTAACGCAGCTTTTAATGGCAAGTCTTAGACTTCTCCTTCTCTGAATATAAAATCTCAAAACAGAGTTTAAAGGCAAAATGCTTAACTGGCTTTTTCCATTCGGTTGCAAATACCAACAGAATACATATTTAGTTACGGAAATAAGTGCAACACAAAATGTCTATTTATTTTTGAAGCATGGTTGTAACACATACTTATCAACTCAGAATTACTTTTTGATTATCTGCGTAGCCATGAAATGTGCCTAAGTAAGTCTTCACGAGCAGAAATACTATTTTTAAATGCCCTATTGGGTAAAAGTACAGATTTCCTCAACTAAAATTTTATGTGTTTAACAATGTCCCATATCTGAACCATGCATACATATATTAATGCAACTGATATTAATGAGTACAAAGCTGACATATTTTGAAATTAATTTTACTTTCAGGAATAAAGGGATTATGTTGGCATATATTATTATCAAGAATATAAAATAAATTAATATATATTAATTAATCATTAATCATTAATTAATTTATGTTAGAAATTAAATAAAATATAATTTTCGAAACTATTTTTTAAAGTGGAAATATTACAGAAAAGTAATATATTTTTAATCAACCATTTTCTTACACTACCAGGCTTGAAATAGGAGTACAAAAAATATATTCAATTGGGACTATTACTCTAACAAATTGCTTAGTGTCATAAATTTTCCCAAATGAAACCTTAAGTCTTTGCAAAGAAATAAAGTAAATTCGGCCCAAATAATATAAAGGATAAAAAGATGTAAACATATATTCATATAAACGAGCATATTATTTATTATCATTTAAAAAATATATATAAAAATAAAACTTACTTTTTAGAGCAAATCATGCTTATTCTCTTAAGGGAAATCTATTTTATTACAATCACATCATCAACATCTTCATCTTTAAAGGCAACATTATTGTCGTCATGTCTATTGTGCATCCCTTAAGATGGCAAATTCATTTGGTATTGCTGTAAATGTAGAAGTACTTAAAGTTTTTTTTCTTAACGTTTTCATTTCTTACTAAGTTCTCCAACTAAATACTTACAAATACAATATATTGTACAATACATTTGGGTTATTTCACTTAAACAAGTTTATATCATAATTCTGTACTGCTCGTGTATAGAAAAATGTGTAAAGAAAAACTGAAATGATGCAGTGGAAAATAAGCTACTGCAACACGCACTCTGTGCTGAATTGGTTTGGTACGCCAACAGGATCAAAAGAAAAAGAAAAAAAGTGGAAAAAATAAAATAAGATAAACTGCATTGTTACGGTTATGGCTGATTATGAAATAGATGTTACCGTATAAAATACTATAATATTATTAATCATAATGATTATAATAACGATGTTGTTGACATCCATAATAATAATAATAACTGTTATTAGAATGATGATATTAATATTGACATAAATTTTGAAACTTTTTGTATACAATCTCCTGTTAGGAGAACGTGCTTTCTATATTGTTTTTCTATTTACGGTACTACACTCATTGATAAAAAATTTTGAAAAATAGTTTGAATGAGTGCTTGGCAGAGTAATATTGCTATAAAAATATATTTAAATGAATGACAAAAAAAAGTCTACAATGAAACTTTTCCACAGTGTATTTGTTTTTAGAATTAATTTTTAAGTTGAATCTTAGATTTTCGTTAGTCGTGCTTCTCTCCGTTTGCCCATAATGAATTTTTGTAATTCTCTAAAATGTTGAAACCTTCTTTCTTAAAGTCTAAAGAATAATCTCCCCAAAGTGTATGAACGTGCTCTGAGTAAAACTATATATTCCACCATATTCCCCGGAGAATATTGGATGTAGTAGCAGATATAATGATTTTGTCCAAAATTTCAGCCAAGGCCCTCCGGCTTTAAGGATAGTGAAGCATTTCACATGGGAGTAATATTAACGATAATCTAGTGATGCAACCAACAACAGTGAAAAATTTTTAGCTCAACTTTAAGACGTTTTAGTGGGACTTATTTAGCAACCCCTGGAGAACCAGAAATTGTTTTGCCAAATGCCAGTCTAGCCAACAAAAGAAAAATAATCTTTTCATATGAAGCTCATTTTCATCTTGGTGGGAACGTTAATAAGCAAAATTGCGGTATTTGGGGTTTAGAAAACCCAAACGTGGTCCAACAGAAGCATCCGTTGCGAGCAGCTGTTTGGTGCATATTGTGGAGCACAACCATTACGTTACAGACATCTATCGCACTATGATAACTGATTTTGTTTTACCCACTATCCATGATATTGATGTAATTGATATTTGGTTTCAATAGTATGGTGCAACTTGCCACAAATCTCATGCTACATTCGATTTATTGCGTCAAACGTTTGATGGCCGTTTAATTAGACGAAGTGGTCATGTCAGTCGGCCTCCAAGAAGCTGAGATTTGACACCGTTTGACTTATTTCTATGGAGCATCGTTAAAAATAAGCGTTATGCCGATAAATTATAGACAATTGAGAATTTCTAGGCCAGCATTCGTGATGCTATTGCCGAGATACTACTACATACACTTGAAATAGTTTTCGAAAATTGGTCCGATCGAATTGGTGAGGCAAGCCACGGCAGCCAAAGGAATGGAATAATATTTCATTTCGAACCAGAATAATTGTATTTCACAACAACAAAAACAAAAATACAATTTCAAACCGTTTTTGTGTTATTGTATTTTAAAATTTTTAAATTTAAATTTTAATTCTGGATAGTGAACTTACGTGCACGGCTCATGTAAAGAGCACTCTCAACAAAAGCAGAAATACCCTAATGATATGCAGAGGTCCCCAGAGCGATGCACTAGCTGTATATTATGATGGTCAGACCAATGTATGGCCATTAAAGACAATTCGGTCAAAGTTGGACAAAATACAGAGATTAATTAATCTGTTGAACTTAAGTTTGCTAAATGGAGTAGAAGAATGAATGAAGTGAAGAACAAAACAATAGAGACCGTTATAAGTATAATGGCAGATAAATATATATCTTTGAGAGAACAAGAAAACTCTATGAGCTTGAGAGGCACTTTGTGACGAAACTGAGCAGTAAAAGTAAAAGGCAGACCAAGCTATGAATTTTTGAAACAAAAATCTATTTAGCATACCTAAATAAAATACCATTTACTGTTACTGTTACTCGTATGACAGTTTTTATCTCATTTATAAAAAATATACTTAAACTGTAACACCAAATACAAATCGATAATTGGAATTGATTTTTATTCAAATTAGACAACTATATACATACTCGTATATGCAATGCATCAAGAAGAAAATTTGCGTGTTAGGAAAAGCTATTTAGTAATTGTATTTACTTTATTGTAATTGCTCCAATTTGTTTTGAATTGGCCTATTTTGAAAGTTCTTGTTTAACAATTTAATTAACAAACAGTTACGAGGATTGTTAAATTATGTACAGTTTATAAAATAAATTTTTTCAAAGTCTAAAAAAGTAACAATTTATTTTCATTTGAGAAATCCAACAACAAATTATACTATGACCCCAAAGGAAAAAAATGTTTGACCATGGATAAAGACTATATTTTTTTCATGCGCTATGGATATGCATATAATAAAAATATACTATAATTCATGAGAAAAGATTGGTAAATACTTATTTTATTCTCAATACAGTGAACGTACCTTGTTTTGAAAATACAATTATTTGTTGCAGTTGTATGTAGGATAGGGTTGGCAACCCACTGGGTAACTGGGTTTTATGTTTAAAAAAACCCGTGTGGGTTTTTTATTTAAAGGTTGTCGTAGTTAATTACAACAAAAATTATAAAAATTTACGTATTCTGAGTACATATGAATTCGGACAGTTTTTTTTTTAACCTGAAAAAGAAAATAAATTAACAAATTTATCGAAATAAAAATTTGTCAAATTTATCAAATCACTGCTTATATATATTCCCCGCGTCTGTCCGAATCCCGTCCCAGAAATACTTCTCTTTTGAGGTGAGCCACTTGGAAGCTAATTTGTATTTATTTTTTTTCGAAAGAAGTGATACGATGGCATGCCAAAAAGTATTGTATCCGTCGAAACAGCCAACAGCATGGAGTTCCCGGCGGAATTGTCATTTGATCGTTTCTAACTTTTGTTGGACATAATATGGAGATGCTTTTTTGAAGCCATACGGTCCCAAGAGAAGTAATGTATGTTTTTATATTTCCGTCGTTTTTCTGATAATGCACGGGTGACACGAAATAATTGCAGTCTACTCCGACCACCGAGTTTTAGCAGTTCATACCACACAATGCCGACTTTATCACACTAAGAGTGCAAAATTGCATTATAAATACTAAAAAAACGTTATTATACTAACGAACAAAAAATATTTTCTTAGTAAACGAAATTTAAAAGCAGTTATAAAATCCAAGAAAACCATTAAAAAACGATTTTTTTACCAACCTTAATATAATGGGTGTCGTATAAGCGATAGTTTTTCAAAATTGATAAATATCACTCATACGGTTAGTGTAATTTTCGGCATTTACAGCAAAAATTTATGCAACTTCATGAATAATGGTTAACCTGCTAATTATTTGCTGTTTTCTATTTTTTTTTTTTAAATTTATAATTTGTTTCTGAATAACTACAAAAATACGGTTTATATTAAAAAATGATATTATGTTTAATATAATATATGACATAATATATGACTTAAAACTGGTATAATTTGGTATTTTTTAACATATAGCTTAACGAAATCGAATAAGTAATTTCGAAGTTATTATTCAAAAATCTCTCATTTTATAAAAACAATTCTGACAAAAAAAATTATTGATAGCGCATCAAAATATATATATATATATTATATATATATATTTAAGATCACAGGTATTCTTGTTTATTGCATAGTGTTATTATGTTAATTTTTTTGTACACAACAAGGTATTGTACCTCTTAAGACTTCGAGACGTCAAAACTCTTCAAGGAGTTCCACGCATTACGGCGCTTACAACAAACAAAAGATATTTACCGGATATTTTCGCTGTAAAAAGAGTGTTTTCAAAAATGAGAATTTATTGCAATTACTTAGAAATTGTTTTTTGGGTTTCGTTTCTTCATACTTTTTTAGTTCGGGATATGGACCCTTTCCTGAATACAAATCAATGAATTTTCTAGCTGACTTGCCTTTAAAACATTGTATATACAGCAATGTTTTTAGACTCGTGTTCTTTGAATGTTTTCATTTAAATATAGAAACACTTGTTGCACGTTTGTTCAACTTTTTATTGCTAAGCACTATGTGACGTTTTTCAACGTTTTTTTACGATAACATTAATAAAAACGCATTCTTTTATATAAAATAACCAAATTTTAGAAATTCCAATAATATTTTTTTTAAACATTTATTTTACTTTTTTGTTACTAGCGTTGTAATGTGTGGCTCTATATTAAAAGTTATGAAGGGGTACAGTAACGAGAATTTTTCGTCCGAATCCTTGAATGAAAATAACTTGTAAATTGTTTTCTACTTTAAAATGATTTACTTTACAAACTGTATACTTTTGAATGGTTTTTTTGTTTTACAAAAAAAAACTTTTGAATTTCTTAACATATTTCCACGTGTATTATACTGAATTTTATAATTTTACTTTTTAGAAAGTGAACGATACAAATGGCTTATCGTGTATCTAAAAAAATAATATTCATAAAACAAATATTCACAAAAAATGCAATATATCTACTCGGTTGAGATAATTAAAGTATCAGTCAACTCACACTTTGATTTTTCCATCGCCCAACGTAATATTATTGACTTCGTCCACTTCCTTGACAATCTCCTTTGATCGATCTGAAAAACACTTATAAAACAATGATATTGATTCCCTTTATAATATTTTTGTTAAAACCTGTAAACCAACAAAAGCTAATGTATGACGCAACTGCTTCGTAATTGCTAGTAAGCGACAACAGTAAAAATAGCATATCTAAGTCCAGTGACTTATCAAACTACCCTCGTCCGATAATTTAACCAAAATGAACAATTTTGTTTGTCATAACGATAATAAATATTGTTTAAAAAGTCGTGCCAAAAAAAACAAACCATAAAAAAGTAAATTAACATGCACATAAGTATGTACGCTTACAACAAATATAAAACTTAATTTATTACTGTAAACAAAGATAAAGTTTTAAATAAATATGAACAACGCAAACAAAAATTAACTTTTAAAAAATCAAATCAAATATTGAAAAAATGAAAATATTGTATGCAAATAACAGCTGAGTTCAAAGTGTTGAAATATTTGTTAAGTAATAATATTATTTTTTAATTACTTAATTTATTATTAAGTGCTTAATAAAAGCTTTTGAGAGGATTTTATTATTTTTATTATGATTTAGTTAATTTTGCCAATAAGAGTAGCATGTAAAATTGGTTGCAGTTTGTGAAAAATATGAAAAATAGTGGCAATCGAAAGCATATGTTAAGTAATTATTATTTATTATTCTTTTTTATTTATTTATTTATTATTAGTAATCTATATATCTGTGGCAATATGGAAAAGAAGCTATTGAGTTATTGTTCATCACAAGTCTAGGCGTTTAATTATATTGTTGCGTTGTAAATTTTTAAAAAGGTTTGGGTTCTTTTAAATTGCGTTAAAATAAAATTAAACCACTTTGTTGTTGTAACGTTTCTTTATTTATTTCACTCTAACTTTTATACTGTTTGCCTTAATATAACACTTAATATTGGTTTATACAACACTTTTTTTCGGCTTTAACACAACTTTGTTCATGGGCAGTCAAACGATGACTAACTGACGTGTAGGTAAAGCAGTTTTTATATACCTAATTGCCTACAGTTTGGAAGGTTCAGAAAATATTGACCATCTTCTAAATATCTCCGAATCCATTGATTCAAATATGACGTCAAGATGGTCCATGTGGCAGTGATGCCAAATTGACAGGGTGTTGCAAAATACACCAAAAGCCCAAAATGCGGTGTTGTATTTTTATTTTCGTAACAGTATTATTCCATTTTTTTAATTTTTCTTTTTGCCACTTCTGTAGGCATTTACTTTTTAGTTTAAGTTTTTTGAAACGATATTAAATTTGTCAGAATACCTAAGGTGTACATAGCATTTTTTATTATTCCCATTTTTCATTAATTTTAAAACTATGAAATTTAAATTGTATTAAACTTATGTATTTTACTGTATTATTATTTTTAAAATTTTTATAAAATATCGTATGTTTATTTAAAACTATGAAATATGTAGATACTATTTCAGTAAAAGAGCTCTGTATCAAAAATCCGCTTAAGTTAAAAAAGGCGTTTTATATTTTCATTTTAATTAATAAGGTTAATTAATAAGGTCGTCACCAATATTTTACGTTACAGTTTTGTTGCAAAAAAAAAAAAAATAGATAAATAAAAATTAAAATAAAAATTACACCAAATTGGGTATATCTCAAAACTTCATTTTTCGACTTAAGCTATTCTTCCATATCGACACATTTATATAAAAAGAAGTTGTCCTATGTTCGTCATTTTATAACTCGAGAACTACTAAGCCGATTTGTAAGCCAATATGTGCGATGATTTTTGTTTAACTGGGCGGTGCCACACCCATATATATCTTTAAAACGGTAATAGTAATTATTTCTAAATTTGACTCAAATAACTTTGTGGTCAACACAAGTCATCACTCAAAAAGTGGCCGGTTTTGGATAAGGGGCAGTGGCATCACTCATACAAAGTTAAAACTGATTTTTATGTATCTTTGGAACGGTAAAAGTGATCTAATTAACTTCATAGTCAATACGCATTATCAGTCAAAATATGAGCGAAATTAAACAAGTAGGTGTGGCACCTTCTATACAAAGTAAATACAGTGAAAGCTGCCGTGGGCGAACACCGACCGTCGTAGCAGATTTTTCCGTTATCGAGAGGTGTCCGTCTACGCGATAGTTGATTTAAAATGATCAATATTCACTGCTATTAAATATTCTTTTATATATAAATCCATGTGTGTGAGTGAAATAAATTTTAAAGCATTTCATCTTTGTATATACATACATATGAATATTTGTATCAATTCATACATACACATCTATACACGATAACAGAAATTCAAGATTTTTGTTCAGTGTCAAATTTGTGCCAAAGACCGTAAGTGTAAAAAATATTTAGAATTTTTGCAAATATATTTTTTTTTTTTGAAAAACCTAAACCTGTTTTTATTTGAAATGAAATAATGGTCAAAATATATCAAATTTATAAACAACTATCTTTCTGTAAAATTGGGTATAAATTGACCCGAAGTCCTTATCAGGGTTAAATATTATTCCTAGCATATATCCGCCACGGCTGCGAACGATATTATCCATTCGATCATTCAATTTTTTTAATACTTTTTCTAATGCATCTATCCGTATGGCGTCAATGGTTATTTGAATATTACCTTCCATTACATGAAGAGTTGTTTAACATAACTTCATAAAAAGTAATCCAGAGGCGTTAGATCGCACATAATCTATACTGCTTCTGAAAAGAAAGTAATAACTAAATTTATTTTGCAATAAACGATAGCGATCGCTCATTTCGAAAGAAATAAGGGCCGATTATGGCACCAATTTGTACACCGCACCAAGCAGTTAATTTTGATGGAAACAAAAAGTTATTTTTAAAGGTGATTCGGTAGCGGCTTGAGAAATTTGTTCGCTCTAAGTGCAGCAATTTTGCTTATTGTCATAGCAATTTAACTAGAAATTAGCTTTATCTAGGTGGATGAAGTGTTTTATGAACTTCGCAAACAGATTTACATTTTTCAAAGTAAATTTCCACAATTTGCTCTGGCGTTAAAAGATTTATGATGACTTGCCGAATCTTATTAAACAAAAATGTCAACACAGTTTGACTTTCTCAGACAAGTTTTCACGCAGCCGATAGTTCTCATGCACCTAAAAAACAACACCCTATGTGTTAATGGCATTATATTTTGAAAAGCATCATATGTTTTTGTTTTAGTCAAAGACTAGAAAATTTGTCATTTACATTAATACATGTATGTATATAAGGAATCTGTCACTTATTTTTGATAATTAATAACAATAAGTAAAAATAAATCATTCATTCGTTGATGTCATTAATTTTCTTACATGTTCTTTGTTGCGACAATATGGTGTACCATAGACGTATGAGTGATATCATGAAATTATATATTAATCATACGTCAAGAAACATACATATATTTCCATAAGAACAATACAAATAAACAATAAAAATAAATTAAAGTTTAACAAACAACACAACAATATAATTTATAATATACAATTAAGCAATAAAATAATTCTAAAGAAGAAGTCATTATAAATCTTGTTCTCAATGCTTAAAACTGTGTGTATATGTGTGTATGCAAATGCGAAATTTATTACTAAAAAGCTTAAAGTTAAATAATTTAATTTAATATATGGCAATAATTTATTTTCTAAAATTAAATACAAAATTTAGAAATTTACCAAAACTGCTGCAAAGGAAAAATATCATTTTATGTTTTAAATCATTTAAACAAACATTGGAAAATACAACAGTAGTAGCACTAGCATTAGCAGCAGCAGCATCATTTGTTCAAAATTTTCATTTGGTAAGCAAATGATGATCAACCAGATGATGATAACAAACATCTATTAAATCATAAACCTCAAAAACCAAGGTGTGAATGTGGTAAAATCTTTTTGTATGCAAAACGTAAAGATTTTCGTAAATGTCAGTACGTTGCATAAATATTAAGCACAGATTTTTGTTAAATTCCTGTGTAAATATACATTTACTATATTTTCTATACTAACAAATCTGAGATTAAATGTTAGCATTTAAATATTTTCGAGGAAACTAATTTGAGAACGAAAATCAATTTGATAATATTGCCTTTTGGTGTTGCTGTGATGTTTGTTTGGTTTGTGGCTGAATTTCTTTATTATTATTTGCTTACCCATGACAGAAATGTTTTTTTGTCATGCATGTTGAACTAAAATGAGGTTGGTTTTAGGATTAAGTTGGAATTGTTTGTATTTGAGCAGGTATTGAGCATCTAAGAAAATTCTCCAAAGTTTCGTATTTATAGATAATTTTAAAATTTATATTATATTTTCCAAAATTAATTAATAAATATTGTTTTTCTAGGAAAAACTTAAAAAGGAAAACAAAATCGCATAGGATTGAAGTTTCATCGATTAGTAAGATGAGCATAAATTTAGGAAAGCTTAGCTTAGCAAATAATTAGCATGTCGTAGAAATTAGAAATTGTTTATTGTCGTTTTATTTCCTAATATAATAATAATTATGAAATGTTTTGGTGCTTAAACTGATAAAATAATATGAATAGCCTTTCTCTCTCGGTTTTTGAACGACTGTACGAAATTTTTCTTGACGAGCTTTGGTCTTAGAAAAGCCAACTAAAAGGAACCAGAGTGTCTGTTTATTTTAATTGCAAAGAATTCAAAAAATTGCACCTGCTTTGATTAAGAATCCATTGGTAAACATTTTAGTTTTCCAATATTTATTGCAAGGTCCATTCTTTAGTGATTGTTTCCAGTCTCGCATCGACATTGCTATGTATGGCTGTGAGTCTTGGAAACAATTTTGGCTAAAACCTGGGTAAAAAAAATCCAACCCATAGAGTTTTATTGGGTTTTTAATGAGCTCTTATTTTGGGGGTTTTATAAATGCTTCCTTATTTCGTTCAATTCGACAATATATTTTAATTATTAGTACAGTTACGTTGTTATAGTATTAATACTGCAATTTTGCAATTTTTTGGTGGAATCATGGTAGTATTGTGTACTCTGAGCCAAAACTCGGTTAACTGGATAGCAGTTACTTCGTTTCAGCCGTGCATTACGAAAAATTCGTTCGGAATATAAAAACAGACATGATTAATGCATTGTTTTGCTCGACAACTCCCGGCCTCACGTTGCAAAAGTTGCCAAAAAATTGTTAGAAACAATCAACTTAAATATCCTTCTGCACTCGCTGTATTCTCCAAATATTGTTCCTTCCGACTATTGGCTGTTTCGACGTATACAATATCGTTCACTTCCGTTAAATAAACATAAATTCGGCTTCCGAGTTATATCGTCTCAAAAGACGAGAAATTTTGTTAAGACGGGATTCAGAAATTGTCTCAGAGGTAGGGGAGAATATGTAAGAAGTGATTTGCTAAATTTTGATTTCGATAAATTTTTTAAAGCATTATCGTTTTTAGTTAAAGAAAAACGGACTAAATTAATTAGAACTGTTAATACATTAGTTATAAGTACTAACTTTTGTTGTAAATAAACTACCAAAACCCACCGAGTTTTTTTTTAAATATAATAACAAATAAAGCCCGTGTGGGTTTGAATGGGTTACCCTGTGGGTTGCCAACCCTGCATGGAACGCAACCAAAAGTAAATGAAACGCCATCACAAATCAGTCGCTGCCTGCGTCAGATACTACTCGTCTTCTGGCCTAACATAATATATAATAACAGACTATGGTAAGTAGCCAGTCAAACGCTGATACCTCCACATAGTGATTCAACATCGTTAATAATTTGACCGATGTTTACCAACAATAAACATCGAGTTTGAAAAGCATTTTTAATAAAAGCGATTCATTGATATATTTCCGACGTTTTGTTTTTCTAAAATGTAGTAATTAAATATGATATTAGAAGCAGTGTAACGTCGAAAAATTTGAATGCCATAAATAAAAACTTCATAACGTATCATCGAGACAAACACTGATAGTGGTTAATTATTACTGACACATCATGAAATTTCTTTGGTGTCAGACATGATTTTGAGAATCATTAGTGCTTTATTCGTTAACAAGAAGAAGTAGCAGACTTAATCCTGCATAGTTCAGCATGTTACTTATAACAAACAATGCATTCAATGTCGTTGTCATATATAACTGACTTTGTTTGTGTCATATCACAAGGATTTACCAATGAAATTTTTAATTTATATTAAATTCATAAAAATATTCACTTGATACTTATTTCGTGACGATAATTCGTCCATGAAAATATTGTAGCGATAATATCGCCCAAAAATGTCAACGCAAAAAATTTTTTAAATAAATTAAAGTGCATAAAAATGCATTATGCAAAACTAATTCGGACCATTTTTAGCCAAAAAAGGTCGAAAATTTTAATCAAAATAAAAATTTATCAAAGCATTGCTTACATCTTTTCCTACCAATACGCCAATTTCCGAAATCCGTATCAGAAAAATTTCTCGTCTTTTGCGGCGATGCAACTTTGAAGCCAATTTTATATTTCTTAAAAAACTGATTCGATGACATGCTAAAAAAATAAGGACATTGAATGGTTAGAGAGACCAATATTCGGAGAATAAGATGGGTGCGGCATTTTATCATTTATGACAATAATTTGGCAAATTTTGCGACGTGAGCCAAACGTTGTGATGAAGAAGAATAATTTAATCATGTCTGTCTTTATATTCCGGACGTTTCTCTCATAATTTCCGATTTAAACGTAACAATTGCAGTCTGCTCTAGCAGTACACAACGCCACCTTTATCCGACCAGGAATGCAAAAAACAAATGTGACATTCTCGAATGTATACCAAAGACTTCTGACTGAAGCTACAATTTTGTTAGTTTCCCCAAATGTCTTATTGTTCTAGATTTACAAAGCAATAGTAACAAACTTGATGCTTTTCTCGATTCCATTTTAAATTCGCTTCTATTTAAAATCTGTATCGTTGTAATATATGGCAGCATAGCTAATACTCATGTTAATGTTTAACAAGAGTTTTAATGAATATTTCCACCAGTTCGTTGAGTTCAAAACGTGAAGAAACATTATTTCTATTGTTAACGCTGATGCGTTCGCCAAAGGAACAAATATTACTTGAAAGACATGAACGATTTTCGTTGTATGCAAAAGCGATAAGGAAAATGGAAAGAAAAAATAAACATCAGTCAGGAAACTTTATTTTGTATTTCTTTTCAGTGTTTCCATTGCCAACACAGTGTAACAGTTTCTTAGAGTTCCTTTTTGTTGATTTTAGTCAGCGGAAAAGACGTTTAAAAATAAGAAATAATAAAATAAAGTCAACACTATACAATACAAATGCGCACGCACACACAAACATACTTTAAATTAGAGAGTCGCCATTAAAACATTAACATCCGCCAAAGAGAAAGTTATTACAAACGAAGTGTGCTCATACAACCTCAGGAATTTTCTTCGCAATAAGCAGCGCTGTTGTTGCACCAATTGTGTTTGTGTGTATTATAACTTTTGGCTGAAGGTGTTAAATTTTTTTTTTATGAAACTTTCAAATTTGTTCAAGAAGGTTTTAAGCCTGTATCCTTTTTGAGTATTTTGCAAATATTCCTTGTAAATCCGTTCTTTGCAAAGAATGTTCAATCCTAAATAAACTTTTTGTAGTTGAAAAAAACATGAAATTGAAAATAAATTACAAAAAATAACTTTGATTTGTTGGTTCTCTCTTTAAGAAAAAAAACAGCTATTGTTTTCGGAATCAAAAGGAATTGTTTGTGTTTGAATGGCTGTCAACATAAGGAGCATTTATTTTCTTTAAAATTTTTTTTTTTTTTTGGTTGTCAAGAAAAGTTTTTGTTCTTTAAAAATAATCTTGTTATTCATTGTAGTTTTGATTAAAACTTCTTTATTATAATTTTTTTTACAAAAATCCACTAAAGAAAGGTCTTTGTTTTGTTACTACCAAATAAACTAAATAAAACAAATAATAGAGTCATTGAAAGTCAAACCCATCTATACTAAATATACGGAGGTTATCTAAGTTAAATTTATTCTTTCGTATTGACAAATGTTTACTGAATTATAAAAAATTGTTCATGAAAATTTAGAAGATAGCTTACCGACTATCTTTTTCTTTAATTGATTCGTTTGCTGTACCTTCCAGTTTTAAACGTGTTGACTGGAGGGATGTATAAGAACATCTGGAAGGCCATCCCTGAATATCTGCAAGCAATTTATTTAAGGTGCGTCCATGAGGAAATATCCCGAAGGCATAGAAATGTGCTAGCGCTGTGGTGCTTCTTAAGTTTTCTAATAAAATGAGAAGAAAAAATCATGTTGTACAGACTTAAGATATCTTACAGCGAGGGTACTTTATGTAACCTGTTTGGTTTTATTGAAAGCAAATGCGTTGAAGACGCTTGGATGTATATCAAAAGTTCTGCCGAACGATCTACTTCAAAGTATTTGTTTGGCCTTTTTATAGATTTTAAAGGCGCCTTTGATTATCTTTTGAAGGATAAAGCCTTACGAAGGTTCTCTGAGTTTGCCTGTCGTGATTTGAACATATGGCGTAGGTATTTCGAGAATAGGTAAGATTGTGTTGTTGGATCCAATGAAACGGTTTGGATGGAGGTTGCTCGTGGTTGCCGCAATGGTCCATCTGTGGTCCATTTATTTGAACATCCTGATGGATCTCTCTTAGGGCAGCTTTGACTCATATTTAAGCTATATGCGTATGCGGATGACTTGCTCATCCTGATCTCGTGATGAGCTCGAGAAAAGGGGTGTTGAAGCCATTCACATCGCTTGTGAGTGTAGTGGAGAGGTTGGTGTTGAAGTCGTAGTGGACAAGACTCATTAGAGTTGGTGATAGCAGCATTCGTTATGTGACTCAAGTCAGGTACACCGGTATAGTTATGGGAGAGCGTATGAGCTTCCACGTTCATCTTACGCATTTTAAGCATAAGTAGACAGCAACTGTTGATTTTAAGTGTCGAAAGGCGTGCCGTTCGTATCATATAGAATAGGTTGCTTGTTATCTGTGCAGCGTATGGCTCTTCTATGTGGTACGAGACGGTCATGTCTGTTGTTGGATGGAGCATCTATTCCGGTGTGTTGAACTGTATATACCGTTACTTTGCAGGTTCTTTTTGGTGCAGCGCCACTTGATTTGGAGGTAATACGTATCAATATTGCCTACAGAATTTAGAAAGACTGTCACTTCAAACGCATGACCGGTTTTCTGCTTTCGATCTTGACACGGATAGACATAAGGTTATTTTGCAGGGGTGCCTCGTAGGTAGGTGGTAGACAAGATGGATGAACCGTGACAATGGGAGGGCTACATATGAGTTTATACCAGACATGACGTTCGTATATAACCACCTAGACTTCAGCTTCGGCTTAATCCTGAGGGAAATGACTCTTTTAATGCTGTTTTGCATCGAATTGGTTAGACTGAATCTGCGGACTGCCAGGGTGGGTTGGGAGCTGAGGACTGGAGGTATGTACTAACTACGTGCCCGGACTATGCTGACATTTTGAACCAAGATAGTATGGGTATTACTCTCACTGGAGCGGGTTTGCGATTTTATTAGTTGTTTGCTGGACAATGGGACTCTTGGGAGGTTGGGCGCTTTTGCACTTGCTGTGTTTCATAGGAGAAAATGGAATGTTAGTGGAGGTACCTTCTCCAATTCCAATACCGTGACTCACTGAGTTGCCGTTTTTTACCGTTTTCCAGCTCGTTAGCACATGGCAGTATGCAATGGTGTTTGGTTGGTGTGCGGCCTGTTGCAAACAATAGTTCGTCTCTGGCTTCTAGCTACCATGCTGTTCCTATTTGCTGTTTATTGTTTGTTGTATTTCCGAGTTCCTGTTTGCTGTTTTTTTTTTGGAGTTTCCAGTGTTTCCTGTTTGGTGTTTCTCACTTTAATCTTGGCCACCAATCAGAAGTCGTTTGGGACTGGTAGTAGTATTTATGCTACGAAGCCTGACCGGACACTTTATTTTGGTGTGGGATCCCCATGGTCTACGGGCCTTACCAGACTATGGTGAGGCCTCATTGTGGGAACAACGTGAAGGTTGTCGTTTGAACACAAATCGCGGGGAGAGCTATTCTGGCTCGGTGTGGAGTTATATTCTTAACCGGTATATAGTTTGGTAGGAGTTTAGATGACTGGTGATTTTAATCATAGGTGGGGGCATTGGTAGAAGCATTGTATTTACACGTGCATTGGCACCGTCGGGTAAAGTCATAGAATAGATACTCACGTTAAGCAACTGACTCATTGTCACATAAATCCCACGTAAACAAAAAATCGATGACTTACTGAATTTAGGTTAACCGTCATAAATTCATCAGGGAAATTTTGATCTTTTTTGAATAAAAGAGAGAGTTTTGCTTAAAACGGTTTGTTAATATTAAATAAAGTAGATTTTTTTTTTGTGGTATTGACTTAAATCTTCAAATGCAAAGCATTGAAAATCACATCTGAACAAACTTTTATACTTTAAAAATGTCAATGTCTACTCGTGTAATGGGGGAATCATTTTTAATATTAGAATTAGAGTTCATACAAAAATAAATACAAGCATAAAAAATATATCGGTACATTTTAAAAATTATTTTTTTATGCAGAAATGCTGAGATATGTTTAAGTGAACGTTGGGTATACGCAACGCTGGACCTTAGTACGTTAAGTAAATTGAAATTGCAACAATAAAAGCGAATCCACTTTTTCTATTTACATTTTTAAGTTCATCCATTGCAATTTTAATTTATTGAGTCTCCGAAATGTTTAATGCGCCTAAATCTATTAAGATCTTTTCATAATTTTAAACGTATATTGGTGGCCGTAAGCCAAGTTCGCCAAGTTATAAATGGTTCCGACGGGAATGGAAAGTGTGTATACATTTCATTTAAAATTTCAAATTCAACGACATTTTCTCTACATTTTCGTATTAACCTCTAATACTTTAGCGTAATGAGCCATGAAAGTAACGTGTGTTAATTTAGGGTCAAACACCTTTATAGTTTCGGAAGCTTTTGTCATATATGGTGCAAGAACTAAAATCAAGCTTTTATTTAGGTCCACGTTCAATATATTTAGCGATTCGTCAAAAAGTTGTGCAAATGTGAATTGATTGTTTTTGTCCCACCAGCTGCGGTAATTCAAACTGTTTAGCTTGGTGCTTTTTTGTTACAGTATAGAATACCAGCAATAACATTTGCGACATATTTTCCAGTGGTATTAGCTGTTTAATCTGCTGAAAGCCATTTAGATTAGTCTTTGATGCATTTGCCTATGACATATAAGTGTTTTCGGTAAATAATTTTGACACACAAACATATTTTGAATTTTAAACGCTTTTTGATCGCACGTTATAGTTTGTATATTTTTCCAAAAACTGTGTAAGCCATAATAAACTTCATGGAGACTTAAATGGCGCCATCAATTTTAATTGACAGACAACTCTTAATAGTAATGACTAGGTCAGAAAATAAAACAAAAACTTTGTCTTCGTTGTAAAAGTGCATAGTGTAAAAAGGTACATTTGCTTTTAAATACGAAGAAATGTCTGAAGTATGCTCTTGCAGCTGAAATACGCAAAAAATACTGTTATGCACTGGTGATGAGTTTTGCATACTTACCTACTTCTTAGAGACTTAATAGCATGACGGTTTTAAGTCGGTAATTAACACAAATCATCAGTCAATGTTTCCGGAGCCTCTACTATAAAAGTCATATAGGCAACAGATTACAGGGGCCAATTTGATGTGATGATGTTTACATAACAAACAATGGCGAGAGAGTATATTTTAAGACATTGATGTATTGGTCAATGAGTGAGCTAGGTATAGCAATGGATTGCCTGAATTGAACATTAAAAACTAATGTGGAAGTCGTATGTGATATGGCATACAAAAGTCGACGAAATAATTTTTTTTTTAAATTGTCACTTGAGAACTTATTCTAAAAGAATGGATTTCGCAAATGAATCTTTGGTAAAATATGTATGATGCGGACTAAAAAAATTACAGTTTTATTATTATGTTCTTCTCTAAGCTTTGCCTTTAGAACAAACACGCAATCCGTTCCAAAGAATCTATCGAAACTAGCTTTGCAAAATTTAAGTGTAATGCAATTGTGTTCTAGAGAAGTTGTCTGTTACACTTACCACACCTGCTTTTTTATAAAAGCCTAATACGCATGTCACATAAATATTTTTTTCTGTTTTATTTTTTCAATTAATTTGATGTACTATTTTTAAGTTAAGATTTTAATGGTATTTTCTTTTTATATTTTCAGGTACGAATATTCTATGGTTTTCAGTTTACTGATGTAAGCAAGTAAGTTAAACTATTTTTTATATTATTAACGTTTTTTACCTAATGGTAAATCGAGCTTTGTATCAAATATGATATATTGCACTTTTTAAGTCAAGAAAAATTTTGTTCTAAAAATTTTTGGTGGTACGTATTTCTTTATATTGTCAGCACTGATTTGACCGTTATTTTAAAATATGAAAAAGGAAAATATTACAAGCAATCCAAGGTAAATTTAAAACATTTTATCATGGCCAGTATAATTTTTGATACATACAACACTTTCAATGATTCCTCGGTGTTTTGCATACAAACTATAACGTGGTTTTGAAATTTTACAAAGTGTTGGTATATAATTCGGTACCAGAGTATATATTTTTTCCAAAATAATTATAAATAATGCCTTATACACGCTACTTGACCTTTGAAGAGTTTGTGAATGAAGTGTTGGATGAAAGGTAAGAGGATGAAGTTATTTCTGATAGTGATGTTTCTGTTGCTTATGAGTCTGAGGACCAAGTTGCAGCAGCAAACCTTATGCCTTTGGCAGGTTAAGAAAATAAAATATTATCAATTTTCGGCCAGGTTCGTAGTGATTTTGTATTGCCATGTTGTAGAACTAAGTTTATAATCTCGTTAATTTTACCAGATAACTTCAAAATCCATCAGCATTTCAGATTGTGTGTGCTACTGGTCCGATACGTTCTTATTTGACAGACAGACTTCAATTTCTTAAAACAGGTGCTTCTAAATTAAGCTCTCTTCCTCTCAGTTGAGGTGGTTTTCAGGGTTAAATTCTGAGTCCCCTATTATTTACCAATTTTTTGTTAATGCGATAAGTCTCTGAGTCAATATTCCGCACAGTTCAAAGAGTATTATTAGTTATTTTTTGGGACAAATTGATATAAGAATTTGTCGATTTGTTAATTGTGATATTTGATAAATATTAATTGATTAATTTGGAAAATTTGTTTAGGTATTTCATAATTATTTTGATTTAATACTATATCCGTTTAAGTTTATTTTGTATTCGCTTTAATATTAATATTTTCTTGTACAAAATTTGTGATTTATGAACTTATGTACTTGTACTGCTTCGTGCTATATTATGAGCCCTGACGCTTGTGTGTGGAACATTGATAATAATATATAAATAAATAAATAAAAAATACCTCCAAAGTTCTTGGAATGTGAAAAGTTTTAAAATTTGCGTTTAATCCTGACACTTATCTCGTCTCATACATTAGTCACAAAGCCAAGCCTAATGCTCCTGCGGATTCTAAAAAATTTGCCGAAATAATCTGCTTTTATAACTGTTGACACTGTTGACAAAATGCTAAATTGTTATAGTTGCAATCGCAAAAATTATCAAAAATTCCGAATTGAATGCTTACTAATAATATATACAACGAATTGATTCCGACAGAATGCATATACAGAGACACACAAAACATAAGTGTGTTTTAAGTAAGTTGGTGAATTCATTAGCATCACCTTATATGGAAAAACAAACAAACAAAAAAATGCCCAGGAAAATAACTGTGTGTAGCGCTTCTCTCAAAGATGTCAAGTGAGAGTATTTGTAATGTGAGTGATAATGAGGCTGGTCCATCTAAAAAACAAACCGATAAGTCTGTAACTAACAGGAGAGCGAGATGTTAAAAATGTTACCATTTGGGAACAAATAAAAACAAGTGGATATCAATATTTTGTTTTTTATGTAAAAAGCATAAAAAGCCCATGCTGTAATGCATAAAACGCAATGCATAATAACGTCATATATTTTTTTTTATAAAATGAATTAATAAAAGTAAATATATTTAAGCTTCCAAACAAAATGTGTCTAGAAATTCAAAATTTTCACATACTGCAAGTAGGTATATAGTATGTACATATGCATATAAATCACTGCAATTGTTAATTTAAGGCCCGATCTACGGCTAAAATGTTTATATATCATCCATTTTGGAACACACAAAATTTAATCAAATATAATTTTTAACATTGTGAAGCAATTATATCGACATTATCAGTGAAACGTGAATTTAAAATTCTAATTTTTTTTTCACAGAGCCTTTGAAATTTTCTCAAAACAACTGATATAAATAAATTCCTTTACATTTCTGCAATTTTATGACGTATTCTAGACACTGTTATAAACATAACATGAAATATATGTGCTAGTGTTTGTTTTGTTCGAGAAAAAAAAAGAAGAAAAATCTGTAACGTCATTTAAAAATTTTCTTTTTGTTCTTGTTTGTTTAAAAGAGAATAAATCGCAAAACATGGATAACAATATATGTTTACCTTATCCTTTACCCGATTTGCAGTATAATCATGGTGGAGGGAAAAACAACTACAGTTTGTAAACACATGCTACTCATTTCTATTGTTACAACTCGTGCCTCTGGCAGCTGATGTTGTTAATGTTGATGTTGCTGACAAAAAAGATTTCTAGGTCATAGACAAGTTTCGTTCGCTTTTTTCTTATTTCTTTTTTCATCCCTTTGTATTATGAGAGTACACAATATTAACCCCCTTTTTTTAGTAGTAAATTTTGAATGTGTGCAGGAGTAGGATTGTTGTTGACTTTTAACAAATAAAACTGTCAGCCAAGTTGTATTCGTATTATTCTTTTAACAACTAAAATTCACATATACACACACGGTTTAAATAAAATAAATATGCATTTGGATGGAGAAACAGACACAAAAAAATAGAAGCACACGAAGCTGAACAATGAATACTTACAAGGAAAAATACTTGGTATTGGGTAGTGAAAAATGAGAAAAGTTGGAAGAGGCACTAGAGCATTAAAATTTTCATGGATTTTGTAAAGATGTTAACGTTTGTGTTGATGGTGATGTAGGTTGTATTATTTACATATGATTTTATGGCTGAGAAAATTTAGGGCAGAAAAATCAAATCAAATTTTACGTTTTATTTTAACAGAAAAATAAAAATTACACCGTAATAGATGCTGACCTTTTTCACTAGAAGCAGTATTATAATAATCATAATGCAATGCATGTCGTGGCTACAGGTATTGAAAAAAAATTCCTTAAAAATTTGTCTCCTTATTTTAGGGTTTCTTTCCGCGATTGCTGTCCCGAGAATTCTCGGGAATTTCAACTAATTTCATTTTCAGCTTTACCGGGATTTTTATGCGGGAATCTCGGTAATTTTTTCACATACAATAAAAGTTTTGAAGTTGAAAATATAATATTGTTTAATAATATCGCGTAAAAGTGGAGAGCTGTAATAAGATATCCAATAAAAATTTTCTTAAAATAGTACAATTTAGCATTTAAGGAACTTAGTCGCCACAATTACATATATGTATATAAGCAAGGGTGGTCAAAGAAAATTTTCATTTGTAGTAGTATACAAGTAGTACACAATTTTTACAGTATGCGTTGAAGAAAAACATTAACAATGCAGACAATTTTAATGCGGTCAAAAGCTATCACACAACTGAATGAACTTACTGTTTATCTGTTATTCTCTGTGTAATATTTCCGATTAATCGAGTGCCCTTCTGTGCGACTATGGCCACATATGTCTCAAAATTATCAAATATTTTTTGAAATATAACTTAGTTTTCTTCTAAATAATAGCATACATTGATTGACTTAGAACACACATGATTGACTTAGAAATATGTAACATTTGTATAAAATATATATAAATACATATACGTTTTTACCGCTGAGCAACTTGACAGATATTTTAAGGTGTGTTTTACATTTACCTATTACAATACAACTGCCGGTGGAGACACTGAGTAAACGAAGCACATACCTGTTAACTGATGATGATATTATTGTGACTGCTTTGTGTCAAGAAACTAAATTAAATACTTTTTCTATGGGAAACAATGTTTCATAATGTATAAAGTGGGATCCTGGAAATCCCGGAAAAGTAATTTTTTTTCCGTTTCTCAGGGAATGTAAAAAGTGCGGAAAATAAAAAACCGTACCGTGTTTACTTCATATTATTCAAATTACTTAGAGTAGTATGTTGAGTTTTCTTTATTCATCAACATAAACCTCTTTTTAGCTCTATACACTATACTCTTATACATCGCCATGCAGTATATTCTATACATAATAATATTGTTACGTTTTAAACTTTTTAAAATATTTGAATTCTTTTTATTTGTGTCAAAATAAAAGAAACACCACCTTGTTGTTGATTTACAGTTTTCATTTCCTCAATTTTTTTATACAGTTACTTGCATTTAATACAGTAACTTGCAGTTAATATTCGTACAACACTTTTCTTTATGTCTAAGCACGACTTTACTTGATGAATGCAAAACGATAACTATATCGACGTAGTAGTGACAAAGCAGGCTCATTATATATCTAATTGCTTAAAGCTTGAAATGTTTCGGAAATGTCTCAAATGCTCTCACATCCTATATTTTATATCCGTTAATTTTAAACATATAAGATTGTGTTACGTTGTTTTCACAAGGAGGTCTCACCATATTCGAGTAAATACAAGAATAAGGCTTTATGCTACTACCAGTGTAAGTTCTAAATGACTAAGTACTGGTGGCCAATAAAGCATATGAAAAAAAAACCAACAATACTTAAACAACAAAATAACAAGCCAACAATCATAAGACCACACACTCGACACACTCAAACAGTCATACATACAACATAATCACACAGCCAGAAAAGCAAGCCTAAACCAACAGATTACATCTACTGGGAACAAAATTACAACGCTAAAGTAAAGATCACCACCAATTAGCAAGCATCGTCACCACTACGCAAAAATCATATGGAGGAAGCTACACCGGATTAATCATTTATTTAGCTTGAAAATATCAAATTAATTAAAGAAACTGAAACAAAGCAACAAATGCTTTGTGGAAAGCCAATATGCTCCCTAGAGGAGTGACGGAGGAAAAAAAATAAAAAAATTCGTCCTCAACGCCCCCCTAACGTCCACCACATCTCCGGTCACGACAACCTCCATTACCTCTAGATCTCTAATGTCACGGTAGAGTGAACACTCTAAATGGGCAAATTTTGAGGTTAGGAAGTAAATTTATTTTATTCAGTTTTATTCATACCATTAAAAATAGAAATGTGGGTATAGTAATGGAATAATATCGTCAGCAGATGTCCGCTCTTTTCACAAAATTTTGAACCACATTTCACTTATCGCCGAATTTCTCCTTTTAGAGTATCAGTTGTTTATGGTTTGTTAACGTAAACCAGGTCCTTTTTCTTTCCCGGTCCCAGAGGAAATAGTCCAGCGACGTTAAATCACAAGAATGAGGCGGTTAATTGATAATAACAAAATTGCTGGCTGTGTAGCTTATGGCGCCGTCCAGTGACCAAAGGTCACTGATGTCAACATTAGGTAATTGTGGCCACAAGAAATTGGTTATAATGTTTTGGTCGATCACTTTCTTTGGATGTAATGGTTTTTCGAAGACTGTTTTCAGATTTTGTGAGCTCCATATGTGACAACTTTCTTTGTTTACATATCCGCTTAATTGAAAATAGGCCTCGTCACTAGTGATGATTTTGTTGAAAAATGCGTTGTTTTCGTTCAATTTTTCAAACAACCAATCCACAAACGTTCGACGCAAACAATGGTCGGCTGGCTTCAATTCTTAAACGAGTTGAACTTTATAAGTGTGAAGATGAATATCTTTATTCAAAATGTTGCGCAAAATTCCTCCGGTGATATCCAATTGTTGCACCCTTCAACGAGTTGATGTTCCAGGCTAATTCTTGATACTTTGCTATACAGCGGTTATGTTTGCATCACTACGCCCACTACCACCGTATTGTTTTGATCTATTGTCAGCATCAGTACCGTGAGCCTCGAATTAAGTGATTAAATTACGCACAGCTGTTTCAGAAGGAGCCTGATTACGAAGAAGTGCTGCTCGAATTTAGCGAATTGATACAGTAAACTTTTTACTGTTTCGATAGTAAACTTTCGCAATTAATATTCTTTGCTTAATTCTTGACATTTCATCATTTAACAGCAAATTTACTTCCTTACCTCAAATTTACCCACCCCGTAACCCTCAGGATCTAAGAAACTTTAATAATATTAATAGTGAAGGGTTGACGTAGTGCTTTTCTAAAAGTTTTAATTGAAATGGAAAATTTTCCTTAAATTCTTTACTAAAAAATCTAATATATTTTTAAATTTTAAAATACATAAATAAAAAAAAATTATTATCTCTTTTTAGCACTCGTTTTACACACTTTCAAAATACCATTTCCTATATTTAACTACAAAGCTAAAGGTTAATTTTCTGTATACCTAACACTGTCTAACACTTCAAATATGCCAATTCAAACTCATTTGCATGTGAACGACAGTCACCAACCGAAAGAAACAAAATGAATATTTAGAAAATTGTTAAATCATCAACTTTAGAGTGCCTGCTACAAAATCTCTGTTTCCTGCTGTTCTATGGCTGTTGTGAAATAAACTGAATAAAACTGCTCAGCATTGGAAGTAGACGTTTGAGGTGCCAAAAGTCTAAGTTGATTTTAGTGTATGTTGAAAGAAATTTAATTTTCATTTAAACTTGAGTAAACTTTTGGCCACTCATTTCCTGTATTTAAATGTTTAACCGGAGGAGTAGATATATTTGCTTTGTTTTCTTAGCAAAAATTTTCTTAGTCAATATTTTGTTAAAACAAAATAAGGCTATTAAATTGCAAATCCATGGCATGTATAGAATATTATATAAAAATTACTTGTAATTACTGTTGTAATAAATCATTGTCGACAATTTTTGTTGACTGGGCTAAAGTCAATATTTTTATTCTTAATAGAGTGTGTGTAGAAGTATGTACTTTTGTTTGTTAGTAATTTTCTTGTTGGCCCTTGCAAAAGAGTTGAACAAATATTTGCTTTAAATAACAATCATTTTTTGTACAAGCTATTGGTGGTGCCCACTAAATAACTATAGACAATTTCTTATGACAGATATTGTTGTTTGTTTATTTATTTTTTCTCAAGGACTAAGGGTGCAAGAAATAGAAATCATGTCTTGTTAACAAATTTTAAAATCAAAATTTTGTTCTCTAAATTGTTTATTTACAGTTTTTTCTTTTTTTGGCGTTTTCATTTATAAAAGATTAAATAAAGACATTATATTGAAAAATAAATTATAAAATATTTTTAGTAAATTTTTATAAAATTTTTTAGCTGCTGAAAATATTAATATTCTGGTGTCAAGTTCCTTTACTTATTAAATTTGAATATTGCTAGCCAAGTTTTGATTTAAAAAAGTTTTTGTTTTAGATTTGAAATTTATGGTGATTTTAATTTTTACCTGTATTATAGTCTTTGCATAAGACCTTCTCTTATATCCTTGTTATGAATTATACCAAATTTATTTTATCAAAAAAAATAACATAAATCATGAATTTATTTCCTTATTAAAAAATTGTTGAGTTATATTGTTATTAATTTTAACCTACAAGAAGCCTAGGGCCGTAAAAATGGAGTTCCAATTTAATCTATTGTGATGTCAACTTAAGCTTAAATTTGCTGCTTTTAATTTAATTTTCTGTCTGCAAGTGTGAAGCGACAACTGCCCTTGGGATTTCATCCGATGATTTGTATTGCCACATCAACTACTGATTGTCTCAGGTAAAGACCTATCTATCCGCAGTTATGCACACTGAATTCAATGTGGACCGGTTGCTGTTTTGTAAATGATGACCGACAATGTGGACTTAAATAAATATGCAAAAAAAATTTCGAAAACGTTTTGAATTTTTGTTATCCTGAGCAGTATAATATTAGACAATTCGTAAGTAATTAAAGAAGAAAATAAATATAATAATGAATATGTATATACAACAATATATCAGGTCAGACAATAAGTCCGTAGGATGATATTTAGATGGTGTCTTTGTTTAGTATTAACCTTCAAACGATAAGAGTATAAATTTTTTAGCAATCTGACTATTAATTCGTGAGTTATAGCAACATTTTTTCTTAAAAATAAAAGGAAAAAAGTATATTTCGAGCTTCGATAAAGCATTGTTTTTGATGAAAAAAATAAAATTAATAAGAAAATAAAATAAAAATAACAGTGGAAATCAAACAATGGCTTGATAGACATTATCCAAACTCTGCTTCATCGAGACAAATGGTAGAAAAATGGTTTGCTGAATTTAAATGTGGTCAACACATATGATGTAGAGCGCAGTGGATGCACAAATGAGGCTGTTATTCCAAAAAAAAACCAATAATTGGTTATGAACATCCAATGATGACGTAATCGCTGAAACTGAGGCCTATTTTGAGCGGAAAGATAAATTGCGCTACAAAAGTGGTATCAAAAAGTTGGAAAATCGCTATGCTCGTTATATTGCCCTCGAAGGCAACTTTGTTGAATAAATAATAAAATGGAGTTTTGTGAAAACTTATTGACTGAACTCTTACAGACAAAGCAATAATAAGGTTGTGAGAACCAAAGTAGGTCTGTAGCTCTCGATCTGGTCGGAAATTTCAATATGTGACTGCAGACATTTTTTTGCAACGTATCAAATAAAATTAAAATTAGAAACAAGATTTAATTGCCATCACAAATATTTGGAATAATACACATTGAGTTATCTCACCTTATTTCTAATATTTCAAACATTGTATATTCACCACACTCCATACGTAAGTATTCGTGAGGACAAATCAGAATACTTACGTATCATATAATACTGGATTATATTAAATGCAAAGAATGAGTTGATGTGATGGATAAATTTATTATAAAATGCTTGCAAAGAGAAAAAACTTATCAATGATCAATGATCTCGAGAGGTATTTTGCATTATTTTCTGTCATATCCGCTTATAAAGCTTTTATATTATCATATAAACATCAACTAACCAATGCTAAAAGGAAAATAGTTTGCCTAAATTAGGTTTGCAGCTTACCACCGCTATAAAAAGTACCGGAAATCGTTACCAAGAGCATCATTTCCAAAAGAAATTTCACAAAAACAATGCTATAAACCAGAACAGAACTTTAATAAATGTAAGGAAAATATATGTGCACTAGCTTATAGAGGTCGCCAGGTCTTAAGTTTGCATGTAAACACTACTCCACTACTAGAATTAACGCTAAAGTCAATTTACTTCCACGTTTACAATAAATATTAAAAAAAAACAACTTGAAATTTACTAATTTATAGGGAGCAAATAGTATATAAACACTTTTGTACTTAAATAAAGTCCATTTTCGTCGATATATGTAAAGCTTTCTATTTGTGTCAAAATTGGGTAAAGACCGTTAAAGAGAATAGAATCAAAGGTCTTATGAAGGTTAAGGTTGGTTCTGCCTGTTTGGCAGAATGCTGTTTTCTAAATTAAACCCAGCTTGCAATATGCAAAAAGTATGGAGAGTAGGCAAGTGTAATTGATGTAGTTAAGATATTCTAGTCTGTTTTCTTCTAGCTTCAAATTTGCATCGCTTGATCAGTTAAATAGGAATGGGGACAGCACACACTCCTGATGGTCTGCAATAGCTTAGTTTTTGTGAAGTACGTGATTCGTAGTGTTGTGTGTCTGTAAATCGGTAAACGGTACGTACATTGGTGATCTTCATTGAACTGACTGTTTTAGTATTTGTTTTTTGTGAGCGAAATCCGGAATGTTCTATTCAGAATACGGAAAATATAACGTTTGATATTCTATTCGTCTGCTTATTGAGCACGTTAACCATTTTCTTAGTTCTGTCGCGTCTAATTTATATCTGAACATATGCTATCCGGGAGATAGCGCGATGTAGAAGATAGAGCGTACACATTACAACATCTTCCTCTGGAGATGATCTTCCTCTGGAGATGATGACTAACATCAGAGGAATGATCTGGAAAAAACTTCACCAACTGCGAAAGAATTAAAATGCTAAAGTAAGAATCACCACCAATAGGCAAGGATATTCACTACTACACATTTATATGGAGGGATTAATGATCAACAGTGGATAAGTCATCTACTTAGCTTGAAAGATCACATTGGTTAATGAAACTGCAACAAAGCAATGGATACTTTGTAAAAAGCCAATATGCTCGCTAGAGGAGTGACGGAGAAAAAAATGCTATTTACTCCTAGAAATGTATTGCTTTTCCATGATTTTTCAGCGAAACCGAGAGGTTTGATAGAGATATTGTCGGTTTTAGAAGAGATACATGGTTTTAGAAGAGATACATGAAGATGTCATTTAGTCATAAAATTTAGGATATAGTTCGAGTTGTCAATGTTTTTGTCATCTTCAAAAGTTAAGCAAGGTTACGAAGGGCACGCCAATATTAACAAAATAACTATTTACTATTTGATAAAGACTTTGAAAAAATAATAATGGCTGGACGAGAAGGTATTTTGAAAGATGTAGAGTATGAGTTGGGAAAATCCAGAGTTGCTTTTCTCTGCTAAATAGAATATGCAAATCTCCTCTAATCTCCATGCAAACAAAATTACTATTTAATGTATACGTTGAAAAAACACACCTATACGGTATCGGGACGTGGCATATCTCTAGAGCAATAATAGACAAGGTCCAAACACGAATCGCCAAATTTTGTTCTTATGATTTGGAGGAGATTTAGGCCAAATATAATGAGAAATTGTGGGCTATAGAGGAGGTCCGGTGGAATCGTAATTAACACCTAAATCAAGAAGGGAAAACAAAAATGGGTTGTGCACACTCTCCGCACACCAGCCGAAATCATCCCAAGAAGCGCTCTCCAGTGGAATCCTCAGAACAACCAAAGAAGTGGAATGTGAATCTAACATTGAGTGGGATAATACATACAAATAACAATGGAAATAGATGGAACCAGATTGCAGAAACCCTATGTTCCCAAGTGGAATTGTAAATGAAATAAAACTGAGAAATGCTTAAGGAGATAAAGTTTGTATAATATTTGGGTTTTATTATATTCATTTATATAAAGTCAATCTACAGAGAACAATTTTTTTTATAAAAAAGAAAAGTTTCTTTTATTTATTTAATTATTTTTTTAAATTGATTTTATAAAAAAAATTATATAAAAAAATTATATATATATAATTTTATTTATATATATATATATATATATATATATATATATATATATATATATATATATATATATATATATATATAAGCTTAAACGCAAATAAAAATCAATTTAAAAAAATAATTAAATAAATCAAAGAAAATTTTCTTTTTTATAAAAAAATATACATAAATATATACATATATATTATAATATATTAATAAATAAAAATAAAAAATTAAAATAAAATTTCAATTTTTTTTTATTTAATTTTTATTTATTTTTTTTTTTTATTTATATCTACAATTCAGTTTACTGTTTTAGTTTTCTGTTATCTTTTCTTCAAGCACTTAAATAGCTTGTAGTTTTATTTTTCTTTTTTTTTAATAGCAACGCCATATAGTACATTTGTGAGCTGTACGTAACGCATGCATGTGTTTTGTTGGTTGCATGTTTATGTCTGCATATATTCACTTGAGTGTTATTTGTTGTTTTTTTGCCACTTCACCTGATTTTTTTTTCAGTTGCATGTTCAACTCATTAAACGGATATGTCAAATAGTCGACACGTACTCGATAATTCAAGTGTATGCACAGTGCACTGAGCTTGTCAATAGGTTAAAATAAAGTTTAACATACATAGCTGTGAAACAATAAGGAAATGTTAAAAATGAAAAATAAAAGAGCTTTGTAATGTTAGTAGTTGCAAAAAAAAAAACACAAAACTCATGTGATTTGAACTCTGAGTTGCGTAAAGTGTTTAAAACAAGAAATAAATGTTCTCTTAAATAACATGAAAATAAAGGTAAAAGAATTTAAAAGAAAAATTAGAGAATATTTTTTCAGGATATTTTGTATGAATAAATTGATAGTACAAAAAATGTACACAAAAATGTACATTTTTATTTAAATGATCTAGTCGAAGTTGCTACCAAATTTTTAAAAGTGGTCTCTGAAAACGGTTGGCAAAAAATTCGGTTTAAAAAAAACCCCAACCCACCGAGGTTGTTGATTGATGGAGAATGGGGAAGGTGTGATATCAAGTTAATAGCGAGGCCCATTAGACTGTCGGGCTGGCTTACGACCTAAACCATGCATTATAAAACAAACCGCCGAAATATAAAGACAAACATGATTAAGTTGTTCTTTTGCATTGCAACGTTAGGGCTCACGTCGCAAAAGTTGCCAAGCAATTATTCGAAACGATCAAATACCGCATCTGCCGTATTCTCCGAACACTGCTACTTCTAGCTATTGGCTACTGTTACGAATACAATATCTTTTCACATGCTACCGAACCACTTCTATTGACGTTATATAAAATCGGTTTCAAAAGACTAGAAGTAGTGAATTGAAAAATTTTTATTTTAATAAATTAATCAATTCGTAATATTTTTTGAGCTAAAATACGGTCCGAAATAATTTGCACTTCCAATACGTAAATTGTAACTATTTGAGTTGTAAATAAACTACCAAAACCTTAAAATATAAAAATCCTGGTGGGTTTAATTGGGTATTATATTTAAAACCAGTGGGTTGCCAACCTTGTCTCTGAATGACAATTATATTGACTGTAAATATCAGAAATTTAGAAATTAAGGCAGCAATGTTATGTAGCTGCCTTAGTATAGCATGCAACATGAGCCAAAATTTTTGAAAAGTCATTGCAGAGTGACGAAAAAGTAGGTGATCAAAATATTTGGATAAAATCAAAGCTCACTCATTGAAGTACAATATAATGCATTAATTATCTTAAATCCATTCAATTACTGCGATATTAATTTTATATTAATTTATATGCAGCACTGGACAATCTCTCTTCTGCTTTACCAAATTTTATGTTTAAAAATGGTCCAGCTATTTTAACTTATATTGTGAGAAAGCAGAACTAACTGAGAACAAACTAATTGTTTTACTTTCAAATAAAATTTACAAATTTTTTACATTAACAATCAAAAGGCTTTAGAAATGTACATTTCTAATTCTTGTATGTATTGTATTATCTACATTGTATTTTTCTATTTTAAAATACAATGAAACATGAGAAATTACATACATATATACATATATTGTTTAGATTTTCAAAATCAAATATTTTTCAGATAAATTCTGATTGTTTGTTCTGAAAATTTATATAATAAATTTAGTGTAATAAAATTTTATCTTCAATAGACAGAAATTTAATCTGCTAAAAAAGAAACATTTGCACAAACCTCTTGTATGAAAACAAAGATTTGATGTATGAAAAGAACAACAAATTTATTTTAATACCATAAAAAATATAAAATAGGAATTAAATGTATGTACATACATACAGTGCGGTTCAAAACTAAGGGCATGTTTTAAAGTTGAACTGAAAAGTTTCCATTTTTTTCTTTAGCACGTTATGATGTCAAGGAACTTTTTTGGGGGCTTGCAATGATTAAGTCGTCTCTCAGTAAAATACTGATCTAACAAAGACCGTTAAAAATTTTAGGAATGACTGCTACAACAAAAAGTTTAGGTAAACATAAAGCCCTAATTCTAGTAAAAAAAATGCCAAAAAAATATAATTGAACTTTGAGAAACATGTTTAAGCTATGGCAACGAATTTAACATGAACATATCGTAAGTGGCGGGTGAATTGTTTCACAAACGAACAGTGTGACTAAAGTACGAATTCTGTCTATAACTGCTACTCGCTGTACAATCATCTACAAAGAAATGAGCTCTACGGGAAGTATGGATATTACGAAAGAATATTTGATTATTAGGAACTAATTTTATTATTTCATCGGAACACATTTCGTTATAGAACGGATAGAACTCAAGAAACATTGCGACGATGCTCTAACTAATCAGTAGAATTTGCTACCCTACCGTCAATAACACTAGTCTACAGCAAAAAACGCCTTTAAATAAAACTATATGGAATATAATGATTTTGATGCGCTGAATTCAAATCTGTTTTCAGTTTTTTTCCATCGGGCTCCGTTTGTTTTATGGACGTGACAAATTTTTCGCCCAAAATATTGTAGTCATATCAATATATTTCTTCATAACTTGAAAACGACTTGACCGATTTGGATGCAAGTACGACCAAACGTTTTGAAACAAAATTTCCTGTAAGTCACCTTAACATAATTTGTGTATAATTTAACAGTTTCGAAGTTATTAACAACTTAACTAAAAAAAAAATTTTTTTTTGCAAAATTAGAGCAATTTTTTTTTTTTTTGTTCAAAAAGTTGAACAAATTTTTTCAGAAAGAAAATTTTAGATGACAAGCACTTAAATTAAAGCTTAAAATGTTGAGAATGAAATAAGCTTCCAGTCACGAAAATCTATTCGCTATTGCTGAATTTATTCAAAATTATATGCAGGAACCTAACTTTTACCAAATATAAGTGAACAAATTTTGATATTGCAAACGTTTGATTGTACTTGTATGAAAATCTGTCAAGCCTTTTTCAAGTTATGATGAAATATATTGATGTAACTACCATATTTAGGGCGAAATATTTTCCACGGCCATAAAAAAAAATTTGAGCCCGATGGAAAAAAACTGAAAACGGATTTTAATTCAGCGCATCAAAATCATTATATTTCATGTAGTTTTATTTAAAGGCGAGAAAATTTTGTGTTTTTTGTAGACCAGTGTAATAAGCACCTTCGCACTTTCTTCCTAAAGAAACTCAGGAAGAAATATTACAACCAATAATTTCTCTTTTACGTTACTTGAATTGTAGAAACAAATAAGTTTGTGGAATCTGACGCACTTGGAACTGTTGGAAGAAACAGACCTATTTTTCAGGTAATTATTTTTTACATATTTCGAACATAGTATAAAAGCCGACCTTATGTTCGTCTGTGCCAAAAAGGGAAATGGCATAGTAAACATATCTTGCATGCATTCTGCCCCGTTTGTAGAAAACACTTTGACAGTTAAGTCGGACATTTTAAGCTATTACAAATTAAAGAAAAAAAATTAAAGAAAATGATGACAAAACATAGAAGTCATTGGGCGAATATACTTGCAAGCGCAGGATAAGTCGGTGACCGTTATTCATATTTTTTATCATTGTAGGTGTAGTAGTATTTGTGTTATATATTGCTTACATATATGAAACTTACGGTGTGAATCAATTTCACGGACCGTCGTATATAATTTTTAAAATATCTTAGTTGGCAATTATCTATTGAAAGCAAAAGTAGCGTGCTAAAAATTCAAAGTTGATAGCCAAAATTTGCATCTGAAATCCAATAGAAATTATACTCTGAAAAGAATCTGACGAGTTTAAAACTGGATGCCTCAAAAATGTATAGCAATTATCCTACACCAATTTGAAACTCATGCGCATAAATTAATTATTGTTAACTTTTGATAACATAACATAATAAAACAGAAAAACGATATGTGACATAGCCCATTTTCATAGAAGTGCATAAAGGTACCGGTACCTTGTCGCACAGTTAAGGGTGTTGGAAAAAAGTCGACGTATGACGTCTATTTGAATGTATTAATTATTCTTAAAGTTTTGGAAACAAATAAAATATTAAAAACTAGGATCTCTCAAGAAGTTTTAAGTACGAACTATATCAACATCTTCCAAAAAATTCGGTTCCAAAACGCAATAGGTACCCAGTTACCTTCTCATCATATAAGGGTTAACAACATTACAAAAATAAGGAGGTCCGTGAAGAGTGTTGAAACAACCTCCTTATGTAAGCGAAAAGTGCAAAACTAAGTGAATGCGATTTAATCTATACAACTGGAGTCCTCTCATCCCAGTATTTCAATATATTAATGGTTTTTCGAAAAGACTTAACAATGAACACATCCGTTGTTTTATTTGCTTGCGTATTTTATAGTAACTTTTCAATTCAACTTTACAACATGTACTTAGTTCCGCTCTCCACTGTATATACATATTACAATTTATTTTGGCAAAGAATAAGCTTACATGATAAACAAATATTTCAGAAAATAACGATTTAAAGAAATAATTTGATCAATAAATTTTTCTTTTAGTTTTTTTCTTATACGAACGAGTACATATTGTCTGTGTTCTTGCATACAAAATAAAAGTATTTATATATTTCGTTCTATAAATATCAATTATAAAAAGATAGAAAATTTCAGTCAACCAAAATACTTAATTTTAAATATCAGACACCATATATAGCAAAATTAATATAATATTTTATCAATTTGAATCAATTGGCTACATATAGGTAACTTTCTTAAATCTTTTAGAACAAAAACTGTCAATATTTTTCTTAAGTTTTAGGCATAAATAAGTGTACAGTCTTTGTATTTGCAGTGGTTGCAAATCAACACGAACACGTATTTTTTCACATATATATATATACCTATTCTCCTTTATAAAAAACTAATTTTATTATCTTTAAGAGCTGTTGAGGCACTGCGATTTTTAATCCATTGTACAACACTCGACTAAAACAGAATTTCTCTCTAAACATTATGCCGTAATGAACTTAAGGATTCAAGTATGTGCTAATAGTGGTACTTCCCTATTTCCAACTTGAAAGGCGTCTAGATGTTTTTTATTTCATCCGTGCTGCACAGACACCAAGTAAGTTTCGTCCTCTCAGAATCTCCATATTGTAATTGAAATTACTGTTATTCTATTTATATGTTCATTGATTCTACAATGCCCGTTCAAAAGACTGGCTACCATTCTCAATACATTTTAGAGTTTTAACTGTCTCAAACCCATTTACACGCCTCTTGCTCTCCACCATTTCACTAAACAAATCTTTCTAAACCCTCAACTTTTGTGGAATGTAAGCCTAATTCTTGTCCATATCTTAGATTTTCTTCATGACTCATGCCTCAGCTGAGGCTGACGTTGTTATTCCTTCTCAGTCTGTTGAATTTTCATAGACACTCCCATAGTATTTTTAAGTCAAACTAAGTGCTCGACTGGTGGCTTGACTATTAGAAAATATGACTATGTCCAGCCTTCTGGTTTCTGGTCCAAGCTGAATAGTGCATATCTTTCGATAGCATGAACCTTCGCTTAGTAAATGCTTGAGAATTATCCTACGTGATCCAAATAAATTATTCTAGGCCTCGTTTCCTATATAACCTTCGGTTCATATTGGTTTTTTCCCTAGAAAAGAATATAGCCTCCGATCTTTTTTAAAATCCTCTAGTTTTCCTTTCATGTTCAAGGAACAGTCAAAGACATAGTTACCAAGTTCTCGACTTATCAGGTTACGATGTTTCACCTCCGTTTTCTTTAGAACCACTTTACCAAGAAGCTTATTATATATTAATTCCCATAACATTCCATCAAGGAATATGGGCACCTCACTCAGTCAATGGGCTGCAGCCGATTCTACTTTTAAACTCATTCAAAGAGACCTACAGTTTAACGCCGGCACCGAACGGCAAATTTAGAGAATTTTTCAATAGTAGTAATACTCATAACCAATTACTAGCTAATGTTATAACGTGATACCGCTGTCGAAAGACTTTTTTTCTTTTTTTAAGAAGGTATGGCCTGGTATTGAACCGACGACCTTCTGGTTGGTAGATGGGGGTCTTCCTTACCAAACCACAGCGGCACACCCCCAAGAAGGTTAATGTCCTTTTGTTTAAGAAGTTTTCTTCTCTTAGTGAATGGGGCATTACTTTAAGTTCCTCTAACCATGTAGTTTAGTGTGCTGAAACTTCGGTTTTTCTTTTTTTTGCCTCTTTCGATATCAAAACTATAGTAGCACATATTCGTATAAACGCACTCCTTATTTCAGTTTTGCATTATTTTCTCTCTGTTACCAATGCACTCTTCAAAGCATTCATTTTCATTTAATTTTAACCACTAATTAAACGCTGACGCCAACAATGATTTTAAAATATACATGAAATTGTTGGACAATGCTTTCGTTTCATTTTTGAGTGACAAAATGACAGCATATATTTACAAAATAGTTGCCATTCACGTGTCTAAAGAGTCCTTGAAATGTTTTGCATAGCAAAACATACCAATTATGGAATGCCTTTCATGTAGTCGCCATTTGAATCCATTTTAGAACCTATCTGGCTGCATGTCACGCAAAACCTATGGACAAAAAGGTCAAGGATAGCTTTACAAAACTTTGTGAGAGCTCCAGGTCGTCACTAAGGCAGCTTAGGAAGACTTGGGCTACCACTTACTGGAAAATTTGTTGAAATCGGTGCCAAATTGTCTTTTATAAGTAATAGAAAATAATTAGGGATCAAGTAATTATTTAAAATAATATAACTATGGTGTTACTATTAGAAACTGAGTCAACGAAAATGAAACTACTTTTAGCACTCAATACAAGTCTCCGTTACTTAAGTAAAAAAAATAAGTTCAAACTTGTTTTGAATAATGCATTAGTAAAATAAAGGGAAGGAAGTAAAACTAATATTAAGAGTACATTTATACGAATATGTACCACTGTATACGTCAATTTTGATTCGAAAATCTCTGAGTGGTGCTCTTTTGGTAAAATACAGATCGCTTGGAAAAAACAAAATTTATTTACGCACTTCTCATGACCAAAACACAAGATAACGGTTCATTATACAAGTCCCAAAGCTACTTAAGGCATCATTTTTTTAATCGTAATTTAAAGCTGCAGTGTAACAGAAAAATGCTTTTTCTTTTTCCTTCTTTCCTTTTTTCCCTTTCTTCTTCGAGTACAATTGCCCAAATGCAGATATTTTTTTAATCTTTGATTGCGTTTTATTTTAAAGTTACTTATTTAAAAACAAAAAATGATGAATACCATGACACTATTAAACTCTATTTCTTTAGAAAACAAATAATTTATTTAAAGTTAAACCTCTGGTCATGTATAAAGAATGATTAGATCAGCAAAAAAATTTAAGTTGATTTTATAACAATCAAAGCCAAGAGTTTGGTGTTGGGTATAACAAAAGCATATCGAAAAAGTACTTTAAAGTATGCACAAAAGTTTTAAAGTTGATTTCTCAAATTATTGTTTTTACAGTTATATCGAAATGACAGTAAACCCTGCTTTTTCAAATTGGTTTCCTGTTCAGGTGAATAATGTACGACTTTAGCATATGCGTTAAAACTCATACAACCAAATCTCTACGTCTTATCATTTGAAATGCAATTTTCGCTTTTGCCATTCATTTTTTTATTCTGTTTGATTTAGTACAGTTTTAACATGTAAAATTTTGTTTTTTTATTTGTACTTATTTGTAAGTATGTGTTGTATGTGTTTTATTACAAATTTGTTGCCTGACATAACCTTCGTACAATCAAAAGTTCAATGTGATTTCAACCATAAATGTAATATTTTATATACAAACGTACAAGCACACTCTGAATGGTGGTACATTTACCATAACTTACATACATATGCATATGTGTAGGTATAAGAGCACAATAAAATACGTAAAAATGTATGTACGAGTATAAGTTATTTAAAAATAAAACATTTTTGTTGTTTTATTAATGTTATTGTATTATTTATGACAATGTGTAAAACACCATATGGAGCATATGGTTGGTGGTGGTGTATTGAATATTTATGTATGAAAATTTGGTACAAAGCTAGTGATTTTTGCTTTATGACAGGTAAATGTAAATACTCACATTTATATACGTAAATATATAACTAGCGCAAGTAAATGTTAAACATTTAAAATAAAAAAGGGTTAAAACTTTGAAAAAACAACAAAATATATTAAAAATTATTTTAAACTGGTTTCCTAAGTATAAACATTCGGCAATTTAATGTTTCCTTTGAATCAATTCAATTTTATATATATTTTTTTATATCCAGTTTGATTTTATTTAATTTCATGTATTTCTTTATTTTACTATACTTTTAAGTCCTTGTTATTCTCTCTCTCGCTCTCCCTCTATCGAAAAAATTTTAATATAAAGCTTAAAATTATTACCTTTTTTTCAAATCATAAGTTAAATTATTTATTTATCATTTATTTTAATACTTGTACAAAAATTCGTCTATAGCAGATTCCCGCAAAAAGCAGCACAACATCAGCTCTGCGGCTGATGATGCGATCTTCAAAAACAGGGCGCAAAACATCGAGTGTAGCTTCGGCTGTGTGGCACGTAGCGTTGTCCTGTTGAAACCAAATGTTTCTAATATCCTCCTCCTCAATTTTTGTGTACAACAATTCATTCAGCATGGGCCGATAACGATCGCCATTGACTATAACTGCCACTTATTGCTCATTTTCGAAGAACAATGGCCCAATTATGCCTCCAGACCGAAATTCGCACCAAACAGTGACTCGTCTTGGATGTATCGGCTTTTCAATGTATGCGTGCGGGTTTTCTGTGCCACAAATGCAATAATTTTGCTTGTTTACATACCCGCCATGATCAAAATGAGCTTCATCTGAAAAGATTTTTTTTTGGCAATATTGGCATCTTCTGTAAGTCGATCGATCAAAGTAATGTCGCAATATTTCCCAGCGTTGTTCAAGCGTATACACAATCATATTCGTTCAGTGGAAGGATAAAACTAATTATCTGTCAAATCAGACATGAGCTAAGTGTTACCATTCACGAAATAAGCACTAGTTGAAAAAAAAACGTTAGATGGCGGACCCTTTATTAGTTACTCCTAGTTCTTTTCTTACACATTAGATACGTTACCCGAAAACTGGAACTACTCCCACTTATCCAATTCCGCCCAATTTTTAAGTGATAATTTATATTTATTACAAAGTTATTTGGATAATTTAGAACATTTTACTATCACCGTACCAAAGATACACTAAAATCAATGTTTACTTTGTATAGGAGGTGCCGCTCCAACTTATCCAATTCCGCTCACTTTTTGACCGAAGATTTGTATTGACTACTAAGTTGCTTGGCTCAATTTTAAAAATATTTTCTAACTCATACAAGGTTTAAGTGCTGTAACATATTTCATTTACAAGTAAAATATATGCAATACCTACGGGCTCACTCTAACGTCAATAACTCGCGAACCAATGGACCTATAGAAACCTTAGTATTGGCTTTACCTTTCGTTTAAGGGCTTAATCGGTTGGCGTATTTCTAAAAATATTAATTTCAACGCATTTTATAGTCCTCTTCTATATATGTGCATTTTAAAACTTAAAGTAAAACTCTTCTAATACCTACTTTACCTTATTTAACTATGGCTGAATCAATTTAAGTTTTAAGCTTATTTGAGCTCGCGAATTCCGCCAAGTAGATAAATAAACAGTTATTTAAAGGCATGGTTTCAAGTATACAATAGTTATAAAATAAATTAATATTGCAGGTGTTTAAAACAGTGCTTTAAGCTTCTGTCATTTAAAACTTTTTGTTAAAAAGACATATTTTTTAAATCAATACAACTTTATTTAACAACACTGCCTTCATAAATTTGCAATGAAATAGTTTATTGTCACTGTAATTAAATTCACTTGTGTTCATATGAAATTTTGTTTAATTATCTAATTACGATGCAAACGAACATAGAAAAATACGTGTTTAGAAATTTTTCCTTAAGAAAACTTTTAATAACGGTTTTTGACAAAAAGTGTTATTTTTTTCTCAATAAGTCTCACATGCCTATAATGACAACAAACATTCCAAAATAAGGAAATAAATTCGAATGCATAGAAGTGGTAACAACAAAGCAACAATAATTATAGTTTGTGCAATATGTTTATAATTGTATTTCTAAAAATAAAAAAATAGAGAAGAAACGAGAAGAACTGGAAGAGAGAAAGAATATTACAGACTTGAAAACAAGTTTGTATGCCTTATAGCCCTAACATCCTGTAGCCAAAGCAAAATAAAACATCAATTTGCTTTAGCTGAACACAAGAAGCATAGAAAATGGCAAATTTCTTAAATAATATATTTATGTACTTATATAAGGAAACGATGGTTATGGTCTTTAGAAGCAATGGTCGTCGAATACAGAGTGGTCTTTTTTAATCACTCCTGGTTACTAAAGCATTAAAAGCAAAATTTTTGCAGCTCTAAAATCAATATTTTCTATAAAAGAACTTAAAAATAATCCACAATATCATGAAGATTTATCTTCAAATAAAAAAACTTTTTTAATAGACGAATATTATTAATTTTTTAACTATCCACAGGGTATTATAAAGCCATAACAAATTTCTTCCGGCTATGCTCAATATTTTATTTGACTCTAAGTAGTCCTGTAGTAAGCAGCTTATTCATTCACCTGGTTTCTTTACAATTCATCGACTTACCTGTGTACAGTCGTTATGTAATCATTCGGATTTCGAAGGCATTTCTTCTCATTAATTCTTTTTTTATTTTAACTTCTTGCATATTTTGCTATAAGGAATGATAGTCTGCATGAAATACCTTTGACGGCTGTGTAAAGATATAAACTTTCCTGTTGAAAAAAATTTTTGGAAGTCGGCATAAGGTGCCGAGATAGTAAAAGGAAAAAAGATTCTCTAAGTTTGTGTTCTCAATTTAAAGACTTTATATTACTAACCATAACCATAAACGTCTAAAATATGTTTTGGCAATCTTTGCAACATCGCTCTTTACTTCTCTACATATACAGAAACAAGCTTAATCTGCATATAACAAAGTCTATGAGCCGGGAGTTAAATACCATTGGCGAAGATGTGGTCTTCCTGCCTTATTTTAAAATCTTAGGTTTTACCTATTAGGAGAAAAAAGAAAAAATTATTTTGCGGACCCTTTATTATGTACTAAATAAGTAACCCATGCTGAAATTTTCATAGGGATTGCTTATTTCTTAAGGAGTTTATTAAGTTGAATATAACGATTTTTTTAGCATTCATACACTTTTGCTCTCCAGTTTAGTTGTGTAGGCTATGAAAATTTACATCTTGAGACTGCATTATACGAACGCAATACTGTGTGATTTCATACTACAAAAAACATATAAAGTTTTCATATGTATGTAAATATATATGTATGTACTTTGATAGAACATGTGTTTATAACAATAAGTAGAAAATAAAAAATAAAAAAACATCAACAAAAATATGACAATAACATTTGAAACATGACATAAAATGTATGAAGGAAACTAAAAACATGTTAAGTTTACGTGCTCAGAATACAAATTACAAATATTTCAATTTTTGTTTTTTTTTTTTTGAGAAAAATACTTCAAAATTCTAAACATTCACACACATGCATACACATTTAATATAGTACATTCGTACAAAATGTACAAATGCGTGAGTGGACGTGAGAATGTGCATTGATTTAATTTTTTTTTTTTCTGTTGTATGTCAAAAATAAAATTGCCTTAATAGTGGGATTGCAGGAGTTTCTTCTGTGTAGATTTTATTTAGAAAATCGTATTGTCCTAGGTTTTATTGATATTGCAATATATTCAAAAAATTTCTTAAGTTATTGCTGAATAATTAAGAAATTTATCGTAAAAAGAACAGAATTTACTTATCTGCAGTATATGAATAATTTCATATAAAAAAATGCATTAGTATTAAACTTTTTAATTTTTATATATACTTTCTAGAGCATACATTTGTACAGAAAGTTTTTAGGTTACAGCCTGGAAGAAATTATTATCCGACAATGTTTTTTTTTTTTGTAATTCCTTCTCTAATTTATTAATTATAATGCCAATTATTACATTAACTGAATTCTATAATTTCACGAATAATTTTTTAAGAGCAAATGGCTTCATTTGAAGCTAATTCAGTTTGAATCAACTTTCAAAACATTAAGAAATTGCTGTCTGTCTGTCTTGCCTGGGAATATACATAAATAATAAAGTAGATAAAAATTTAAATTCCTTAAAATAAACAAATAAAAAAAGAATTTTGAAATTAAGAAGAATATCCTCTACACTATGAGTCAAATATTAATATCAAGAACCAGACTGATATATGTATATATATACCACCATGATTCTTAATCATAATTTATACATGGAACCAAGAAGTTTATTTCATCGGCTAAACGTGCTATAAGTTAAAGAAATTGTGGCTTTTAATTTAATTTGAATACGATCAAACTAAATATTTAAGTGATAATTATTTTTTTTTTTTTTTGAAAACGGTGCGTAAAACGTCGAGTGTAGCTTCGGCTGTGTGGCACGCAGCGCCGTCCTCTTGAAACCAAATGTTGCTAATATCCTCCTCTTCAATTTTTGTGAACAAAAATTCGTTCAACATGGTGCGATATCGATCGCCTTTGACTGTAACGGCCACTCCTTGCTCATTTTCGAGGGAAAATGGCCCATTTATGCCTCTGAACCAAAATCCGCACCAAACAGTGACTCGCCTTGGGTGTACGGCTTTTCAATGTATGCGTGCGGGTTTTCTGTGGCCCAAATGCGACAATTTTACTTGTTTACATACCCGCCAAGATCAAAATGAGCTTCATCTGAAAAGATGATTTTTTTTTGGCGAAATCGGCATCTTATGTAAGTCGATCGCAGCGTATAAACAACCATATACGTTCAGCGGAAGGATAAAACTAATTATCTGTCAAATCAGACATGAGCTAAGTGTTACCATTCACGAAATAAACACTAGTGGAAAAAAAAACATTAGATGGCGGACCCGTTATAATTACTGATACTTAATTTCTTATCTAATACCTTAGTAGCATTTTATTCGATTTCTTCATCAAGACATGGAATTATTTATACCAAAGCTTGTAAAAAAATAATTTGGGTTATACTTTTAAAGTTTTTGGTATTTTTGGACAAACAGTGATAAACACTGATATGCAGTAAGAAGTTTTATGGTAAAACTATACTATATAAGATAAATGTTTTTTCTTTTATTTCATTGTTGTTCTCTCCAAAGTAAAACTCTTCAAATATGAAAAGGTTTGTGGCAATTCGCTCCCAGACCCCGAAGCATTTCTAAAAAGTAATTCTAAATGTGGCCTTAACAGCAAATCTACAAAAAAGAACTTTTTATCTTCTCACTGAAAGAAATCTTCCTATGCCTTATTTAATTTTTAACAACTAATATATATATATATATATATATATATATATATATATATATATATATATATAAAATATATATATATATAAAAAAAAATATATATATATATATATATATATATATATATATATATATATATATATATATATATATATCAAATATCTAAATATTATTACGGAAATTAATTCGCCTAAAATGATACAACAACATATATTACTTAAATATATAATATAACAATTTTAGTTGGATTCAATTTAACATACATACAAACAAAAAATTTTTAAGAACCATCAATAAAAAATATGAGCGACATTTTGTCTAGACATTTGGCGCCAATATTGGTATAGTTTGCACATATTTATCAACGAAAACAAAAAAAAGAAAAACATCCACAACTACAGAAACATCCAATGTGTATCTATCCTAATATTCTCTTATAACAATAAAACGTATCGAAGGGAGGATATAAAAATACAGCTGATATATACGAGTAACAAACCCTCAGTCAAATATTAATAAAACAGTTATTTTCAAACATGACTGAGTGCAAAGCAGACGTAGTTATAGGTTAACTAAAGTTTAAGCAATGCTTTAATATAAAATACAACCCACGCAAAAAAAAATAAACAAAAAACCCAAAATATTAAAAAATAAACATGAACGGCAAATACGATGGGAAGTAGGGATGAATTTTCCTTAAAAACTAAAAACAAAAACTGTTTAACTGTTAAAAAAAAAGTAAATACGAAACATGCAAAAATCAAATCAAAAATAAGAACTTGCACTAAAGCAACTAAAAAGGTGTTTAGAACAAAAAAAAAAAAAAAGGAAAAAATACTTTAAGAAATATTTTATTTAAATAAATACAGACTTACAAAGACAATTAGGGGAAACGAGTAGTACACAATATAAGAAATTTATTTATTTATTTATTTTTTTAACTTGGGACTAGTCCTCAGGGGATGACCACTATTCGGGCAGTGCATTTTGCTGGTACTAAGAGGGTGTAGTGTTTTCGGACGTTATATTTAAATCTACTCCTGTCGTAAGTGGCATAGACGACTTTCGCGGGAAGACTGTTCCACAATCGAACGCACTCTTCGTAAAATGCGTTCTGGGATTTGCTGAACAATCAACTACAAAAGGATGCGTTCTACGAGAAATAGTGGTATTACGAAAGAATATTGCATACCGATAGAATAATAAAACACACGCTACATTGCAACAGTGATGTACCGAATCGATGGAATTGGCTACTCTACAACAGTCATTGATAAGCACCTTTGCTGTCTCCTGTACGCGGTTGAGGAGATCTGAAATATATTTTGAAGCACCGTCATTTTATGTCGAAAATAAATACATGTAAATACTAAGGAGATTAGATGGGGTAAAATAGGTGATAAGTCCAGCGTAATCACAATGAGTTCTCAGGACCAGAATATCACGCACATCTGACTCCTCAGTATCTACATTATCGAGGTCACAGATGACACCGCACCACAACTTATGTATGTCCGGAAAGACTAAATCTAATTTTTAAAATTCCCCAAATACTTAAAAAGTTTAAAATTATTGCAAATAAACAAGAAAACCTCAATTCAATAATGTTAAGTAGATAAAATAGTATTCATATTTAAAATATTTAATTCGTTTTATCGCTTATCCATATACTACTACTGATAGTGGGAATATATATTTTGTATTCACTTTTCTACATATCTGCTTAAGAGGTATGAATGTGGATAAGCGTTTATTTCTTGACTTATCAAACTCCCTGTCGGCATAAATTGCTTTCTAGAATAATTATTTTTTGCATTCCATACGTACGATATTTAAATGTCTCATTTTCTAGCTTTTAAACAAAAGAAAAAAAATATTGTTTTCGCAGGGGTTTTATCTGTTGGCCATTTTATTACTTTTAATTAAGCAGCTTTAAATTATCGGTATTGTAGCAGCTCAACAGAACACGGATAGGTATAATCTGGTTCGACTAATGTCAATTAGTTAAGGTTACAAAAGTAACCTCTAACTTTCAATACCAAGGGAATAAACCAAATGCACTCTTATACGCTTCTATCAACAATGTTCTGTGTTGTTGCCCTGAAAATAATTCTGCTACTTTTATTTTATATACTCTAAAATTTTAGGAACAAAAGGGTTGGTTCTAGTTGAACCCTGGTGATACATACATGTAGTTATTGTATGTATGTATGTATGTTAAATTTAATTTGAAAAGAACGACCATATTTTGAAAATTTATGAAGTATCAAGGTTCTTTAATATCGAAAAGTATCTGAAAAAACCAGGCGAATACACACGGAAAAATGTCATTATAAAATCAATTAAAACAGGGTTGATTCAACATTTTTTAATAATGATTTTGCTTTATTATCGTATCATGTAAAAACAACTAGATATCATATTAAATTAATATTGTAGTTCTAGTTAAGTCAAATAATGTGAAATTATTATTGAATCAACATCAACAAGTTAAAATAACTTGGGTTTCACCTTTGCCGCTGTGTTATGGTAAGTAAGACACCCGCCTCCCAATCAGAAGATCTTCAATTCAGTACCAGGCCATACCATCTGAAAAAGGAAACAATAGCGGTATCACCTCATAACATTGGCTAGTAACGGGTTATGACTATTACTACTATTGAAAACTTCTCAAAATGCATTTGCTATTCGGAGCCAGCGTTAAATTGTAGGCCATTTCAATGAGTCTAAAAATGTCATCGGAAACAGCTCATTGACTGAGAGATGTCCCCGTGTTCCTTCAAGTTATAGGCAAAAAAAAACGTTCGATGGCGGACTAGTGCTTATTTTGTGAATGGTAACACTTAGCTCATATCTGATTTGAAAGATAATTAGTTTTATCCTTCCGCTGAACGAATATGGTTGTGTATAAGGGCACAGAAAACCATCACGCATACATTGGAAAGCCGACACACACAAGACGAGTCACTGTTTGGTGCGGATTTTGGTCCAGAGGCACAATTCTTCGAAAATGAGCAAGGAGTGGTCGTTACAGTCAATAGCGTTATCGGGCCATGTTGAACGAATTTTTGTTCACAAAAATTAAAGAGGAGGATATTAGCTACACTAGTTGTTTTGCGCCCTGTTTTTGAAGATCTCATTATCTGCCGCAGAGCTGATGTCGTTTGGCCACCTCGGAGCTGCGATTTGAAACCGTTGGACTAATATTTGTGAGGTGCTGTCAAAGATAAGTGTTACGCCACCAAGCCAGAGACAATTGACGCTTTAAAGGACAATATTCGTGCAGCCATTGGTGAAATACAGCTGCACACAATCGATAATGTGCTTAAAAATGGGATCGATAGTGTAGGCTACTGCATGGCCAGCCGAGGAAGCCATTTGAATGAAAGTATTTTCCATTATTAACCGGAAGGATTGTACTTTCAAATAAGAAAAGAAATCTGAGAAAATATTCAGTAGTTTTTTTATAGCATTTTCAAAACAAAAAAAAAAATTATTTGGCGGACCCTTTATATACCTACACCTCATTTTTCGAGTATGGACTGAATGGTCCATACATATATGACTTTTTTAGCTAAAATGTTATTTCTATTAAAATAAAATGTCTTTTTTATTTTTAATTTATTATTTATACAATTGAAACAAAAAACATTCACACATATGTATGCATAATTCCATAAATATTTTTGTAACAAAAATTTTAAAGAGAAGAAAAAAATACATACATATGTATATACAAAAAATTTAAGGCATACTTCAATGACATAGTAAAGGACAAAAAATTATTATTTTGTTTTGTACAAACAATATAAACTTAAGATTGAATCATTTTATTTTTACTGAGAAAAAGGTTAAAATTAATATGCATAATTTTATGTTAACATGAACAACAGTATGAAAAACAATATGAAACAACGTTAACAATTTTTTTTCCAGAAATTTACAAAAATTAAAATTAACGTTTCTTCATGTTTATTTTAATTAGTGTTTTTTTCTGTTTGTAGGTTTTTTTTCCGTTACTAATTTTGGAAGCATAGGGTTTCCACAGAGCATTTCCATCTTACTTGGTTTGCTGTCACTGTCTCTGTCTCTACTCTTGTAAGATTCTTTTGCCTTAGTTGTTTTGGCTATATGTTACCCTAACTTCACAACTCAATAACAAATGCGCTTAGTATTTTATTATCTACATATTTAGGGTTGGCCATTTAAAAATGCGATAGAACAAAAACGGTTTGAAATTTTATCAAATTTATTTGTAGTACAATTGTTTCGGTTAGAAAAGAAATATTATTTCATTCATACGGATGGCGGAGCTAGCCTCACAGTACCTCATTCGATCTGACCAATTTTTGAGAACTTTTTCGAGTCGACAATAGCAGCACGAATGTTGGCCTTCAAATGCCACGTTTCTGTTTTCTGAGTCTCAACTAAGGCAACTTTGCTTATTAACGTACCCACAAATATGAAAATTAGCTTCATCTGAAAAGATGATTTTTGAAATATTTTGATTTTTTTTTTTGCAATTTCCAACCAATTGTCTTGCTTGGAAATAACTACGAAATGAAACAATAAAACACCATAATCAAAAATTAAAAAAACTAAACAAGATTCAACCAAATACTACAGAATTTAAGAAACTTTATCTTTTTAGGTGTAAAAGTAAAAGCAAGAAAACCAAGTTAAAAACAAGGACATATCAAGTTTTTTCTATAATTGTTTTTTTTTTTTTTAATTATATTCAATTGAAAACATATCGAAACGCTGGTGATCGATATTGGGGAGCCTTTTGAAAATTTTTTTTATGAAACTATTGGTTGTTTGTTGGAATGAAATTGTTTTTTATAAAATTGATTTTCGGCATATGTCCGTTACATGATCAATTGATCATGAAAGAAAGTTGTCGACAAACTGATTTTGCAATAAATCATCTATTAAACACGCAGTATAGCAAGTTAAGCCGTGTTGCTAGAACTAAATGTCGTTAGGGTTTAGTTGTTTAATTTTTGTAATCAAAAATTCAGTCAGTATGGCTCAATAACTATCGCCTTTTACCGTAACAGCCGCTCAATGCTATTTTTGGAAAAATAAAGGCATATGATGCCGCCAGCGCCACACCATGCAGTCAATTTTAGTGAATGCAATGTTGATTACGTTTGTATATTGAGGTAGTCATTTCACCAGAAACGAGCGTTACCGAATTGGATGATATGCTCTATAAACTTCGCGAATAGATGTATTTTTTTTCAAACTAAATTTCTACAATTTGGACCTTACTAAACAGAAATGTCAACACATTATGGCATTCTAAGCTATCACACCGAAGTTATCGATAGTTCTCTTGTTAATTAAAAAGTACACACAAAAATTTAGAGAAATTTATTAAATGGTTATTCGAGCCGATAAAACGATCTATACAATTCAATATTTAAAGATGATTTCGTGAAGTGTTGACCGCAGCTACTCCTCAAATGGTTCAAATTCTGGGTCCAATTTCGGCATAGTCTCTTCAACATATCGGCTGGTATATCACTAATAAATTCTTCAATATTGGCTTCCTGTGCGTAAACCGTTGCGGGCTTGTCCATATCGACATGAGCCTTAACATAAACATAAATAAACTCTTCGGGTGTTGTGGCATGTTGAAACCATATGTCAGACAAGTTCAGCTCTTCTATTTTGGGCCAAAAAATAATTTAATCATCGAACGGTAGCGCTAGCCATTCACAGTAACGTTCATACATTCGTGGTCTAGTGATGCCACCGGCCCGTAATCCACACCAAAGAGCTTCGTCGCTGAACCCTATTTTTCGATAAAAAATATGGGTCTTCATCCAATTGAATTTTAAGGTCAAAACTCAAAAATCTCCAAGTGTTGTTCATTGTTAAATTATAGGCCAAACTAAACGTGTTTGAAATTGAAATGTTACACTAAAACAACTGAGCTGCAAAAAAAATGTTGCCAAAAAGAAAGTTACTAAAAAAATCACCCGATATTGGTATAACAGTAATGTACTACTATCGACAACGTAGGGTATAGATGAAACTGAAACATGTCAAAAACTTGTTCTCTGGGGTATTGAACCATAAATAGGATATAAACACTTATATATCCAAATATACGTTTTTATACATACACATATACATACAAAGTACATGCAAAAATAGACAGACAGGAAAACACAGACGTAATTTGAATGCGGAAACAAGAAGATATTGAATACAAACTAACACATACAAACTGATAGAGAAAGGGAATGAAGCGAATGAATGTTTAAATTTTGTGTTTGCACAGTGGATAAGAACAGATGTAAGACAAACGGGTCTAGAATAAATTTGTCAAATTAACTATTAACTAGATTGTTGTAGATTTTTGCGCACAATAGCACATAATGAGTAGATTCACTCGATACCGCCAAATTTCGGCTTCGTGGTCGTTTTATTAAGCAACCAGTGAACTTTTATAGTAAGACTTCTAGCATAATTTGGATATATATTAACATATTATTTTTGCAAGAATAGTCATTCTTGAATTCTGCAATTGCTTGAGGACGTTTGGTAGTTACGGCTAAACTAAGAGGTCTTCGCACTGCTACAACGTCAACGTCAAAGTTTCTTAACGTACTAGGTACTTATCTAAAATTAAGTATCCTTATCTAGTTATACCGCCGAACTTTTTATATACCCTCAATATTATAATTTTCCATAAAAAGATTTAAAAAAAAGGAAAATATTCATATTTTGTAACTAAAAACTAGTAAAATACTTAAAACAAATTTTAAAATTAAATAACAAAATAATGGAAAACAATTAATAAAATTAATTCCTACTTCAAATAATCTATTGGGTAGTTATGTAGACCATATCCTCAAGATTACTCCCCTATGATAAAATATAAGATCTGCATCCATATAAAGAAGCTTACCAGGCCACAGTGCTAAGAGGACCACTGGCGAATAATTTTGGCTTCTGCGTATTACCTCAAGATCAAAGGCCCTGTCGAATCATCCAATCATCCATCATCTGTAGAGAGGACGAACGGTCCAAAAATCTGACCATAAAGTCCACCAGGAAAACATCGATCTTCCTAAAATCAACTCTACAGTAAATTGTCTTAAATTTCGGGACACTCCCATCAGCGCGTACGGAGGCCCAGACACGAAGAGAGTATCTTTCTTTCCCATTTCCTAAATCTCTCCATCTGGCTTGAGGAAGTCCCGAACAAAACTGGAAAGACATAGGACATAAGTCGTCTTACAATATAGCAGCCTATTCCTGATGCTCAGGCCCACTCTGCGTCAAAGTAATCCATGTAATCCATCTAGTAATACATGTGGCAGACACCCCTCGCCTTATCGAGGACTTGGTCTATGTGCCTAAAAATTTAAATTTTCATGGAAGAGTACTCCAAGGTACCTCAACCTCTCGCTCTCCCCACCAATAGTCAGACGAGGAACATGCAGTTTTTTTAAAGGAGAAGACGTTTACCCTTTATAAGAACATCATCCGTCTTATCCATATTCAGCAGATTGCCTCATTTTGCAAAATACTTGTATAGGACACTCAAATTTCGGATAGTTCAGTTGTCCAATCCTCCTGCTGCCTAAATGCCAATGTTGAAGCCAAACAGCCAAGCTTTATTGTACGTAAATGATTACATGATTAAGAACAGCAAAACGATTACAGCTGAGGTATCACATGACGCGACTTACTTTAAATCATATTGTAGAAAACGACGCTGTTTGAATCATCAGCGTTGTCCGTTTTGCTTTTAAAACTCATTAAATATATAAATTTTCTCTTAAAACAAAGCTATTAATTATTTTTACATTCTACGAATTTAAAAAAAGAACAAGATTTATTTGCTTAAATTAATCTGATACATTGATCACTGTGCAGTTTTTGATTAGCCATCCCGCTTAATAATATGGATAAGGAAATATAAAGCTCTTCCACACACACACTTTTTTGTAAAAAAAATTTTTTTTGGGGAAAAATAAGTACAAAAATAATCAAATAAAATATCAAAATAAAAACATTTATTCAAACACCATCAACAAAATATTACAAAAAGCGTAGAAATAACAACACTGGAAAAAAATAAAAGGAAAAAACAAGCAGAAAATAGGAAGAAAGAGAGCGTAGAATAATTATACAATAAAAGCATAAAGAATAAAATACAAGCAAAAAGGGAATATTCTCATAATGGTTAGGGAAAAGAAAATAAAACATAGAGAAAGAAAAACGAACGAAAAACAACAAAAGAAACTGTTACAAATTGTATATTTGTTACTACACAGTAGAGCAAAGTAAAACAGTTATTCTATCTTAAGAGTGAGAGAAAAAGACCAAATGCTCTCCTATATTACGGTTGTTGTTGTTGGAATTTTTGTGGGTAAATTTAGAATGTTTTTCCTTCTTGTGTTGCCAATTCGTATATATTTTGTTTTTGTATGTAAGCAAAAAGAAAATACATACACATACAAGCTTATATATTTATAAACCCTCCGAAAAATAGAAATTGGGGAAAAAAGAAGGTCACAAGAGTCATACACTGACACAGTTAGTTCTCTGCTAGACAGCGTGGAAGCAGCAGCAAATATTACCAGTTTAAATATTGCTGCATAACTTATAGGATTACGTTGTGTTATATTCTCTCATTTTGTTCCTTCTATCTATTGTACGTTTAAAATTTTTCGAGTGTTAATTTTTTTCCTTCGCTGGTTTTTTAATGTCAGTGCTTTAAGTTTCAATCAAATAAAAACTTCGATTGGAAAAAAACAGAATTTCTACAATAATAGTGATGAAACTTTAAAAAAAATTAAAAAGAGAAACAAAAAATTAAACGTATTAATGTAAGTTTTTAAATAAAATTACTCATTAGTGGTCTAATAAAACTTTAAAATTAATTTACATGTTTAATATTTGAATATTCATTCTCCAGTTCTTTCACGTTTTCTATATATTTTTGTTGACCAAAAATTTATTTTTATTTAGTGTTTTGTTACGAAAAAAACTTAAATATTCCGCTATGTTATATAAATAAAATACTTAGAAAAAAATATTCAAAAATAAGAAATTATATAAAAAACCCATGTGTATATTCGTAAAGATATTTTTCAAATAAAGCGAAAATATTATATTTCTTCTCACCGCACAAAGTAGTTTTTCAATCCCAACAATTCAAGCTCTGACTTTATAAAAAGTTACTTATATAAATTAATACTTAAATTCATCACAATCACTCTTTCCATATCTTGATAGATCCCGAAAGTGTTCTAAATTTGATAACCGGAAATAGTCCCAAGATGTTAAAATTACAGAGTATGCGGAATAAGGTATCAGTTTGTAGGCCAGTTTATAAAATTTCGTCACAGTGGCTATGTATGTGTGTATGCGTATATAACACGTCTTGATGAGATAGCACAGTTTTCATCTCAAGATAAGCTTGTTTTAAATTCTCCGGTAATCGTTTTACTCTTCCAAAATTCTCAATTCTCTCTCGCACAACACCAAAACCTAAAAAATAGATGACTGTGATCATACTATTGTGAAGAAACTAAATAATATGAGTTCATGAAGCCGTATTCCCATTAGAAGACTTGTAATCTTTTTCCAAGGGAGCTTCACGCAATCTACAGATGTGCAAAATTCAATTTCGGTATAATATTAAGGCCGCTATTCGAGAATTTATCTTTCATGAAATTGACTTAATATAGAAGAATAGTCATACCACAATGTTGTTTTCCATGATTGTGAAGTCCAATTCGCATAAGATATGTTAATAAGTTAAGATGAATTTCTCCGCTCTTTTCGGATATAAGAATGTTTTTAACTTCTGAAACCATATTTTCAGCCTCTTCTATTAATGGTTGATATACCAACATTAATGGCAGTTTGAGTTTTTAGCTTATTCTGGTGTTACTTTATGATATTTCAAAAAACGGTATTAATTTTCTGTTTTCGTATACCGTTGTTACATCAGGGCTTACTACCTTATGCACCCACCGTATGGTTATTATTTCGTTTAAAAAAAATTGTTAATTTTTTGATCGTGCGATTTAACGCACTATCTAGACATAATTCTGTGGGGCTATGTTAAATCTAATTTCTATAAGAACAAGCCCGCAGCGGTAACGCACTGGAATCTAATATTGAAAAATTTATTTGTGAGATACCATCCAATATATTGGAGAGTATATGCTAAAATTGGACCCAGCGTATGAACCATTTGAGGCATAGCCGCAGGCAATATTTACAAGAAATCATGTTTAAACATTAAGTTATGTAGATCGTTCCAACGACTCAAATAAAGATTTCATACATTTCCCTATATTTTATGTTTTTTTTTTTTAATCAAATTCGAAAGCTCTTAATATAAGTAACTATAAAAAAAAACTACTATAAGTCGTTAACTTCTAATTATTTTTCTCTTTTCTCTTTACAGAATTTAAATAAAAAATAAACCAACGAAAGTTATAACAGGAGCAACCCCAACAGCAACTTCAACTTCTTTGTTAATTAAGAAAAAAATTTTATTTTGTTTATCTTTTTATAAACAAACTAATTCAAAAACAACAGAAACAGAAACCCTAAGCAAAGATGGCAGCATTTATAGCGAAACAAATGGTTGGCAACCAATTAAGCGCCGTTAAAGGTAAGTTTATATTTATACACTCATTTAAACTTCTAAAATTCAAATAAAGAAAAGAGAATGAAAAAATGTAATGGGGTTCGAAAAAAAGTAAATAAAGTAAAACAATTTTGTTTCCAGCTAAAAATGTCAAGTGAAATTCAGGTGTCGTAATTATACAAGATGGTCAAGTCTACCTTTGTATTACCATGCAATAGAATGTATGTATACAATAAATTACATATTTAAACTTATTGGCTATTGTGTATAATTTTCTTCATGTTATGAGTGGACAGGACAGGATTGATACTATTGTTGCAATGATCTGCATTCTTATTTTAGGTTTGTGTGGCCATTTTAATTTTAGAGCTTAGGTGCCATTAAAAGTTGGTATCAAAAACATATATTTGGTAATATTCAGACGAAGGTCTAGGACATATTTTGTAAGTAGACAAATAGAAATCTATTACACTACAAAACAGCAACCAATCATATAAACATGCCTGAAATAAAGCTAAGGTAGATCTGTCGGCCGAATAGATAAGGACCATAGTTTTTTCTTTTGTTGATAATAAATTATTCATACAACTAAATACTAAATGGATAAAACTAATACTGGTGTACATTATCTAGACCTTCTTAATGGATTCAATATTGATTTCAATAAAAATTCACTTTTTTAGCGGAAAAAATGGGCTGTACCATCAGGACAATGAATGGGTGGGTATACATGTATGCAGTCAGGAGTTTTTTCCCGGCCTTTTGCAGTTAACGGAAAAGCGGGAATTTTCTTAATTTTCCGGGACTCCGATGTGAGAAAAATTTTTCGTTTTTAGTTAGTGATCTTTTTATTTTGAAACAAACTTAATTCACTTAAAAACGGAATTACTTAAATGCTCCAAAAATCTGCCAGGTTCAGATATCTTCTATTTTTAAGACTTTTTCACTCATCCATTTTCATTGAAAATCTGTAGTATTCACCCAATTTTATTTTTGTATTTCTTTCATTTTTATTAATTCAAATTACATTCCATGAAGGAACATAATAGGGTCGTCTCTTAGTCAATGAGCTGCACCCGATTATATTTTTAGACTCACTGAAAGCGACCTACAGTTTAACGTCGGCTCCGAACGGCAAATGCATTAGAGAAGTTTTCAATAGTAGTTATACTTATAACCAGTTACCAGCTAATGTTGAGAGTTGATAGTGCTGTTGGAAAACTTTTTCTTTGTTCAGATGTTCTGACCTGGTATTGAACCGTGGACCTTCTGGTTAATAGGCGGGTGCCTTACCTGCCATATCATAGCTGACACATTTTCTTTTATCATAAAATTTGCACGCCGTATTTAGTTTTTGGTAAATCCAATCCATTAAGTATGTACTCACTTCTTGTAAACGATCCAATGGAATATGCCACCACAGCTACTAATTTTGTTACAGTAACACCTTAGTTTTTTACAACTCACAATGAATGTAATGTTGGCTCTGGTTTTGTTACTCTTAAAGGGGCGCTCTTCCTGATTTTTGCGTTCAGCTGTTTCTTTATCCCAGGATGGTTTGAGTAAATATTTCATATAAATCATTTGTCCGCTTGAACTTTGTCCTTTACATGATTTTATTTATGCATATAAGAAGCAATTAGCACTCTGAAAAATTAAGTGGGCCACGCTCTTCTCTTCCTTAACCGATATACAACCTGGACGGAATTCATTCGTAACAAATTGCAGCCTTTTCGCTTGCCCACCCATTATACAATGACCTGTGAGAATAGATGCAGCAGAGGAGATGATCCTACACTCCAGATTAAACAGTAGATTGGTTCCCTTACTATTAAATCTAGACCAAGTGAATCTATAATGAAACAAGATCAATCTTCTGCCCAGGACTCTTTTTAAGAGTTTAAACGGCTGTTTTCTAACCGTAAGCAAGAAAATTCTTTTAATGTCCTGGATACCGGAAAAAGTCCTGGGAGTGCGAGAAATTTCAACAATTTAAAACGAAGTTTTAAGTCTCTTTATATCAAACAAAGGGATAATTGTTGAAAGATATCCTCTTGGGATACTTTAGAAATGCTGTTTTTTAATAAATTTAAAAACCTACGAAAACGCGTAAATGAATGTTTTGATCCAAAAGAAAAACACGTTTTCAAAAAAAAAACTATTAAAAAAATTAAGGAATAATTAATCAGGTGTACCGGTATGAAATGAAAATAAAACACATTTTTAATAAGAAAATAAAAAACTTTTTTTCAAAGTATACAAAATTACCTTGCCGTATCTTGTGGCCCATTCTGGTAGGTTTTTGCTCAATGCATGGTTCAAATTGATCATTAGTTATCGGTAGCGATCTGTTTTAACGATTTCAGTTGGTTTTAGGAGCTCGTGGTACACCACACCTTCCTGATCCCACCAGACATGCAGCATTGTCTTCCTGCCGATCTGGTTTTGAAGCCGAAGTTGATGGTTGTCCCGGATTAAGCGTTTAAAGCATGATCACAATATTTCTCGGCAAGCATTCGTTGTTACTCTGTAGGACTATTCTTTGAATGAAAACAAAAAATCAAAGTTTTCCCCAATTCGTGATTTTCTGGTTCAAAATTCGAAGTTGTTTGTTCACTGATTTGAGATATAATGAATATGTCTGACAGATGTCATTGCCAATAATAAAAAAATAAGGCTCATTTATAATGAAGATTCCGTATGGAAAATTTTGACGCTCACTTCATTCCAGTACACCTTAAACCCGCGACCTTTTAAACCGACCTTGACTAAATTTGGGAGACTACTACTCAAATTATATTATTTGGTTTCAATAAATTTTATTAATCTTTTACTTACACATACATAGTATACCTAAAAAATCTATGATCGAGTGCTTAGCTCTGATGAAACCACTTAATAGTGTTACTTTTGATAATGTTATTGACATTAAAATACAAAATATTTACGTTAAATATTCAAAGGGCACACACACACACATTTATTATTTTTGAAAACACGTGCTTATGTACATAGTAGAGCGTCATGGGTATGTAGAGTAGAAGATTTTCGTGTAGACAGCACACCATTAATGAGAGTATAGTATTGTACTTTACTATACGTTTTTTTTTTTTTTTTTTTTTGGGATGGGGCTTTTGTCTGTTTGTGTTTTTATCTATAAAGATGTACGTTTTAAACGAGTTCTGTTTGTAGTTATAAATACGTAATGCTTACCATCATCATCTATCGTAAAATTTTTAATTATCTCATAATCTCATGTAATACGCGTGTACGTCTATATGGAAGTAATAAAACGTTTAACCAACACCATACCTTTCAATCGTTAAATTTTCTATTTTAGTTTTACTATCACGTGTACAAATGTGTGTTGTGTGAGCGCGTGTGTGTGCGTGTAAGTGTTTTTATAAATTCCTACTCTAATTCACTTGAAGTTATGTATTCCTTTAGAAAAAGGTAAAATTAATGTGACCAATAATTAACCTTTTGGTTTTTAAATAGAAAATATTTACCTCTTTTTTGTTTTTTGTTTTATTCCGGAAAAAATAAATAAATTTATATATGATCTCAGTGAAAGCTTTAAACATTTACTACTTCATAAATTTAACGCTACTAATTGTTGGATCTGTCTTATTAGCAATTAAGTTTAATAACCATTTATCTTAATGGTGTACGAGTATATACTATAATTGCACGTTTGTATTTTAAAATAAAAATATTTTGAATAGATTTTATTTTTCCTCTTAAAAGTACAGGATATAAGATCATTACTGTTAGAAAAATATATAAAAATATCTTTAAATTTATCTGTACAAACCTCGATCGATTTTAGCTTTAAGTCTTAAGACAAAAACGTTTACGAAAACCTAGAGCAACCAGCGACAAACACCTCAATTTTAACATTCGCTCTCAATAGTATTACCTTTACCCTTTATGTTGCTTTTGATTTTATATGGTTAATGTTATCAAATATGGCGTTTAATTTATTTATTATTTATTTTCCAGCCGTCATATAAGGAGCATCGGAGGTCCTACAAATCGCATTAACATGATCCTGTCCTGTGGCATATTCCCCACTTCTCCCTGGCATATGTGCCTGCTGTTAGCTTCTTTGGTTGATTTGTGAATTTCATTTTAAAGCATATCGCGGCATGTCACGCTCTGGCCTACTAAGAATATGTCCAATACAGCATCATTTTCCTTTTTTAAATTCAGTTGTCATTGGCTGCTGGTTGGTTGGACTGCGCCTACAGTTTGCCGTTAGAAATGACCCCAAGGCAAAAGATTCAGAGAATATTCAAGAGACATTGTTTTATAAACATTTTCATCTTCTGGATGTCTCGGGCGCAGCGTTCCATGATTCGCAATTACAGATTATTAGAGTTTACATTTGTTTTAAAAATGTTAAGTTTAACACGCTGCTAATATCCTCTATCTGGCTGCCGCTAATGGTGAAAAAAATTTTGAATTTTCGAGTAGATGCCAAGAGATTTGGTTTACATTTGTTGCCTTGGAAACTATATGCCAAGAGATATATTGCATTCACATAGTCAAGGTTAGGGAGATCGGACAATTATTATTCGACCGTTTATTGGTTTTGTCAAACACGGTCTTCTCAAAATCTCAAAATCTACATTTTTCGAATACCGAATAAGCCGATTGATTTAACACGAATAACTGGTTTATTTAACAAGTCTAATTTTTAAACGTTTGTATATTTTTTTATTGAAAATATGCTCATCGTTTAACTATTTGTATAAATTTAATTATTTTTGTATACGTGACAACCTTGAACGTCTCATAAAGAACGTGAAAACCAATGTATCTCGAAAAAGATATTCACTCTAGAGCAACATCATCTTCTGTAAATAAATATTGATTTTTATACAACAAATCCACAAACGGCGGTTCCGAACGGAAGATATATCAGTTAGTGGAGTTCAGATACATTACTGATTGACATTTAAGCAAGTTTTCTTGTCGAGACAATTAAGGACTCATATGTTACTAATAGATTTATTCAAAGTAAAACATTTATTTTTTGTTGTCATTATAACTATAATAACTAAGCTTTAACTCCATTCTCTACCACATAATACAACAAAAACGAAATTAGCTCGTTGAATAGCTGTTCGAAACTTAAACAACTTTCAGTACTTTGTGTAATAAAATTTGTTTTTATGGCCTCCGCACATCGATTTGGCATAGTTTTTATGAGATTTGTTAGAATTATTGTTAGTCGTAATTGCCACTTTAATTTTAAGCTCTCTGTCAGCTTCTGCTTATTTTTAAAACGACGTGATCCAGCTCTGCGCTTCAAGAATAAGAACAATTTTATTTAAATAAAAGAACCCGTTAACCGGTTATTTGAATTATTAGTAACCAAAAACCGGTTTTTTAGAAAGTGCTACTTTTCGAATTATTCGAAAACCGATTTTTGAAAAAAGTCGAATAATCGATTTCCCTGGTCTAGGTTATTTAAATGTCTTTACAATAGCAAGCCCAGGTTACTATACTTTGATAACGTACTTTCACGATTTTTCAGTACGGTATATACGTATACCCTACACAGTAAATAGCGTACTATGTCAAACGAGTATATTCACGATATCCGTATAATTGCTCATTTATGGTTTAAACTCAGGGATCATAACTTTGACTTAAGTTAGCATTTGACATAACTCAAATATCTCAAAATATTACGGTTTTATCGGATTTGGCATGTGATTAAAGAGTTTTATAATTATCAAATTGATGCCTCACTGTTGGTTGCATCAATTTGCTAGGTTAGCGCTTTTCTATTTACAATTTTTCGTACCGAATAAAAAGTCACAAAATTCAATATACTCATTTATTCATATAAACTATGGACATAAAATACTTCATGCTGTGAAAAGTACGCTATTGCAGATAATATTTGTTAGCAAAAATAGAGTTTTTTTATCTCAAATCTAATGGCTCATCTTTCAGGACTTATGAAATGTAAAATATAAATAATTATATATAAAAAATTATATATTGTAAAGAAGAAAGCTAGAACGACAATATAAAATTGGAAGTTATAATTAGATCCTTTAAAGATCCCAAGGGAATTAAAGGTCTATTACAAATTATGTTCATCTACACCTCTCTACAGCCAAAGATCTAATCTGGCCTCAAATTATTCTATGAGAAGCAATCTGTTTTCTTTAGGAATGGCCTTCATCTTCTTCTAATCTTTTTTCTGACCAAAATATTTTCAAAATATGCCATAGTCAGCGGCTTATAAATACCTGAATAGAACTGGCATTAATTACAGCCGTATTTTATAATTCGCAACCATACACAAATGGACATCACACAGGAGTTAAAAATTCAAATCTTGTTTTTGAAAAAATATGTGGATAATTCACCATATAATTCAGTCAACAAAAAATGGGCTGTCTAGGTTCAATCAGCACTAGAACCGCCGGACGTCATGATGATATTGGCGATATAGCAAAAAGACAGGACATCTCCCAAATTTCTGTTTTCAATTCGAAAGATCGTTGTTTTATTAGCGTTGATTCGCGTAATTATGCTTTTGGAGGTGTTTATGCTCAAGCTCGCTCTATATAAAATCCAGCTCTTCGTGCATGTTGCTATGTCTGTGAACCAGGACAGAGAAATTTTTAAGTTGCTAATTTGCTCAAAATCGGTTTTAGTCTTTTTTTAAGCAATCGTGTGAATTATTAAAAAATCTTTGTAAAATGGGAATTTGAGAGACAGAAATATTTTTTTTCAATTTCAGTATATTTTTTGTTTTTAAATATTATTAACGTTTATTCCCAGCGCGTTTTGATAACTAATATATGTTATAGTTTTGAGCCTTTTAGCGCCTTTTGAGTAGAAGGTCTGCGCGTTTTGATTATAAAAAGCTGGCCACAATTAAAAACAAATTTAGATAAATGCTCTATGATTGACTTATGGACACCAGCATATAACCAAATACCAAAAATTTAATTTAGTTCGCCTGCTCCAAAAGTCTTAAATAATTTTCTTTAGCGGCTTCGTTTTTTAATGTACAATTGTGTAATTTAAAACTGCAATTTTTTCACATAAGCGTTACATAGAACCTAACCTTACTAAACACCTGTTTTCACTTTTATTCTGCCACTAAAACCTTTCCATGAATTAAAAAAATTATTATAAAAAAGTTGAAATAGAACTGATCTTAGGTAACGTAGAACTAGGTCAATTGAATAATCCAGCTGCGAGGTTTCAAATCAAGAAGATTTACACCTAAGTCAGGATAAGCTTCTTATGTGCTTGCGTATTATGAATAAACCAAAATGAATCCCCGTTCAACTAAAAGAGGGTGCTTGTCACCACTTATCATTAAGGAATTCAGTTTTGACAAAGTAGTTTTTAAGGGTTCTCCAATCAATGTTATTGAAGAGGGGTATGTCCGGTACTAGATAGCGCCCGAAGTGCACTGTCTCAATTCTAGCAAAAAATAAAATTTATCATAGATTTTATAAAAATTATAATCCAAATTGATAAGCCTTTGGTCCTGCTTTTCTTCTCTTTTCTCAGTTAGTATTTAAGTAATTAAAGGCTAAAAAACATTCGGAACTATAATAAGTATATTGCAAATGATTCCAAATCAATAAGATTCGTTTACTGCAAAAACCGAGAAATATATAAATTCACCACCAACACCATTATTCCAAAATAGTTGGTCACATTCCCTATGCTCACCTTAAATTTCAAAATTTCGAAAGTATTTTAACTTTTTTTTTTGTACAAACCATTGTAGTTTGGTAGAGAGAACATAAACTGGGAAATCGTCAATGCATACACTCAAATACACCAACATATATGGATGGATACAATGTTAACAAAGTTTATAAAAAAAATATGCACACACATGCAATGGTAACACTAATGATTACAATGATTCTCCGTTAAGTACTTAATTTAATGAGAATTTATTTACAATAGCGCTACGTTGCATGTGCAACAATAAATATTAATGATTTAAAACTTTTAACAACTTTATTAAAATGCGGCAAAAAAAAGAAAACTATTTTAGAAATTAAGAGCGACTATAACTTTGCTTTAGTTTTAAGTAAAATCAAAATATTTACCACAGCAATATTTTGATTTAACTTTTATAAAATATTTTGTAGCATTTTTGATATTTGAACATACATATGAGCATTAGATAATGTGAATATTTTGATTTTAGTGAATAAATGTTAAGTGCTTAGAGCAAAAACTCATATCAAGGTAACGTCCTTGAAAATGTAAATTTTATTGCCACAATCAATAAATCAATATACGATATATGTATGTATATATGCAATTGCACGTGTTTTAAGATGTGAGTGGTTGCAGTTGATTTTCGAAGCGATGCAAATTCAAATGACGAAACCATAAATTTACTTGAGGGCATCAGAAACTCGGTATACAACGGAATTTAACCGTCGTTCTACGTCAGAGAGAGAGAGAGAGAGAGAGAGAGAGAGAGAGAGAGAGAGAGAGTTAAACAAAGGCATGTGCAAAGTATTTATCAATGATTTGCAAGGTGTGATGGTGCGCGTACATGACATTAGATTAGTTTTGATAAAAAATTATGGTAAAAATTTTATACAATTTACGTTTTTCAATATTTGTACATAATATTTTGCAGTAAGGTCTTGAGCATTAAAAAAACGAGAGAAAAGTAAAACTTAAATAGAAATACAATTTCCCAAATTTATAAAATTTAAATCATAGCCATCATATAGATTCAATCACGAGAGAGAAACCTAAGTTTGTAGTGGTACTGATGTGTGTTCAGTATAAGGTCATTGAGTTTAAAGAAAATTTGCTTTAAACTTCAGCGTTGGATTACTCAGTAAAATACATACATACCATATGTTGTCTCACAACAGATATTTTCCGAAAGTCTATTAAAATCTTCTGGGATCTTCATTTCTTCGCAGTATAAGTATACCAGAAAGTGGGCGTTATTCTACTGTTTGGTAAAAATCGTTACGTTAAATTAAAATAGTAAAACCAGTGTCTAATTCTCGCAGTCGATAGCGTGCGAAATTTACTCGACGTTGCATTTTTTTTAATTTTTGGATTCTCGCACTCGCTATCGAGTAAGTTATATTGAAATTTTTTATGATGACACTCGACAGCGAGTGTACGATCGAATGTAACCGTACGAGTTTTATTCGATACCAAATTTGGTGTCGAAATTTTATTTGTAAATAGTTCGTTGGATAACAAGATTAATTAAGATTTCAATTGTTATATTAATTAATTATTCGTATAGATTTTCGTACTTTTTTGTATTACTCCCTTTTTTTGCACCTTTGTAAAGGAGTTTTTACACAAACTCTAACGAGTAACTTAACGGCTTATTGTTTTTGTTAAAAAGTAAAAAATAATTATTCTTGTTTTTTAAAATTAACCACATTTTATTTATTTCGCTACACGCAAACAACAAGAAAATGTAAATTAATAGTAACTTATATATATAAATTAAGAGTACAACATTTACCAGAATCACCTTGAAATGTGGAATTATTTACTTTAATTATATTTTCTGTTTGTTAATTAAGGAAACTTACTTAAAAAGCACAAATTTCGCAAATTGGTGTTGTATTTTTCTTCTAAGAGAATTCAGACTCCTTCCAGACAAAAGAGTCATGAGCTGCACTACTATATTTACTATTTATTGCTAAAATTACATACTTGTGATCACATATCTGCAAATAAATCATTATTGGTTTATTTACGATAGTTATTATTAAATATACTTACACCCTTTGAATTAAGGCTATGAAACCATTTCCTATTGAAAAACATTGCTCATTTGGTGGCTTTTGTAAGCCAAAATGAGTTCTATCTACGCAGCCAATGACTAAAAAAAGGAAGTAGTTTGTCACTATCGTAGGTGTGTATATGTATGTACATTAGTTGTACATAACACTTACCTCCTGGAAGCTTGTACTTCTTCATAAATAATTCTTTTGTTTCCTCCCAACTATCGGTACTGAAATTTATAAATTTTGGACACAGTTTCATTTCCATTTCATCCTGAACTCTCGAAACTATTTTTGAAAGTGCGCTTTGACTTATACCAATAATAAAATCGTTGCCGACAGGATTTTGAAAGCCTCCGGAAGCCAAAAGCAATAAAGTGGTGGCCAATTGTATTTTTGCTGGTACGGCAGTTGTCAAATTTCCAGCAAATTCTAACTCCTCAAGAAGTTAAAAGCTTCCTTGGAAACTCTAAAACGTTTCTTAAACATATAAAAATAAATTTTTACACGTAATTTTTACAAATCAAGGGGATGTATACTTACTTATTGTTTGGCAAGCCCAATGGATCACTTGTTACTCGGATTTTCCTTCTAATTGCATTTATATCACAATCAATCTCAGACTCTGATGACGAAGAATAAAAACATAAATTTACGTCCATGACCGCGATTAAAAAAGGAAAAGCTTTCAAAATTATAAAACAAATTCGCAATTCTTTTGATAAATTATTTAATTTTCTTTGTAAGCATATGTTTTTTGTTTACATATCTGTAGTGTTGATTAAGGCTTTTTTTATCTTTTACAACACTTTATTAAAAAATCGATTCGCAAGGCAACGATAAGATCAGATAAACTCGCACGATCGAAAAAATTCGTATCGAAATTAATTTCGAAATAAATTCGTATCGAAATTAATTTCGAAATAAATACGATACGATACGAATTTATTTCGAAATTAGTTTCGATACGAATTTATTTCGAAATTAATTTCGATACGAATTTATTTCGAAATTAATTTCGATACGAATTTTTTCGTACGAATTAAAAATTCGAAAAATCGAAAAATTTTTCGATCGTGCGAGTTTATCTGAAATCGAAATTAATTTCGTATTTCGTATTTCCAAATTAATTTCGATACGAAATTTTTCAATCGTGCGAGTTTATCTGATCGAAATACGAAATACGAAATTAATTTCGATACGAATTTATTTTGATCACGAGTCCCGGAATTAGCCCCCAGTACTTTCATTGGCATAGGCTTTCAGAAGTAAAGGGCAGTGCTATTTAGCTAATGGTTTTAGCAATTTTTTTTCTTCTTTTTGGCTTACGTGAGTTCTTCTACAAAGATACGTTTTCACGGAGCTAAAAACCCAAGGCATTGCAAAGCATAGACCTCCCATTTGTTAGACTTAATCTGAAACAAGCGATGTATATATATGACTGTCATGATGATTAGAGATCAGAGTCTCTGCTACTCTCTTGCCGTTTTATGGGTCAGAGGACTTACTGTTACGTCAACTCTACACTGTGTATTAGGGTTGGAAGCCATAGGTAACCCAATAAAACCCGGATGGGGTTTTTTTATTTTTATAGTTAAGATACAACAAAACAATTAAAATTTGCATATTGGGAGTACAAATTAATTCGCTTAAAAAAAATAATAATAATAATTAAATAACAAATTTATCTAAAGAAAAATTCATAAAATCACTCAAAATGTAATATTTTCCACCTCTGAGTCTATATCCGAATACCGTCTCGAAAAACTTCTCGTCCTTCTAGGCGATCCACTTTTAAACTGATTTTCTATTTCTTCAAAAGAAGTGATTCGGTGACATGTCAAAAGGTGTTGTATCCACAGCCAGTAGTCAGAAGGAACAATGTTGGAAGAATAGACCGAGTGCGACAAGATATTTCATTTAATCGTTTCTAACAAGTGTTTAGCAATTTTTGCCATGTAAAGGAAATCTTTATCTGTCTGTCTGTTTATCTATCTTTATATTTCAACCGTTTTATTTATAATGCGCGGCTCACACGAAGTAATAGCAGCCTGCTCCGATCACTGAGTTATTGTAACTCATAGTAAAAAATTCAGCCTTGAACGCACCATGAATGTAAAATTGCAATGTAAATACTAAAACAATGTAATTGTACCAATAAACAAATAACATTGTCGAAATGTATAAAACTTGGAAGCAGGTGTAAAGCGTAAGAAATCCCAAAAAACACCCGGCAAAAAACCCTATAAAACCCGGTGGGTTGATTTTTTGCCAACTCTGCTGTGTACATATTCTTCTCTCAATGTAGTATAAATAGCAGGAACTACGCAATAGCCAATAGAAAATCTATATTCCTGGAGCTCCTGTCACCCTAACATCATCTCAGATTTAGCAGCAAACCTATAACTATAGCTTGAACCCAAAAGAGTTCGATACTGCACCATACAAAACACTTATAAGCACACAAAAAGGGGTATCATATAAGAGACCACTATTGAACTCTTGGCAATATTTTTACCTCCGTGTAAATCACGTTGGTAAAACCGTGATATTGACAGCCTGTACAATATGACTGCAATATTCGTAATCTGAACACATGTAGGATGGCCATGTTTTGATTGAAAACGCATTTACAAGGTTATCGAGTCTGCTGACAGTAATAACAGTGAATTGAGTGCTAAGTGAGTATGTAAGTCGAATTGGACTCGCTTTCAATGACTATTGTCGCTGTTGCACTAACAGAGAATCGAGGAACACGGTCTTTAATCCTCTTTGTGAGTGTTCCTTGACATAATGTTCATTCTTAGTGGCCTTATGATTACAGGATATCTTATGATTACAGGCTGGATCTAATACAACATTGGCATATATTATTGGGTACATCTGGCGGGTGGGTGGTCTTATCAAAACGCGGTCCTTCCGACTCTACTTGACTGTTTACGCGTAGTGTGCTTCCATTAAAATCAAACTAAACTAGGGTTAATAACACATAATCTGTATGCAAAACTCATGATATCATAAGGCTAAGCTATCGCATACCCACCACATTTCTGTTCTTTTAAAGGCACGAGGAGTTAACTCTTTAGTCTTTGCACGATAAAATCATGCAAGCCCAAACAACAAAGCTAAGGCAATCAGATAATGCCTAAAATGACGTTGAAATTTATCCCTTAGTAAAACGTTCCGTTCCCTTTTAATAAACAAACATCCGAAATTCAAAATCCTATACCCTTATAAGGATACAATCGTTACTTACTAGAAAATAAAATGAAAAATAAAAATATTAATTAAATGTCTTAATCCATCAATTTCTTATCTTTTCATAATCAAGTAATATTATTATCAAAATTTACGTTTATAACAGGCAAACTTGCACCGGACAATCCATAGCGTTATTCTGAATTTTTCTAATTTATTTGGCTTATATCACTTGGTTATAAAATAATCAAAAACCTTAAAAGTGAATCTGTTCTTTCTTAGTTTATTCGTATTTATTTCGTATTAGTTATTTCATATTTAATATTTACTTTTTTCACATATATGCAAACCTTTCCTCTTACAAATTATTGATATTCTCTCATCATAATACGCTTCATATCTCATGCAGAAAATTCTTAACCTCTCTGAATTGTCTGAGCTGTGATGAAATGTTTGTTAATTATTGATTGTCCGTTTGTCATTAAAATTTCCCACACACATCATCTCTCTTGTATTGCCTTCAGTAACTTTATTCTACTAACTAAGACTACTAAACCTTCTGTAGTGGTTGTTCTGTAATATAATTAAGCACATACATACACATATGTTAGAAGAGAAGAGATCTTCCATTTGAAAATTTTCAATAGAAAGTAATTTCTGGTCCTAATTTTTATATTACTGTTGCTGTTTTAGTATGTGTTAATTATATTAACAGCAGTAGTCGCAGTAACAATAATAACAATGTGCATAATAAGAGTCTTCTATAGCCATGCCATCCATACCATAATTATATTCTATACACACATTCATTCATTTACCATTCAACTAACCAACCAGCTATCATCCATCGAACCATGTATTATTTGTCTTTTATAAAACAAGTATCTACTTATTTAAGCATTGGACTGTTTTTAAGCTTTTAATACAAGGTCACTGAAGCACTTAATTCAATTGGGGTCGCTATTTGATATTATTCTTATACTCTTGAAAAAAATAATGAGCATACAACATACAAACCACTCTTCGACTCTATGTTTCGTTATATGGGGATCTATAACATTTATATATACATATAAAGCCCTAAACTAATACCTTAATGGCAAAAGAAATTAACACTTGATGTAACAGGTCGCTCAATAATTCCGTAGGATAAGTAAGGAAAAAACAAAATTTTGACAAAACTCGACTTTATTATTCAATATAGTTATCTTCGAGCTCGATACAACGAGTGTAACGATTTTCCAACTTTTCTATACCACTTTTGTAGCACGACATCTCTTTATTGCCAAAATAATCCTCCGTTTCAGCGATTACTTCATCATTGGACTTAAATTTATTTCCAGCAGGCATTCTCTTGAGATCTGAAAATAGGAAAAAGTCACTGGAAGTTAAATTTGGAGAATACAGTGAATGGATTAGCAATTCGAAGCCTAATTCATTCAATTTTGCCATAGTTTTCAACGATTTGTGAACTCATGCGGGAACCACTTTTAAGAGAGCTTTTGCATCCCTAAATGTTCGTATACACTGCAATGGTTCATAATCAATTTATGGATTTTTTTGATGTTTTCTGGATAACAGCCACATTTGGGTGAATTCTGCCCTCTGAAACATTTGTGCTAGTACGACCACGTTTAAATTCAGCAAACCAATTCTCTACCATTTGTCTCAATGAAGTAGAAATCGGATAATATTTATCAAGCCATTGTTTGATTTCCACTGTATTTTGTTTTTTTTTTTTTGTTTTTGCTTTACCAAAACTCGAAATTCAACTTTTTCCAATTTTTTTTTTTTTTTTTTTCAATAAAAAAAGTTGCTTCACACAAAACGCTATAAGTCATGAATCAATAGTCAGATTTCTGTCAAATTTACACACGTATCTTTTGAAGGTTATTACTAAAGAAAAATCATATGGACGAAATTCTAGTAACGCCATCTATGTGTCATCCCACGGACTTATTGAGTGGCCTGATATATATTATATTAAAGTGATTCATAGGTACTTTTTCTAATGCTTTAGCTTTTTATTTATACTTTTTAGCTAGCAATGAAAAACAAATAATTATTTCCATATGAGTTTGTAAATCAAACATATATAAGTTTTTAATTACCATATGTTAACTGCATGATACACAGTTGGTCTTAAAAGTATTGTTATGTTTAAATTTCTAATTATAAAACCTTAACAGTTTTAAGCATCGAATGAGTTAAAATAACACAGAGGCAATAAAAGCAATCATATATCAGCTTGTTTTTGTTATTTGATAAAATATTTCATTTGCATCGAGTTGCTCATTTAGAACTCATAATGTGAATAGCGATTTTACAAAGGACATCATTTTCAGCGACAGGCACACTTTCATCACAGTGTATTCGTTAATAAGCAGAATTGCCCATTTGACAAATGAGAATTCACGAGTGATTGTTTAAAAGCCGATGCATCCACAAAGATTGACCGTACTTCTTCAAAACTGAAGTCGGTCAAGCAGTTACCGTGAATGGTGTTCGCTATTGAGGGATACTAACCGACTTCTTGTGGCCAAAAATTAATGATATGGCCATGGACAGTATGTAGTTCCAACAGAATGGTGCAACTTGCTACACAGCTAACGAAACAATGACTTATTTGCGGGAGAAATTCAATGGTCGTGTTATCTTATCTCGTGGCGATGTTAATTGGCCGCCACGATCTTGTGATTTTACACCGTCGAACTTCTTTCTTGTAAAAGAAAATGTGTTCGTCAATAAGCCAAGAACAATTCAAGAGCTAAGGAATGAGATAATTATTATATTAGTGACATTGATCCACATTTATGTGTTAGAGCCGTTGAACGTATGGACCGTCGAATAGAGGTATGCCACTGAAGCCGTGGCGAACATTCGGGCGAAATTTTGTTTCACACATAATTGTCATAGATCCATCTATCATAATAAAAAATATTACGAAAATTCTCTGAAAACATTTAGTAATATTTACCATTAATATCTTGAGATTTGGTTTGACCACCCTACTATTAATAACTTAAATCATTAAGGTCCAGCGTTGCGTATACGCAATATTCAGTTTAAAACATTGAGGCCCAGCGTTCCGCCTACGCAAAGTTCACTTTTGCCATGTCTACGCTTAAACTGTTTAACTTTTTTTAAAAATTAAAATTTATATTTAAATTTTGTTTCAAAATCTAATACACGAGTTCAGGTTGTTTTTATAAAATAATTTGAATACCAATTAAAATTTTTTTTGATTGTGAATTTTATTTCTAAAAAACGGATTAAAAGGATTCAAAAGATTGTTTGCAATTTCCTTAAGTAATTTGATGCTATTAATATATATCATACGAAATTAGTGAAAATAGTAGTTTACTTTATAAGTCCTATATTGTTACAACTATTTCAGTACCTCGCAACTCAATTTCTCGTAAATTTTATTTCAGTCTTAATTATGTCAATACAATCAATTCCTGGGATATCGATATAATCATAGCCTGGAGCTTTTTAAACCATGCTTTGCCTTAACCCTTTTAACTAAAAAAATGATATTCATTTTTTTTTATCTAATAGACGTGTTTTAGGAATTAAAAAATAAATAATTATAAGTTTTAAAAATAATAAAAAATATTTTTGTTTACTTTTCGAGAATTTCTGCACATAAAACTATGCACAAAATGGAAAAAAATTTCTGACCTGATTAGCACTATATTTTTTTGATGCGCTATGTTCGCCTGACTTCAAAAAATATCATTATATTATATTCTATGGATAAGTTTTTTAGAACTTTTTTTTAATGTAAAATTTTTGAAGAGGCTGTTTCATATATCTTATGATAACTTTAAAACGACTTATTCAATATCGTTAAGACATATGTGAGAAAATTCCAAATTATACCAGCTTTAAGTCATTCAAATATCATTTTATAATAAATTGTCTGCCAAATATTTTTTTTTTTTTAAAATGCTATAAAAAAAACTACTGAATATTTCCTCAAATTTCTTTTTTTATTTGAAAGTACAATCCTTCCGGTTAATAATGGAAAATAATTTCATTCAAATGGCTGCATCGGCTGGCCATGCAGCAGCCTACACCATCGGTCCAATTTTTAAGCACATTATCGATTGTGTGCAGCTGTATTTCACAAATGGCTTCACGAATATTGTCCTTTAAAGCGTCAATTGTCTCTGACTTATTGGCGTAACACTTATCTTTGACGGCACCCCACAAATAATAGTCCAACGGTGTCAAATCGCAACTCCGAGGTAGCCAAACGACATCAGCTCTGCGGCTGATAATGCGATCTTCAAAAACAGGGCGCAAAACATCGAGTGTAGCTTCGGCTGTGTGGGACGTAGCGTCGTCCTGTTGAAACCAAATGTTGCTAATATCCTCCTCTTCAATTTTTGTGACCGAAAATTCGTTCAACATGGCCCGATGACGATCGCCATTGACTGTAACGGCCACTCCTTACTCATTTTCGAAGGAAAATGGCCCAATTATGCCTCTAGACCAAAATCCGCACCAAACAGTGACCGTCTTGGGTGTATCGACTTTTCAATGTATGCGTGCGTGTTTTGTGTGCCCCAAATGCGACAATTTTGCTCGTTTACATACCCGCGAACATCAAAATGAGCTTCATCTGAAAAAATATTTGTTTTGGCAAAATCGGCATCTTCTAAGTCGATCGCAGGCCCACTTAGCGAAGCGGTTACACAACCATATTCGTTCAGCGGAAGGATAAAACTAATTATCTGTCAAATCAGACATGAGCTAAGTGTTAACATTTACGAAATAAGCACTAGTTGAATAAAAAACGTTAGATGACGGACCCTTTATGACTTGCACCTTTGGAATTATTGAGAAACAAATAATAATTTTTTTTTTAGTTATAATATTTTTGGTTTCTAAAAATTCACTAAAAAATGGAAAACAGTAAATATATATCAATTTCATGCGTAGCGCTTAAAAAAATATATTAAATTTCAATGGTATTTTCGTTTGGTGCATAGTGTAATATAAAAATATGTATGTATATATGTACTTAAATTGTAAATCAATTAATGTCTTATTATCCGAGAGGCTAACACATACATTTATAAATATTAATCACAAAACTATATACAAATTCAATTTATTATAAGTTTCGTGACTGAATATACCCACGTTGCGTAAACGCTACTTTGCACATTACCGATATACAACATTGGTATGTATTACGGTGTAAATGACAATACATCTAACAAGTGGTGTGGTCGAAGCGGGATCCTTTCGACTCTTCTTGACTGTTTGCGAGAAAAAAATTGAAAATTTTGCAGCGTCTATCTTGCTATAGCTGTTAGCATGTCCAAAGTGGTTTTCGTTTAATCATGGAATAGGTACAGGTTATGAACAGGTACAGTGAAGTATATAAGCATCTCTTGGGGACACGTTTTCCAAAACACAAATTTCAAGAGTATCACGCCAGCAAATACTACTCACCAAGTCATTAAGTAAATTATAATTAGTTTGCTGAAAACAGAAGACTTTGCTTACAGCAGGAGGCTTCAATCTTAATTTAGATGGAATAGCAAAACTAATTCCAATTGTGAGATGATATCGATTAAAGCAGCCCGAAAAAAAAAATAATCTTTATAAGCAAGCAAACAATAGTTTAATTTAAAATGGAAAGTCTGATAGCTAATAAAAATATAATTTGTTTTAACAAAAGAGTATTACTGGTTATAGTTTAGCTTTATTTTCTTATCCATTTCTACTCTAACAAGCAGAACTTCCTCTTAATTAATTGTGCTAAAGTTGCCGTTTATTTTTTCCAAATACAGGAAATTCCTTTACCTTTTTACTTCCTTTATATAAAGCTTCCTTCTCATAATTTGTTCTTCTATTATTTTCGATACCTGTTTTTTTATTCCATATTCTATGAATTTATGAATTAATTATTCGAAGTATGCACTTAATGAAATAATTGAATTTGGTCAAGTGTGAATATCTAATTTAAAATGCTTAACTATTTCCCTCTCTCTCTATCATGAGCACTTAATTATGTTTTTAATTATATGTTTCCGTGTAAATGTGTGTTATTTTTTCATTAAAGTAATAAGTTTTAAATTTTTTATGAAATCGCAAATGTGTAGATTTAATTAGTGTTGAAGTAAAAAAGGAAATTAATATTCGCTTTAATGCATATTAAATAGTAGTCAAAACGTAATAGGATAAATATATCAAATAATTAGTTTGCTATAGGATGAGGTGTATAATATAAAACTTCACAGGTAAATTATATTAAAAATACAATATTTTAAATACAACAACTATTTAGGAAATTAATAAAAAAAAATTTATTTATGTACAAAAATAATACAAATTTCAATCTTAAGTAAGGATCGCCACCACAATTGAGCAAAGATCTTCACCAATACACAATTACATAGAAGCAAGCTACAGTAGACTAATTATCTACTTAGCTTGAAATCAAAGATTTATGAAGCTGAAACAAGACATGGATGCTTTTTGTAAAGCAATATGTTTCTAAGAGCAGTGACGGAAAAAATACTGATTGAATCGAATAAATTCTTGATTTGAATGTAGTAGTATGGTAAGATAATATAAAGCTTGTAATAGAAGTAAATATTAACATTTTAGAAATAGTTAAATGAAATTTGTCACGTAACCTACTTTTAATACAGGATCGAATTATAATGCTTTTGGTAAGATTCAGTCTGTAATAAGAATCTATAGATAAAATCAGTCTTTTATATAAAACTCTCTATTCAAAAGAGTACTTTGCCCATTACAATCAGCACAAAAAAGATTTTTGTTTAGCTTGGGAATAGTACTATATTTTACGTTTTTCCTTAACATTGCCAAAATGTGGGCTGTAATTTAACCCAACTCAGACTGAACTGGTACTGCTTATAAGAGGATATAAGATTCGTACTTTTTTGCCTGTCCCACTCTTAAAGAAGTTTCTTTAATACAGTGCCTGTGGTGTAGTATTGGATAGCAAAGTTTACTGGAATTGAATAGTAAATAATCCACCTGGCTGTTGCTGTAAGAAGGCAATTGACCTCAACTGGGAAATGAATACAATAAATACACACTATCTATGCGAATGTTTCATAGAATCAATTGTATTTTACGGATCTTCTAACTAGTGATACGCACTTGAAGGAAGGACGCATGATTTTGCACGTATTACGGTGGCGATTATGACAACTGATGCATTGAGAATCATCTTATCAAAGGCTATGTTTAGTATTTTGAACTGAGATCCTCCCGATATTTAGACAAAGAGAATAGCCGGACTTGAATCTTTGAAATTAAAGGCAATCAATACATGAAGGTTGCATGACTACAAATATGTACTTTCGTACGGATTTCAATCATATCCGTGCTGGAACTGCATAAAGTATATTTAAAAAGCTTTTAAGAACCTACAAGTATTCACTGGACCCTTGTTAAGTACTGCCATAAACATTGGTATAGATAAGGAGATTGCGTGAAATAAAAAACAAATAAATCTTGTTGATCTTTTTGTGAATAACAAAGTTTGGTTCGAATATGATCCAATTCTCTATATACCTCCTTATCCAATAAATTGCTTTAACGCTTTTTATACTTGTTCCATAACTAATTATATAATTTAAAAAATTTTACATCTTAGCATTTGGCTGACACCACTACGGAGCAATCCTGCTTTATTAATTATTTACATTTCATAACTTCGAATAATGAAAAATAAAGTATCGCATGGCTAAAATTTCAGTTATGCTGAAAATAATTTAAGTTCATATAATATTTGAATTTAATTATATATCATTTAATTATGGTTTCTTTTGCATTAAAATCAAAGGCGACGTTTAATTTTGTTTTTTTTTTTTCAAATTGGTACCAGATTATTGATCACAACGATTATTACAAGGATATTCTTAAGAATGTATTTCAAACTCAATCAGATTAAAGTTATACCGTATGTGAATGACAGGGTACCCGAGTACGCAATTCATTTTTAAATAGGAATTGGTTACAGAAGTTTTATTATTAATTCTCATAACATTCCACAAAAAAACATGGGGATTTCTCTCAGCCAATGAGCTGCACCCAATTCTATTTTTAATATCATGGAAAGCTTAATGCCGGTTCCGAACGGCAAATGCATTTAGAAAAGTTTTCAATAGTAGTAATACACATAACCAGTTACTAGCTAATGTTATGATACCGCTGTCGAAAAGTTTTTTTCTTTTTTTTAAGATGGTCTGGCCTGGTATTGAACCGAAGATGTTCTGGTTGGTAGGCGGGTGTCTTACGCACACGGTTACAGTAGTTATTGGTATATTATTTATAACATAAAGCCCATTTTAGCTCATTTAATTTTTTGACAGTAACTAAACAAAGAAATTTTTATTTTACACTCTTACCTTGGGTGCCACAAAACAAAATTCTGCAATTTATATACACATATGAAAGTCATACCAAGCTCTTTGTTTTTTGAAACTGAAGGAAAAAGGCAAAACTTATGAGTACGCAGGCACCTACATCACACTGTTTAAGGTGTGTTTTTTTCACTAGTATAAGTGTTTAAAATATTGAAAAACTAACCTTTGATATCCTCGGAACAGGTATGGTGTAGTTTTTTTCAAATATACTCCAATGTTTAATTTGTTGTATAAATATTAATTGGCCAAATATATTATTTCATATTTTTCCGAGCTAAGCACTGCATTACTTTTATTATTTTTTCCTTTTTCAGTATAATAATCCAAATATTTGCATATACATATGAGTCATTTAATTATATTTTCCAACAAAATATTAATAAAACTTAACAAATGTTTAATTTTATTTTACAAACAATTTAACTTTATTTATACAATATATACAGGATTCCTTCACATCCTCTATAAAATGCACTACAAAATATTTAAAAATTAAAATTCCTTACCTGTATTTTGCAAAAATGGTAAAATATATTAAAAAGACAAATGCTTAAAACACACACCCCATTGTGCAAAGCAAAATTCATACTCCAATGGCTATACAACTACATACTTTTAAACCAAATGAAAAAAATATTTGGGTTGCACACCTAAATATGGAGATGAAGGAAAAAACTAGGAGTCCATACAGCATAAAATTGAACCACAAAACAAGTATCTGCAGCATTTTTTAAATGAATAACATGAACAACCGAAACTAAAATCCATAACAGGAATAGCATACACATAACAAAAGAATTTGTTATTCCCTTGAAGTTAGAAATGTATAAGGAGTTTTAATAGATTTTTTTTTTTATTTCGAAGTTAGTTCTAAAGTCACAGTATATTCTCAATGACAAGCATATGCTTAATATCTTTGGAACAGATAATTACCTAAGGTAAAATTTGTCAGTAGAAGAGGTAACATACATACATATATATAAAATTAAAAAAAAAATTATAATTTTAAAATATTACTTTATTTATTTTTTTATTATTTAGCACTGTTCAGGTGGAGTTTTTTAAATCCACGTTTACTGTTCCCATTTATATAAGGGAGCTAAAGAAAATAAATATATAAAATAGTACGAATGTTGGTGTATGCTTTTAAATTTTCCAAATTCTGGTTTGTTATTTGGTGGAGGCTATGGTCTGTAGTAGAGAGGCAAAAAACAAAAAAATAGGGGATACAAATGAATGGCATAAAAACAGTATACAGACGTGTACATATAATATATAGAAAACTTTGTAGCCTGGAGATTTTTTTAAAATTAAATTTTTGTTTGCAGACCCAGAGAAAAATTTTGTATTATTGGTTAAAGTAAAAGGGAAAAAGGATAGTAAGTGGTACTACACAGTAAGGTTCCAAACTAATATAAAGTGGCACGGACACAGTTATTTATTTTGGAGCCATCGGTTCAGATCCACGGCCACTGTTGAGCCATGTTAATTAGTGACAAGCAAGAAGTGCTTATTCAGAGTTGGCAATAGCAGAACCTCGAAATCCTTGCTACTGGTGATAGTAGGGAGATTGGGTAATATGTTTCACCTCCTGTAGCGGGTTTTCCATGTTTTATATTGGAATTAATCCGCACGACCTTACAGATATCTGGAATCACCATTAGTGCATCGAGAGCTCAAGTATTCAAGTCAGATTTTCCAGCTAGACAGTTCCAAGTTTCTTTAAGGAGCATGTAGATTCCATCACGGCTTAGAGCACTCGAAGATGATATTTTAGTTATTTTTTATGTATTAATGGTTATCAGTTGTGGATTAATAAGGTAAAGTCAGTGGAAGATTCTTTCTTCCAAAACTTGTGCATGGCAAAAGTACAAGTACCCTGTAATTCTGTACCCTTCCTAATTTAATTATTGTAGCCGCATTAGCGATCAAAGCTCGAATAATGGCAGTATACATCCATAGCGTCATTTTCCACGAATGTGGTTAGAGCGCACTCATACAAATACCATTTACCAAGGTTTGAGCCCCAGGAGAGGACATCACGAAGGAAAATTTAATTGTGATTTTCGAATGTTTAACAAAAGAGGCTTCAACTTCCCTCCAGACAACACTCTGGCGATGACAAACATCAGACGAATGATCAGGAATACACGCCATCTACTGGGAAAAAATTATAATATTTCAAGTAAGATCACCGCCAATTGGCAAGGATCTGCACTACTACACGAAATCATATGGAGGAAGCTACAGTCAATAAATCATCTACTTACCTTGAAAGATCAAATTGATTAAAGAAACTGAAACAAAGCAATGGATGCTTTGTGGAAAGCAAAAAAACGTTCTACAAAAACTCGGTTTCAATAGGTATCCGGGTTTATCAATCACATAAGGGTTAATAAGTAAAAATTTTTCTATTTTCCAAATGTATCGCCGTGTGCCATATCTTCTCAACAAGCAAGATTTTGATTATAAAACATTGTGCTACTACATCTCTACTTAAAAAATTCTTCGTCACTCCTCTAGGGAGTGTTTCCACAAAACACGCTAAGTAGGTGCTTGCTAGGGAGGTTATTATTCGACCGGTTTTAACCGGTTTTTTTTGGTTTTGTCGAATACGGTTTTTTAAATTGTCAATTTTTCGAATATCGAATAAACCGGTTATTTTAAAACCAATAAGCGGTTAAATTAATTTAATTTTAATATGTTTTTATATTTTTTAGTGCAAATATACTCTTCGTTTAAGTATTTTTCTAAATTTAATACTATATAACGTCTTATTTTTATACTGTACGTGGCAACCAATGTTAAAGTACATATAACCTGAAAACCATGGTAGATCAAAAAAGATATACACACTTGAGCAACAATAACTTTTTCTCATTTTCTGAAAATAATATATGAAGAATGATGATAAACTATACTCATTGCAAGGGACATACAAACGTCAGCTCCGAAAGGGCAGATGTTATAGTTAGTAAAGTTTTTCAAACGTAAATAGTCAAAACCAGCCGTTAGCAAAGCTGTGAGGTGATACCGCTGTTAAAAATTGTCAGATGGTGTGGCCTGTAATTGAACTACATACTTCCTGGTTGGTAGGCGGGTGTCTTACCTAACATACCACAGTGCCACACACTAATAAATACATGATGTATGCATTTATGTTTCTACACATGTCCTCTGAAGTGTGAAAATATTTGGAAATGGATGGAAACGATAAGTCTAAATGTATTATTGTCATTAAATACTAAGCTAAGAAAGCAATTCGACTCTAGAAATTGTTAACCATCTCATATATGTTTATGAGATTGATGCTATTGTGCAGGAAGGAAAACTTAATTCTAACTATACAAAGTAGTCTGTAGACGCTGGCAAGTAGAACTGTTACAAAGCACGCTGTAAAAAATTAATCATTGCATGAAATATTAGGACGTTGCGGTGTCGAGGAATAAATGTTCATTAAGGCTCTAAACATGCCGAACGTTGTTCTGGCATTCTTAGTTGCTAGAAACTACGACATGGGACAAAAATTTATAATTTTATTTGCTAATGCAAATTGAATTGAGAAGAATTTTTTTTTAACAACAGAACTTGTTAACCGGTTATTTGATAAACTTATAAATTAAAACCGGTTTATTTTAAAATGCAATTTTTCGAATTATTCGAAAACCGGTTTTTGAAAAAAGTCGAATAATCGATCTCCCTAGTGCTTACTTAGATGCCACTGTAGTTTGCCTTCATATTATTGTGCTTAGTGGTGGTGGTGATATCCTTACTAAGCATTGTATTTTTTTTCCCAGATTGTCATCATCGCCAGAGATAAGCTGGAAGGGAAGGTCAGGGAGGCAAATTTATATGGATTTCTCTGAAGGAAGGTTGGAATCTCTTTCTGAAAAACTCGAAACCGCAATTATTTTCTTTTTCATTGTACATTTAATATACGAAATGATCTATGATACGTTTCAAGGGTTTATAATCCAAAACTAAACATTTCAATATGTTTAGTCGCAGCTAAAACACAAAAACCTTTGAGTAAAAATGACGGCTAAGTTAGTTGCTGTGAAAATTACGGGTAGAACTTTTAAGAAATTATATCTCAGTGTTAAAGTTATATAATTTTTCAAATTTTGTTTAGTATTTTAATCCACAAAGAAACAAACTTTTCGTTAAAATTTCTAAGCAGTATAATTTTAACGTGTTTGATTTTTGACATATTTCATCATTCCAAAGTTATGTGGTGCAAAACAAGTAATAAATTAAGCTTTTTTTTCAAATATGACAGCATTTATTAATATAAATGCCTAATATTTTCTTAAAAAAGTGTGCAGCAATCCAATAATACATATATGAAGATATGTATTCTCATTTAGGATTGAAAGCTTTCAATAAAACAACAAATTTCTTTAATTTACATATTCTACTCACAAAATAATAATTTATCATTTATAACAGCTAGGCTAGGCGACTATCCCTATATACTACCATCCCTATTACAACAACAAAATTGATATTTTTATGTTTTTCTGTAAAAGAAGACGAGAAGGCTTTAAAACAATCATTATGCAATTCGTACAAAAAATTATTTGGATTTATAGAAATATTATATATTTTATAAATATATAAATATGTAAGTTCAGCGGGTGAAATACAAGTACAATAGTATTTCATTTATTTACTCTATATATTCCATTGTAAGAGATCGAATGAATATACAATAGCATTTGTCTATATAAAACATTCCCTATGTAGAACATTTTTCTCTTCTAGAACATTTTTCTTTTCTTTCATACTTTTTACTATTTCTGGCGGGGGAGGTGTAGGTTATTTTATTTATTTATTTTTTTTTAATGTGTGTTTCAGTTTTTAACAGCCATTGTGTCTAGTTAAGTTGCTTGGGAGATTTTTCTTCTCTTCTACTAGACTTTTGGGTGTAATTTTGTATTTTATTTCTATAGTTTCTGGCCAATTGCCAAAATCGATATTATCATTTTCCACAGTATTTCTTAAATTAGCTGTCAAATAAGTTTTATTTTCATTTTTATTTTATTTTTTGCTTTACTTAAAATTTTAAATATTACTACTGCATGTGTATTAGTTTGCATGGAACATGATAACGTTTCTGTAAATGATTTCAAACTGCAAATGGGATTTTAGTTTTTGGACTAGATTTCAAAAAGCGGAAAATATAAAACGGTTATAATAAAACTGATTTGTATTGTAATTTTGCAATTATTTTACAGAGTTGTGAGGATTTTAATACGTGAATTTTATTTTATTGAAATTATATTTTGCATAAAAATGTGTGATTTTCACTTTATTAAAAATTTGCATAAAAACAGAAAAGATAAGGGCTTCAAAAAATATAACTTAGTATAATAAATACATGGTGGGCAAATTTGAGGCTTGAAAGTAAATTGGCTGTTAAATGATGAAATGTCAAGAATTGAATCGACAACCTTTGAAACTTAGGAATGCCACACTCTTGAACAGAAATTTAATTCTGAAAATTTACAATCAAAATTGTGAAAATTTTACTCTATCACTTTTCCTCCTAATCAGGCATCTTCTGAGACCACTGTGCGTAATTTAATCGCTAAATTCGAGGCTCACGGTACTGTTGCTGATCAAAACAATACACTCGTAGTAAACGTAGTGATACAAACATATCCGCTGTACAGCAAATTATGGAGAATGAGCCTGGAATATCAACTCGTCGACAATTGGGCATCACCGGAGAAACTTTGCTCACTATTTAGCATAAAGATCTTCTTCCTCATGCTTATAAAGTTCAACTCGTTCAAGAATTAAAGTCAGCCAACCACTGTTTGCGCCGAACGTTTGCGATGTGGCTGTTTGAAAAACTAAACGAAAACAAAGCATTTTCAGCAAAATCACCTTTGTGATGAAACCCATTTTCAATGAGGCGGTTATGTAAGCAAACAATATTGTCGCATATGGGCTCACAAAATCCTCAAATAGTCCTCGAAAAACCATTACATCCAAAGAAAGTGACCGTATGGTGCGGTCATGGGTAAGGCAACGCCATTACCATGAATTCTCTGCGCTATCAAAATGATAACCAATCTTTTGTGTCCACAATTGACTAATTTTTACCTCAGTGACCTCAGCAGGACGGAGCTACAAACCACACAGCCTGCCAAACATTTCAGTTATTGCATGAAAGATTTCCCGGTCGCGTAATTTCTTGATTAGGCGATATCAGTTGGCCGCCTCGTTCTTGTCATTTAACGCAGTTAGATAATTTTCTTTGGAGTTACTTGAGAGACTGGACTAACGTGAACATTGCAAAATGTGGTCCAACATTTTGTGAAAAGAGCGGACATCTACCAACGTGCTACAGATGCACATTTGCCCGACATGATATCTGACATCTGACAAGGATTACGGGCATAAGGCCATCTTGCGGTGTTTTGATATGATCCCTAGTGGGGTGGATATAATGTCCTCTGTGTCTTTATTCCTGCATACGGGGTGAGAGTGTCTTACAGGAGGAGGTCTCCGCGATAAAGGGAGCGGCAGATATATTGATATACTATAGGGTATTTAGTATTGATATCTGTACGGACAGTCAGGCTGCGATCAGGGCGCACTCCGGTGTCTACTTAACATCGCGACTAGTATGTGAGTGCCGGGCATCTCAGAACGAGATGGCGAGACATTAACAGCTAGAGAAAACCGGGGTAAGGGGTCACTCTGTAAGGGAAGGCTTTCCTTGGCAGTCCGTTTCTACATGTCATATCGACCTGTCTGATGTGAATGCGTCTGGTTGATTCGTTCCGGATCGGGGTGCGAACTTATAGGTCCTTTTAGAGTCTACCTACTATAGACATCACAGTGGGATCAATGTTGGACCCAAGTAAGCTGAACAAGTGTCTGGCTACCCATTGTAACCAATTTACTACTGTAAACCGATCAAACTCTACTCATATTTATATATAAATAAAGGTTTATTTAATAAAGCAAGAAAAAAATATTTTCCATTTTTTAGAAGACAAAATTAAATAAAAGCTAGAATAACTTTTCGACCAGTCTTTGACAAAGTAGGCACATTATTTATAAATTAATAAAAGCTATTTGAATAATAACCAATTTTTTTATTTAAGTCTCACCACATCAAGATATTTTTCTAAAAATGCTCAGAATTTTGTTCAACGGTGTGAAATCGCATGATCGTGGTAGCCAATTAACATCGCCGAGAAATGAGATTAAAAGGCCCTTGAACTTCTCGCGCCAAAGAGCCATTGTTTTTTTGGCTGTGTGGCAAGTGCCATCATCGTGTTGGAACCACATAGCGTCCAGGTACATATCCTTATTTTTTGGCCACAAGAAGATGTTCAATTTTTGGGCACGAAAACGAGCGAGGTTGACGGCTCTTCTGCGTCACTACCACGAAAGACAGCAATGTTTTCCGCCGAACAAACTGTGCTAGCATGCACAGGCATTTTCATATTACCTACAGACCCGGTTTGCTAAAATTTGCGCACAATTCTCCCGATTGTGGACACATTTGATCGATTAACAAGCTGCTCAATTGTATACCTTTTCATGGTTGAATTTGTTAAACACTTAAACAAAGATATGTCAAATTTATTTGGGCAAACAACTTGACGATAAGGTGTGACTCACAATTAACATCGTACATGATTGTTGGACTACCCTTTATTTCTCCCATCGACTTTTTCACCAACCCAGGCGATTACTTTAAATGTCTATTAATGCACATCAGAATAATCCAATAAAATCTCTTTTAGTTACAACGGTATTACCATGACATTTACAAGTATTTGTTATAATCTTCACTCTAATGGATGTACAAACCCACAAAATAGCAATTAAAGTAATTAATTTTTGACAAATTTATGGTGGGTTCTTGCCTACTTGCTATAACTGTCAGTTTCTTAAGTAGAAAAAATTAAAAAAAAATGTTAAAGTAAAGGAAGTCGACACTAATCTACTTAAAATATAAAAAATTATCTGATAATAACATATCTGAATTATAACAAATCGAGAAAAGTAGTTGGCTTAGTGCACATTAGGGTTATTACTAAATACTTAATTAATAATAGAATTTTTTTTCGGATCATTTTGACAGAAAAACGTTTCACACCAAATGCATTTTCTACAAATTCACACATAATTTTTTTTATTAAATTATTTTACAAACATATTTAGTAAACATATGTTTTAAACTTAAAAATATAGGCCAAACTTTAACCCGTTTGGTGCGGCACATTTTTTGATAGCAGCGAAAGATTAAAATGACGCATCTTAATATTTTTCATGGTCATTTTGGCTAGGGCATGTAAAATGTGATATTTGCAAAAAATATAAAAAGTCATAACACTAATGCACATATTAATTACATTTAAGTAGTCAAACCAGGGTTGGCAAATAGTCGTGTTTTTTGAAAAAACCTAACCCATCGGGCTTATTTTGGTTTTTTGATGGTTTTATAACTGTTTTCAAATTTAGTTTAAGTCGATAATTTTTTGTTTCGTGGTACAACTACAATACGTTGTTTAACTATTTATAATGCAATTTTACACTCTGGGTGAATCGTGAATTATGAGAAAAACGGCCGGAATATAAAGACAGTTATTATTAAGTTATTCTTTTGAATGAAAAAGCTCGGCCTCATGTTGCAAAAGTTGTCAAATAATTGTTAGAACCGAATAAATGCCGCATTCGCCGTATTCCTCGAAATTTGCTCTTTCTGACTATTTGCTCTTATGGCAGGTACAACATATTTTGGCATGTTATCGAATCACTTCTTTTCAAGAGAGATAAAATCGGCTTTAAAGTCAAATAACCTTAAAAGACGAAAAGTTATTCTGAGACGGGACTTGGATATTGGCTCAAGGTGGGGAAAAGATGTAAACTGGGATTTTATGAATTTTTTATATTGATAAATTTGTTAATTTATTATCCTTGAGCTGAAAAAACAGCCTGAATTAATATTTTCTCTCAATACGTAAATTATATTTTAATTCTATTGTAAATATACTACGAAAACTTTAAACCAATAAAACCCGGTCGAATTTAATTTGGCCACCCAGTGGGTTGCCAACCCTGAGTCAAATACTAATAAGTTACAGCACAAGGGTCGATTTTAATTTAATATGGTTGTGTATACGCTTGAATAATGCTGAGAAATATTGCGACATTACTTTGAAAATGATGGTAATGTTACAGAATGTGTGCGAAAATTGCGTACGGATTTTGGAAGAAGAGAAGCACCGTCAGCTCCGTATGTTCGTTATTTTGTGAAAAAAGTGTAAGAAACTGGCATACTCATCGATAAACCAAAGCGTGAAAAGCCAAAAACAGTGCGTACACACGAGAATATTGCAGACGTGGCAGAAAATGTGCGTGAAGCGCCATCAACTTTAATTCTCCGTCGTTCTCAACAATTGAACATTTCGAAGACATCATTAAGACGACTTTGCATAAAGACCTTGGTATGACGCCATACAAAGTCCAATTGGTTCAGGAGTTGAAGCCAACTGACCATCCAATGCGTTTTCGCTTCGCTAAGTGGGCCTGCGATCGACTTACAGAAGATGCCGATTTTGCTAAAAAATCATCTTTTCAGATGAAGCTCATTTTGATCTTGGCGGGTATGTAAACAACCAAAATTGTCGCATTTGGGGCACAGAAAACCCGCACGCATACATAGAAAAGCCGATACACTTAAGACGAGTCACTGTTTGGTACGGGTTTTGGTCCAGAGGCATAATTGGGCCATTTTCATTCGAAAATGAGCAAGGAGTGGCCGTTACTGTCAATGACGATCGTTATCGGGCCATGTTGAACGAATTTTGTTCACAAAAATTGAAGAGGAGGATATTAACAACATTTTGTTTCAACAGGACGGCACTACGTGCCGCACAGCCGAAGCTACACTCGATGTTTTGCGCCCTGTTTTTGAAGATCGCATTATCAGCCGCAGAGCTGATGTCGTTTGGCCACCTCGGAGTTGCGATTTGACACCGTTGGACTATTATTTGTGTGGTGCCGTCAAAGATAAGTATTACGCCAACGAGCCAGAGACAATTGACGCCTTAAAGGACAATATTCGTGAAGCCATTGGTGAAAAAAAGCTGCACACAATCGATAATGTGCTTAAAAATTTGACCGATCGTGTATGCTACTGCATGGCCAGCCGAGGCAGCCATTTTAATGAAATTATTTTCCATTATTAGCCGGAATGATTGTACTTTCAAATAAAAAAAGAAATTTGAGAAAATATTTAGTAGTTTTTTTTATAGCATTTTCAAAAAAAATTTATTTGGCGGACCCTTTATGTAAAGAAAAGCTTAGGGAAAGTTAGTTTGAGAATCCGTAATAAAATTACTTTCTATTTTATCGTAAATCGAGTGACTATAAAAGTATTATTGCGAAGCTGTTAACATATTTATTTATAAGGACTTGGCCTGTATTAGGTCATTAAAAATACTTTTTCTGCATTCACATCCATATATCTTTCAGATTTGTTTCCTAATAATAAAATAAATTCAGTTTATTAATAAAAACTTAGATTGTTTAATATACACTGCGCGTCATCAGGATAGAGTCCTGAAGGTTAATGTTAAATATTATTAAAATTATTTGAGATATGGCCATATAATTTCTATGTAGCAGACTCCTATCCATTCCCTTTAGGATTAAATAACAATGAATGCTATACCATTCAAGTTAATTTTTTAAATAATTTCTTAGAAAAACTATACTAAAAACTTAAGAAAAAATTGGTCATCATGATAGCGTCATTACTTGGAAATCTGAAATGTTTTAATCCAAAGTCCGATCCGTTAAATCGTTTATTCTGAGCCAATAAGCTGACGCCCTGAAATGTAAATGTAATCAAAAGAATATGGAAATGGGTGGCTAGGAAAGTGTACTGGTCCGGAAGATAGTACAATACAAAAATTGAATTAATGGAAGGAGTCATATACATTTGGTCAATAATTTCATCGAATTATATTGAGGAACTTTAAAATTCAATTTCCAATCAAATTTTTGAGGATATTTTAAGCAACGGCGGTCCTACGCACTATTATTTATCTTTAATACTGTTTAAAATATAATATTTAAGAATTATAATGTTATATAGTTGCTTCAAATACTAATCAAACTAAAATTATATTTGATGGTGCTATCCTGTTGACCAGTTTTTTCAATACGTTTTTAGTATAATTTTTCTAACAAAATTAATTAAAATACTATCTTAAATGGTACAGCAGCCATTGTTGTTTTATTTCAAAGGGAATTGATTGCAGTCTACTACATAGGAATCCTAAGGCCATATCTCAATTAACCGTCACTAAAAGAGCGGGAGGCTATCCTGATGACGGGCAGTGTATAATAGAAACAAATTACAAAAAAAAAGTCATAGTTCTTTTTACTATGGTAAAAATAAAAATAAACAAAAGTTGTCTTGTTATTTATCGACTATATTTTATCAACTATTGCTGATGAGACCATGCGATCTAAATTCTTAATGTTTAATCAGCACATGAATTTCACTTTTTAAATTTTGATAAACTAACGAAGTTGTATGACTTCAATTCGAACAAAAATCTGGCTAAAATATCGATAGTAATCTAGTTATAGATAAAAGACAAAAAGTATTGTGTTAAAAGTTACTGAAATAAAATAATTACCCAACTGCTCTCCTATATACCTTATTTTATATTATTTTCTTATAAATCTAGTTATCGTCTGTCATTAACTCTTGTTCATTTTTTTTCTTTTTTGTTAAGCTTAAAACACGAAATCAGATTTAAAGCTTTTAGGTTTTTATAAAAGTGTGTCTAACTTGTGCATAAGAAGTGTTGAATCCATAAAACTTTACTGCTGCTTGATTTTGAATCTTTCTATTTTTTGCTGCTGCCAGTACGCATTTATTGTTGCTGATTTCACTTCGGTTTTTTTATAGCCCCGCTCATATTTGTTTTTGTTTTCAGCTTAAAGTAGACACGTAGAAAACCGTTTTTTATGTTAAAAAATTATAACTGACAGTTTAATGGAATGAAAAATTACACTACTCGTCAACATTGTAAAGATTATAAGAAAGAAAGAAAATACAAAATAAAATTAAGTGTGAGTAAGTGAAAAAAGCTAAACTTTAAGAAGAGTTAAGCAGAGCAACAAAAAAAAATTGTCAAAAAATGATAAATACCAAAAAAAAGGAACTTGCAAGAGTACTCTTAATATTATTAAAAAACGACATGAAAAGTTTAAAAAAATAATAATTCGGATATGTACTATAATAGAAATAACCTCAATACTGGTAAGTAGCCATGCACATCTTAAAACTTTTTCTATTGATTTCTCATTAAGTAGATTTTTTAATGGCGTCATTAAAAGATGAAAACTTTTGAAATAATTTTTTTTAATATTTCATCACAATATACATAAATTTAGTCATAAAATCTTGTTAACGACAAAAACTAAAATCGAAAAATAAAAAACTTGTTGATAAAAACTTATTTTTAACTACCTCCCTTGTGTTTAACGAATGCATGCACTAAAAAGCATTTTTCGATTTTTTTTTATTTTTTATTTTTTAATAATTACTAAGACAAGTTACAAAAAAGGAAAGTAAATGAAAAATACTCAACTTAAAATTGGTGAATTGTCACTAGCATATATTATTAAAGTAGTTGTTGTGACAGTAATAGCTTTTTTAATTTTTAATAATAAGGAATAAATAAATAAAATATTAATTCATATAGAAAAAATTGTGATAATATATAGGAATTAAGTCTCAATATAAGTATGAAATAATGTAAGCTTTACCAACAAATTCGGGCCTTGCTAAAAGCTTGATTTATATTCTTTGTACCTTTTTAAAAATATATTTACTTTTTGTGTTAAAGTAATAGATCTGTTTTACACAGAAAGTTATAGCGCTAACAGTCGGTTTGAGTTCATGTGAACAAAAATATGCTGCATTAATATATTAATTAATTCACACGAGACTTCTTAAAGCATCATTAGCTGCTTGAATTACTTAAATGAACTACTCCGTTATCTTTGTAATTCGTTTTGATCTTTATTCTTCTTTTTCTTATTATTTTTAATTTTTTTTTCCGACACTCCTCTAGGAAGCATATCTGTTTTCCAAAAAGCATCCACTGCTCTGTTCTAGTTTCATTAATCAAGTAGATTTTTCAATCTAAGTATATGATTAATCCACTGTAGCCCTCTCCATATGATTGTGTGTAGTGGTGAATATCCGTGCTTATTGATGGTGATCTTTACTTTAGCATTGTAATTTTTTCGCAGCAGATGGCGTTTATTTCTGATATTTCGTCATATGCTTGTCATCATCGCCAGAGGTAAGCTGGTACGTTAAGGGGGCTTATTCTTTATTTTTTATATGAAGTTGTCTGGAGGGTAGTTGAAGCCTTCATTTTTAAACACTCAAAACTGCAGTAAAGTTTTTTCGTCATGTCCTCTGCTGGGGCTCGAACATGGGTTGCTTGTATTGCTATGCGTGAGTTCTAACTAATGCAGCAAGTCACCCCGTTATTTTAAATTTTTTCTTTGTTATTTGCCGGATCATGTTGATATAGCAGAAAAAACTTTCTCAAAACTAGTGTTCCAAGTTTGAAGCCCTGCTGTATTAAAGCCGTTAATTTGCAAAATTTTTTTTTTTTTTTGTGACAGTGTTTATTAACGCACCCACTCTACAGTATTCACCTTCCCCTGCATTTAACAATGCGTGTGAGGCAGGAGCAAGATAACGTCTGCGTGGCCGAACTGTTTGGTCGCAAGTATCTTTTGGCGTACGTCTACAGAAAAATGCGTTCCATCAAAAGCTTTTTCGAAATCAAAAAAGCAATATAGAGCAGCGACTACTACGGAACGGACTTCTTCTTTATTTCGGAGCACCATATTAACTTTTATGTGTACGACAAAAAAAAATATGGTAACAGGGTACCCGGGTACCACACAGAGAATATACATGTATACGAAATCTGTATGTTAAAATGCCAAAAACGGGGATTTCCCTTTATATACAATGTACAGAAGGAAATTTAGCGAACAAAAAACTACTAAATATTGTTTTGTGTGTTTTGAGTTAGAACGTTTGAAGTGTATCGCGAAGATAATGGCTTCTTGTTCCATTAACACACGTTTACTGCCAAGAGAAATAAAAGAAATATTAAGTGTAAATATTAGGGTTGAAAAGGATTTCATTGTTGCTGACTCTGATGATGAGTACATTGCAGTAAGTTGAGACGTAGCTTCGGAAGCATCTGATGCGGAGCAAGAGGAATGTAAAGAATCTAATGAGGACTCTTATGATTCTGATGACCATGAGAGCCCGAAATTAACAATCAACTGAACCATATCCGGAATCCCAGACTTTAGGTAGAAATACTTGATTACAAGTTTGAGGAAATGCGATTGACATAAAGTATAAACAACTAAAGATGTATTTAAAAGTATATAATCCAAGGAGATGTGATTTCTGTGAACGTCCATCAAACAAAGTATATATATATCACTTTCAAAAAAGAGCTAGACGCTTTTTTTGGGAATACTAATTTTTTGTGGAGTACATAAATCAAACTCTGAGCATCATGTATCAGAATTATGGAAACCAAATCACTTACCACTATTTCGTGCAGCAATGCCACATGATGGGTTAAGACTACTTTTACGCTTTATAGACTTTGATAACGAAAAAACTCACGCAAGACCTTTTAAAATTGATAAATATGCTGCCTTTAGATACATTTGAAACGTCACTAATGAGAATTTCAAAGTTATAAGCCAAACAATATTATTACCTTTGATGGGCAATTGTTTGAAATTGGATGACGTACTCGGTTCACACAAGGCATGCCATCGAAGCCAGATAGGTATGGTATTAAAACCTTCTGCGTTTGTGGCTCGAGAAATACGTGCCATATCAAAAGCCAAATTTGTACGCTTAAGCCAGCTGATGGTGATCGCCAATGAAATGTAGGCGAAAATGTGGTTTTAGATATAAATACAGACAAATTTTTCACTTCTCTTCAATTTGCCTAGACGTTAAGTTCATGAACCTTACACTTGATGAGAACAGTGAGAGAAAACAAAACATTTCTGCCATCAAATATGCTAACTCATAAAGAACGGTAAGAATTAGCATGTATATTTATTTTTGTAAAACCATAAAGCTTAAAAACCTTGTATTTAGTAAAAATGCAACATTATGATCATACTTTCTCAAGAAGAACAAATCAGTGATAATATTATCATCAATGCATACAAAACCTGAAACTGACTTAACATTGTCAGCTAAGCCTTACATCATTTCATATTAAATAATAATAATAAATAAAACGTAATTAATAAATAAAACGTAAGGAAAATAGAAACGTGTAGGTGACCGTTAACTATATTTTTTAATGCAATTGATGTAGCTGCCTCCTATATTATATTAAGCTAGCTCACATCAGCTGATCGACACAGAACTTTTTGAAAAGCTTGAGCTTTCAGCTTTGTAAAGAAAATATTTAACACGAAATCTAAAAATAATTGCGAAGCCTTTCACCCGGTCAGTAATAAAGAAGTGTCTTGGAAAAAGCTTGTTACAAATAGAGATGAAACTCGCCGCATTAGAGTTGTGGGCAACATGCAAAATAAATATTGCAAAACTAGAAAAGTGTGCGCAGGTTGCTCTACCCCAATATGCAACGAACATTCAACCAACTGTCTTCTATTGGAGACGTGTTTCTACGATTCTTAATAAATATATGTACATATTTCAGTTACATTTATTATAGCCGCACTAGCTTTTACAAATGTTTCTTAGTTATAGCGGTGAGTTTAAAGTTTCTATTGATAACAAATTTAAGCCAGTATTATAACAATATAAATTTGTAAGTTTCGCAAAACTATCTCAATTTTTTTCAAAGTTATTACAAAAAGTTTTTTTTTTGCTACGTGCAAAATTATAGCCGCACTTTAGCAAATGAGTTTAATAAATTTATGTAAATTACTTTATGATTCAATTCTGTAGTAGTGAGTTGAACTCCAATTCAAGCGCGCTTATCCTGTGATTGGCTTCCAAAAAGCAATTAACGCAGCTTTTAGTTCAGTTATGGTGCCGTACAGCTCGATAACACCAAAGATTTGGCGGACCATGATAACCCATTCGGTTTTAATCGCGTAAAAAATGCGCCATTTAGTGAGTATTGTGAACAAAGTCATTATCCTGCGTAAAATTCATATTTTTTCACGACTTTTAAAAAAAAAATTGGCTAAGGTTATTCTATATAAGTGTTATGCACACTGTCAAATTCATTTTCGTACTCGGAGAAGCCAACTCTAGCGTCCTGTGGAAACAGAATGCTGATTTGCGCTTTACTCTTTTTCGGCCAAAAACCGCTCTACCACCCCTTCGATAGCTGTAATTAAATCTTCTTTGGTAGATACCGCTTACATGCTCTGTATATCTCTCGATCGATCTCCTGCACAAACACTAAGGTCTCCGCAAAGGTTGCTTTATGAGCAGCATACTCACTGCATACTTAAGATCAGGGTCCCTTATATCATTGCTGAATGCTTCGGTCTTAATTTGCCATACTATTGGGTGGGTCTCCCCTGGATAACTAAGCTGCACCAATCTCTCGATTTCCATTGCGAAGGCTTATAATGATTCATGAGTCTTTTGGGTTCGGCACCTTAATTCCCTACGGTACCATTCCTTTTATGCTCATCACAAAATTTACGCTGTAGTAGGCCGGAATGGTTTCTAGAATCTCTGCTGCTGCACCTTTTAACACCAAAATTAATTTTTCACATTCAATTTTTCATCAACAATATTGTCAAAATTTGACATTTTTTGACCATACTATCTGCCACTTTGCTTACCGTCTTATATATTTCTCATAACTTCTCGGTCATTTCTTCAAATTTGTGTTGAAGTTGCTTCGAAGTTTGTCGTAGCTCAGACAAAAGCTTTTCATTATCAGCTCTAGAAGTTTCCTGTGCCTCAGCCACTATATTAATTCTTCCATAATAGTAGCCAGCAGCGAATTAACGTCGCAGGCTCTTCTTCGTCTTCAAATTCATAACGATGTTAACACCACGGAGATGAAATTTCTCTAACAAAGACTTTTGTAGTTCGGTCTTATTACCAGTTGTTGAGAGCTTGAATTTGTTCAATTCGGGTTTGAGGCTGTCCACTTTTAATTCCTGGAATTGGATTTATTTTTTCATTTCTTATTAAATCAAAATTTATTTATTTTATTTTTATTTATTTTATTTTAAATAGCAGTTTACACTTCTGACACCATTGTTATGTTTGAAATTTTTTTAATGTTTGAGTCATTTTAAATTGCGTAGAATAAAATAATGCACCCAATTTGCTCTTTTATACAGTTCTTTTTATTTGTTCACTTTCTACATAATAACACTCTTTCTTAAAACAGCAACATATTTATCTTACACTTAATATTCGCTTATACAACATTTTTATTCACGACTAAACACGGCAAAACGATAACCAACGAACTGCAAAGGCAATGTGTCATCTTTTATAGGAATTCATTATCAATTTCGAATATTCTTGCATTTACTACAAATTTGTATTTATCTACGTTATATACAAGAGATGAATAATTATAATACACCGTTAAACATGCAAGTGGTAGCATTGTTAATAGTACAGACAATTATGACAATGATACAAACCAATAAAGTATATAGCTATAATCTCACCATACAGTCCCTGATGTGGTATATTTTTATCTCGTGGTATATTTTCGTCTTTCACATTTTTATTTTCGCAACAATATATGTCTTACCTGTTTTGTATATATATATATATATATATATATATATATATATATATATATATATATATATATATATATATTTTTTTTTTTTTTCAAAACATAATAAATCTCAACTTAATGGTTTTTATAGTAAATCCTAATTCATAAATTGAATAAATAAAATATAATAAAACCTGAAACAACATTTTCGGTATAATGGTGTTAAGCAAAAGAGAAAGAGTTTGAATTTTAAAAATAATCTTTTAAATTAATCTGACACAAATGCGTCAAACCCACTTTAAACCACAAGTCAAAAGAAGATTACTTATCCACTTAAATTTATGTCTACATGAATGAATTACATTCAACTCCTTTTTTTATCGCTCAGGTTATTTCCTTAATTGCTCAAGTAAATGGAAAATTGATAAGTATTGTCTTATTTTTTTACTTAATACTTTTTTTTGTAAATAAATATTTAAATTAAATGAAAGGATTATTTTTAAAGAAAATAGTAACAAAATAAAAAAACTGAATGCCCTTTTCTACTTTGGCTGCTACAATGTATTTTGTTTTATGTTTTGTAACAAGAGTCTGGGCTTTATTTAATCAACCAAATGTATATGGGGAGCAGATATATCATGGGGTAAATAAAAGTTGCCACGTAACAATATGTATATTTTCATATATATATATATATATATATATATATATATATATATATATATATATATATATATATACAGATTATTTTATATATACATATATCTGCTTAAAAATGCTTTAATTTTATGAATTAGAATACTTTTTGTTGTTTAAATTTCTATACTAGTACACTGTATATACGTGTACATATATACATACGTGTTGGAATTTTAAGTGTTGGAAAAATATTTCATATATTTCTTTAAATATTCTTATATGAAATACAGACCCTTTACTCTGTATGTGTGTGTTTGTAAAAGTGTTTGTGTTTATTGTAAATGTATTGATATCTTTTCGACAAATGTTCAATCATTTGGAAAATGCATTCATTGGATTAAAAAAAATTTTTTTTTTGCTTCTGTATAAGCAACCAAGAAGTGGCAGCCAAGTTGTAAAAAAGAAGCTTATCAGTTACCAAACAGTTAGACAGTCGCTCACTCATTCCCTTACAGTAAAAGAAATTCAGTCAGTCAGTTATACGATATGACTGTCAGCCAGAATTGCTGTCAGTCCTGTCATTTATTGAAACTTTATTCTACTTTTGGATATTGTTTTCAAGTTAAAAAGTAACTTTATTTGAAAGGTAAACGAAGAGAACTGTGGAATGATAATTTTCATTTGTATGTAAATTGTATTGAATTTGTTGTTGCTTTATTAAATCTTTGATGTTCATTTAAGCAGAAAAATAGTTTTAAAGTGATAAATTTAAAAGTATACCTTTTTTTAATAAAATTGTGTTGAGAAAAACGTTCAATAAATTAAATTATTTAAAGTTAGATCTTTAAAAATATAAAAGAAGAAAATTTAATGAAGTGGTACGGGGGGTACTACGAGTATTTTTATTTCGGGAACTGTCAATACTAATGTCAATAGCTAAAATCTAACAACACCAAAGTAAAGTTAGACATTTTTTTAGCATAAACGTACTCACGACGTTTTGATGTACAAGTGAGTTAAAAAACCCATTTAGCAAAAAATTGAAATTTAGAGAAAAGGTGCTCGTCGGATTATTTTTTACAACTTTCGACGTGGACTATCTCAACAAGGATGTGTCGATGAACTCAGTTCTTTATATGGTGATAAAGCACCATCAAAAACCACAGTATATCGCTGGTATAGTGAATTCAATAGTGGTCAAATTGCGATTACCAACGAAATCCGTGAAGTTCGTCCAAAATCGATTGTTGTGCCACAAAACATAGACGCAGTGTGTGAACTGATGATGCAATATCGTAATGTGGTATATTGTGAAATAGAGGCATCCTTGTACATTAGTTCTACTCCAATATACACGATTTTGAATAAGCACTTAGTTGTAAAACAAATTTGTTCTCTTTGGATATCCCATAATTTATCAATCGCCCAAAAAGAGACGCGCGTCGATTGGTGTAAGAAAATGATTGAAGAGTTTGACCGTGGTGTTTCAACAGACGATTTAATAATCGTGATAGATGAACGAATCATGGATATAAGCGTATGAGCCGGAAACAGTAATCGACCGTGTGGGTATTCAAAGACGAGCTAAATCCAACAAAAGTTGTTCGTGGAAAAAGCACAGCGAAACAAATGGTCACCTGTTTAATTACCCGCACGGATCATATGGTCACTGTTCCACTTGAGCAACGTAGGACGTTCAATTCTGTGTGGTTCACGACCATTTGTTTGCCAGATGTCTTCGGAAAAATTCGCAAAACCAACCGCCGAACACAAATCATTCTCCATCATGACAATGCGAGCTCTCACACATATGGGCAAACAACTTTTGAGCAATCAAAACATCGATTTGATATCTCCTGCTCCGTGCAGTCCTGATTTCTTCTTGTTCCCCAAAATCAACGGTAAATTACGTAGTGAACGATTTACGAGCAACGAAGAAGCAGTTAAAGCGTACAAAAACCATGTTTTGGTGGTGTATCAATAGGAATGGAAAAACTGCTTTGAGAAATTGTTTGAGCGAATGCAAAAGTGTATTGATTATCAAGGGGAATATTTTAAAAAAACAATAAAACTAATTTCATTTAAAAATAATTGTTATTATTTGCTATTCCCGAAATATAAATAAACTTAAATTTTAAATTTCATATATTCAAGTTGTGAAATAAAAAAGTAAAACAAATACGAGTCAACAGAGAAGAGAAGATAAGTGTCAAAACAACCAGAGTTTACCCACAACCCACTGCTCTAACTATGTGGAGTCTGGTTCTTTTCTGATGAAATTTTCTGCAGCAGGCATTTACGCCAAGGCTACGCAGACAACTTGCTCTGATAGCAAAAGGCAATTTCGAATATATTTTTTGTGCTATAATTCAAAGATGACTTGGAAGTGTGGATTGATGGTGCAGGTAAATGTGGTAGAACATTAACCCGGGTAAGACTACTAAGAGGAAAAAAATCATATAATAGAGGGACATTCGATTTTTGAGTTAGTTTGTCATAAGAAAAACGGAGAGAGAGAGATTTGTGGGTCTTGCTATAACTCGGTATTACATGTTCCTTTTGCTGCGTTGAAGGCTCTGTTCGACTTAAGTCAGCTGCTTGTGGTGGACTCAAATAATGGGTGATAGGAGTCGGGAGTTTGATAACTCGTCTTTGACTGTCCCTTGAACAGGACAAAGAGGCTCTATGACTTTGAGGAACGTTTTATTATCAAACACCCGAAGTGTTACAGGAGCGGTGGTATTTAGGCCTTCAATAAGTTGTTAAGAACCCGTGGAAAAGCCAAGCAGAAGTTCACTACATTGAAAATTGTATAAAAATCAACGTAAACAGGTAGTACAAAAGGTCGGACATACCCACACCATCTGATAGTCAATCTCTCATTCGAATACTTAGCACCTACCAAAACGAATAAGAGTTTATATGGCCGAACTGAAGATGGAATCGGGTACAGTTTCGTGTTTCGACCCTAATGATTTTGACCTCAGGGTCTCTCTCAGACTACCCGATGATTGCACTGTTTTTGAGGCGAGGCTTACGCTATAGACAGGGCCACTAGGCGTATCTGGGAATTAAATTTTAGCCTCACTGCCTATTAGGATCTACGTAGACAGATTCGCCGCAATCAGTGCTCTCAAATCGTATGCTCACTATTCCGGCTGGAACGGAATCATGTTGAACTGATATGGGTTTCCGAGTCATGCGGGCATCCGACGGAGTGAAATTGCTAATGAGTGCGCTACTAGGTTGTTCTTTCTGACTCTTGTGCAGGGAGGCGTGCAAGCCCCACTAGCTGCGCTGTCGAGCTTGATAGACGGATGGCCACTGAGCAAGACGGAACACGAGTGGACCAATATCACTACTTGTAGAATATTCACAATGTTTTGGCTTTATTTTTATATAGAAAGGAATTACTCTCTGTCCCGCCCAATTGGAGCTTACACTAAGGCTCCTGAAGTACATGTCGCTTCCATGATCTGGACTGTCTTATGGATGTGATACTGTCGAAGTTGATTAACTTCGTCAAAGGCACCGGTTGGCCCACGTAGGGGAACTGAAATTTTAGGGCTTTTTGCGATCTTTTTTTAAGGATCTTTTGGAACTCTCTCATGCCCGGCTTTTTGGCTTATATTTCTATCCTGTAAAGGGTGTTACAATGAGCCATAGGCCTTCAAGTGAACTCCTAAATAAAGAACGACTCACATAATCTAACCTAACGTAGTATGTGGGTGTCTGGGTAAATTTAACCGACTGGTCTATGTATCGGCTTATTTTGGAAATCGGGGAAATGAACAAGCAGTTAAGCTTGTCAAGAGGGAAGCTTTCACTAATATGGCCAACACCTTTCTGTGGAGTGGTAAGAGTTAAAAAGAGACTGCTTAGCGAAAGGGAGAAGAACACTAGAATACTGGAGGTATATCTATTTCAACTATTTCTTGTTTCATATTTTTTTCCAAACTTATAAAAATGTGATGAGGGATTAAAGACAATTAAAGAGATTCACAAGTGTCAGTTTTAAAAGCTATCAGCAATTTTATTACTGGAAGGGGATAAAAAGCAATAAAAGCTTTGAGTTCTTTCCTCTGAAAGTTTTGAAATAATCAATTTGTCCTTGTATTGATTTTTTCTTTTATTGAAATACAACGTACTACTTTGTTACTTATATTTTTCTGTGTTACTCATTGTAAAACATAATATTCATGCAACATCGTGCATGTATTTAATTTTAATTAATTATGCATCCATACAAAAGTTTTTATTTAATTTATGAACATTTGTGGCTTTTTACACACCCACAAAAATTTACCTTTATTGTTGAATTATATATATTTTTTTTACACATATTGTCTTACATAAATGTCATAACAATTTAAATGCCACTACTTACAAATTGATTATTCCAATTATATAACCAATACAATTCAAAAGCAGCCTCTCCACTCTTTTTCTTCTTTATGCGGCTTAACCCGGCAGCCTTAAATGAAATTTCATTTGTGCATGTCACTTCGATTTTTATTTTTATTTTTATTTTCTTCTTTTGTCCACCTCTCCTGCATCTGCTTTTGGATTCGTTCAGATAATTTCTGTTTTTTATTCGCTTGAAATAAATAATTCAATTAATTTGCATGACACACACACACACACACACAAACGTACACACAATCATAATAAGATTGTGGTAAAAAGTATGAATAGTTGCTGAGAGCTAAACGCACCGAAAGATACATATTCATTAATAAGTACGCAAATAAATGAATGTGAATATACACATACATGTACGTTTATAAAAAAAAGAATACAGAAGTTAATGCAATTAAAATATCACATATTAACAGGCATATTCTAGCAAACATATACAAAAAAAAAAAAATAATAAAAAAATATTCATATATATGTATATGGCATTTGTCATGTATGCTCACATGTCTATGTATGCTACTGTATGGATGCATGTGTATTGAAATAATTAAAAATATTATATATGAATGCTCTGTAGTGAAATTGTGCATAAATTTCACTTTGAACTTCAACTGTGTTTCATAGTGTTTGCAACACATAATATAAAAATTTAATATGCAGGTTGGTGTTGCATTAATGAATGCATAAAAAAATATTTATCTTATGGACTTGAGGCCGATAAAGGTAGTAAAAATTAATTTAAATAACTCGTTTTTATCAAAATACTATTAAAATATTAAATTAAAACTGTGGCTATAGGCTGTGTCCACAGGTAAAAAGACTTGACAGATGTTAAGAGTTAGCTGGTGTTTGTGTGCTCGAGTGCAGATAATATCGCCAAACAATTAAAAAAATATTCAATCGTTTAAAAGCAGTCATGATGACAAAATCAGATAAGGTTAAAAGCTTTGTATTAATTTTGTTTAATTATAAAGCACAATGCGCCATCATTAATGGAAGTACATCAATCGGATAAAAATAATTTTTAGAGTCAAATGAAGCATAGCTAAATAAAACCACATTCACTATTGTCTAAATTTTATCGTGAGATTATTCGTGAAAGCAGTTTCAACCCATTGGCAATTCTTAGTACTATAAATAAGTTATATAGTCAGAGTTTGCAACCCACTGCGTAAACCTATTTAACCGACCTAGGCACGTCGGCACACGCCCGATCTTTTCACAAAATTTGGTACTACATTTTGTAACAAAGCTTTGCTTATCTCGTCAATGCAGCACAGAATTATATCTTTCAGAGTGTCAGTTGTTTGTGGTTTGTTCACGTAATCCCGGTCTTTCAAATGGCCTCAGAGAAAGTAATCCAGCGGCATTAAATCTTAAGAACGAGGCTGCCAATTGCAACGCCAAATCGTGAAATTACGCTACCAGGAAATTTATCATGCAATTGAATTGAATTGATTAACTGGCCGTGTGGCTTGTGGTGCCGTCCTGCTGAAACCGAAGGTAACTGACGTCAACAGTAGCCAATTGTGGCCACATAAAATTGGATATCGGCAGCGTCGAGAATTAACGGTGACGCCATTTCCTTGCTCATTTTAGAAAAAAAAAATACGGGTCTATGATACCGCCTAACCACAATCTGCACCATACGGTCACTTTCTTTAAAAGTAATGGTTTTTCGAGGATTTTTTGTGGATTTTGTGGTCCTCATATGCGACAATTTTGTTTGTTTACATAACCGCCAGTTATTTACCCGACATCATGTTTCATTATTAATTCTCTTTTTTATATTGGTATGAACAAAACTGAATTTGTAAAAAAAGAATGTGTTTTTAAGCCTATTTACTTCCTAATCTCAAATTTGCCCACCCTTTATAGTTAATGTATTGAGAATACAAATTAATTTTGCTTGTTTTTTAGATAAAATAGCTTTGATCATAGTTTGGACAATTAGATAGGAAATTTATTCCATTGTAAATGTCTTTTTTTAATTTGTTTAAATGATGCAACTTATTGCAAAATGCTAAACTCACAGCTGATTGTAAAAAAAAGTAGAAAATTTATTACGTTTAATTTTAAGAAAACAAAATACCTCTGAATGGAGCTTAAAAGTAATAATTATAGTTTTTTTAATCCTCATGTGATTGATAGGTACCCTGGTACCTATTGCAGTTTAAAACTGACTTTTTTTAAGAAGTTGATTAGCGTCGTACATGAAACTTTTTGAGAACTCTTAATTTTTAATATTTTATTAGTGCCAAAGTGTACATATTGCCTAACAACGTTGCAAGAGCTTTCAAATAATTACAATATGCCAAAAAAAAGAAGTTTAAATACCTGGTTATTGCTATCATTTTTCTAGTAAACAGTACAGAAGACATCAAGATTTTTGATTTGAAAACTTTTGAAACACTTCCAAAAATTGAGCGATGAAAAAAAACTGGGTTTTCGTACATTCATGCGCTTATAAACTAATTAATTAGCTGAGTATTAACCGATTTCTCTGGGGACTTGGAGAGAAGAGCAATAGAACTTTATAATAATACATATATATATATATATATATATATATATATATGTATTATTATAAAGTTCTATTGTTATTCTATATATATATATATATATATATATATATATATATATATATATTATACTTTCCATGTACTTTTTTTGTCGTACCATGTTATAAATTATAGAAAGAAATAAAACTTATTTCCTAAAAAAAACAAGCTGGCACATTTCTGTTGAAGCTCTAAGCTCCCAAGTAGAGTAATAAAAAAATGAAAAGAAAAAAAAATTATCTTAATATTATCTTATCCTCTGCAGGGAGGTGGTGATAAATATTACACTCTCATTTCATTTTTTGTTCTTCAGAAGGTATGTCAAAAAATTCACCTCCTTAGTTGAAGGTTAATTCTTAAAACAATTTTTTAAAATCTTTTAAGGATTAACCGTGTAGATACAAAAATTATTCGCTTCTGTTTTTTCTTCTCAGTGTAAAGCCGTCAAAACAGGGAACTACATTAAAATATTGGGTATAAAAGTTAATAATGTCGACATGGCATAACTATCACATATGGTTTGTGCCAGTTATAACAAATATATTATTTTGTGGGGTAAACGTCTCTTATTATAATTCAGAATTCGATAAACCTCAATGTGTAAACACACATTTTTTTTGAATCGATATAATAATTCGAAATTTGTGCTTAAAAAAGATGTCATTTGAAGAAAACAGCTGCTGAGAGTTATCGATTGTTGGTCAAAGCTTACGTTCAACATGCACCAACTCAAAAAACTTAAGAACAAAGGTTTGCGCTATTCAAAAGTGGTGACTGCGACACAGACGACAAGAAGAGACCTGGTCAGCTGAAAGAGTTTGTTAAACGCATAAAGAACTTGAGCAGAGCAATCAACGAAAAACTACTAGAATATTCGACCAGACACGAGGCCATAATCTTCCATCAGCAACGCTCGGACACATGCTGCAAAACCGGTCAAAAACTATTTTGAAAACAGTGGACCCAGACCTTTTCCATTCTGACTACTATTTGTTTCTATCGATGCAGAACGCCCTTATTGGAATACGCTTCAATTCAGAACTGGGCATCAGAAATTGGCTTGAATCATTTTTTCCCTCAGAACCCCAGCAGTTCTTTTGGTGCGGAATCCATATGCTACCAGAAAGATGGAAAATAGTCGTGGTATTATCGATGGACAATACTTTGAATAATGTATCAATACATTTTTTTATTATAATAAATGCAATTTTCAAGCAAAAAGTCAACATTAATAACTTGTATGCCCCATATTAAATCTTTTTTCCTTTGAATTGAATTCTTTTCCGAAATTAATTTACAAAAAATAAAAAAATAAAAAATAAAATAAAATAAAATAATTAACATTTTTCAACTCCTATCTTAGTTTAAAAGAAATATGAACAAATAATACTGTGGGCTTACAACACACACCAAATAGTCAAGTTCTATGGCTGCAATTATTTCTCAACTTGATGACGGTGATTTTTAAGATTTTTATAATAATAGGCAGTATCCCAATGGGATCGTGGGTACTGTGCACTTCTGCCAACGTTAGAAATGTGGGTTCAATTTACACTATAGTCATTATAACATGCAATTTTATTTTAATTCAAATAAATAAATAAAATACAGGGTGCCCGCTGGGAAGGTATACTACTTTTTTTGCTTATAATTTATGATTACATAAAAAAGAATGGATCTTATATTGATAAATGCTTTATTTAATGTCGGCAATTATGTATGGAATACAACATCAGATAAATGCCCGCCTCTGTTAGCCTCACAAATGAGAGCCCTTTTAAGCACATTTTTCATTACATTCTCACACAATTCACGCGGTATTTCATTAATTTCATCACGAAAATTTTGTTTGAGTTGCTCCAGCGTTTCTGGTTTGTTTGTATAAACAATGCTTTTCAGATATCCCACAAAAAGAAGTCAAAGTCCGGAGCAGTCAAATCAGGTGACCGTGGAGGCCAATCAACATAACCATTCCTTGAAATAATTTTTTGTAGAAAGAGGTCTCGCAGTAATTTCATTGTAATCCTGGCTGTATGCGATGTGCAAACGTCTTGTTTGAACCACATGTTAGTCAAGCCCAAAGTATGCAGTTGTGGCGTTAAAAAGTTTTCAATCATATCACGATATCGCTCCCCATTGACAGTTACCGTTACGCTGTTTTTAGTTTCAAAGAAGTAAGGACCAATGATTCCTCCTGACCAAATTGCATACCAGACTGTCACTTTGAATAGATGCAAAAGTGACTGATGAATAATTTGTGGATTTTCCATTGCCCGGAACCGACTATTCTGTTTATTCACATAACCATTCAAATGAAAATGTGCCTCGTCACTCATTATGATTTTTTCATGAGAATTTATGATTGATTTTGATAAAATGTTTTAACGATTAAAACACGTTGGTTTACTGCATATTTTCCAATAATAAAGAAGTGTCAAGACTAATGTTTACCAAAATGGCGACGAAACAAAGTAGTATACCTTCCTGGTGGACACCCTGTACTTTATTAAATAACAGGATTTTTTTTTAAGTTTCAAATTATTTTCTTTATATTTCAAAATTGAAATTAAGAACTTTGTTTCTGCTAAGCTCTGAATTGAAATAAAGAATTTTTTTGTACATATGTACGTACATTTGCTTAGTTTTTATTTTAATAAAATTATATAAGCACATGTTTTATTAAATATATACATATTTCTAGAAATTTTCAAATGGTTATAATTACACGATACCTACTTAAATATAATTGATTTTTCTTAGATAAATAAATAGTTCTCTAATCAATATTATGATAATGCATTTAAATACAAAGGCCTTTTTGATAGTTTAATGAATTTTTGGATAAGAAATATCTTTTTAACAAAAAAGTTTTTTATTGCGACACGTCATTTTTTCCATTCCTTTTATTGCAAATAAAAAAATCTTAATTAAATCTTAATCTTAATCTTAAAATACGCTTTTTCTTTTACTATGAATTGCTCGGTTATTAAATGTTCGGTCAAGAAGGAGGGTTCATGCAGTGCATAGTAGTGTTTATGAATGTTTGATTTAAATTTATTAATGTCGTAAGTGGCAGAAAAAACGAATTCTCACTGCGATTCATTGGACTAGGGGATGCGCTCTGGGAGAAAAGCAAGTACTGCTTGAAAATATGCAATTATTAGGAATCAATTCCCTTATTTCTTCGGAGCACATTTCCTTGTAGTATCGATAGAGTGACGTAACATACGATACGTAACACATGGCGACAATGTTTTAATAAATCGATAGAGTTGGCTACTCTACTGTAATTAATAAGCACATTCGCCCTCCCCTGCACGCGGTCTAGAAACCCCAAGATGAGAGTTGTATTCTATTCTAAATCGGATAAAACTTTTGTAAATATTGTGGTCGTTTCAGTGTGTTCTGTAATGATTTAAAGTGGTACCTACCTTAGGAATAACTTTAAGTTCAAGTAAATAATGTATTTTTTTAAGCTTTATTTTATTTCAAACAAACTTTATCCAAAAACGAAAAAGAAATACGTTTTTAATATATTTAATATGCTGTAAAATGTGTTACAGCAATTGCCATAATTTCACTTAACGACAATTTTTGAGTGTTATTGTCATAACAAATAGTTGGAAGACTATAAAAAACATAAGATAGACACTAATTGCGTTACACAATAGACACAGCTGGTAAATAGATTTTCATGCTCTATAGCCAATCATTTAATTTTATATTAATGTCGAGTATGTATAAGTTTATGAAAATGGCAACAAAATTTGTCACATTCAAGTCAATTATATTTAGACAATCATTCAGTCAGTCATTCAGTCGGCCACTCAGTGCTTATAAAAACCAGATAGCAAGCATTCACAGGCGCATATACTTATATACATTCACTTATAAGTATGAATATACAAATAATAATAGAAGCACAAGAAAATAGAAGAGACTTATACATACATACCCACAAAGCCTACAATGAATGGTATACAAATTATGCATACCATACAGTGTATTCATATAACTGTTGCCTTGCTTTCAATCACTCAGTCAGACGACAATAGCGAACAATTTATTGAACACTGATATTAAATGTCTTTTAAGCTGAAGTCTATTTGCTAACGCAAAAAAAAAAAGCTGAACAGAATAAGTGCAGAAAAAGAGCGTAAAAAGAGTCAATAAAATTAGCGCACAAATGTCAGCGCCATTTCAAATCGCAATTTCAATTCTAAGCATTTCATTGCCTCCATGCTCAGCCAATCTAAATTGCACATATAGAAGATGACATCATTAAGGCAGTGTGTGCTTGGGTAGATTCATTCGTCGTTGCACACATGCACTCACACTCTTCCAGTCACCTCTTTTGACATACATCAATAGCTTTAATGACATTTTGGCACAATACGAGTAGTATTTATGTGTGTCTTTTCCACGTAAAAAAACCCATTTTATATATGACTCTAGAAATGAGTCTTCTTCATGTATTCTGTCTGCATTAGATGTGCGACTATAATTGACATTTTAATAGCACAAATGATGCAGTGGTAATATTTCAGTCAACAATTTCTTTAATGCGTATAAATATTGTGTAGACTTCTCTTTACGGATACAAAAAAATGTCTCTCTATAATGAGGAGTTTAATTTATATTATTCTTAATTTGCTATATTCTTTTATACAAAGAAGAGAATTAATCGCAGAATTTTTAGAGGTTGGCAACAAATTTGAAAACTGTTTTAACAGCTGATAGTATAGTTTAGTTTGGGTAGACTTACACCAGGAAAACGCTTGCAAATTGTTGAAATTTTATTTTTATAAAATAATGGTTCTGTTCGTCATAATTATCATGCACTTCGTCCCTTTCGTGGCGTATATAATCGTACTTCAGAGCGGCTATTTCGAATAATCATCGAATGCTTTCGGACAACTTTTACTCTTTTTGATTATGTGCATCCCGTGAGACGCCGAATAGTGTGCACTGAAAATACTGTAGCCAATGTACAGGGAAGCAATGAAGAAAATCTAAATTAATCAATTCCTCACCGTTCTCACAACTGGGGCTGTGTCCATTCACTTTATGGAAGATTTACGAAAGGATCTTAGCTTAAAGCTTTAAAGTTAAAACTTGTGCAGGAATTAAAGCCAAGTGACTATCGAATGAGGCTTGATATAAAACAGAAAGGGTTTTAGAAACTCATTTTGCTGTATGTACTTCAATATACATTTGTGTTCCTTCGGGTATTCCGCAGGGCAGTCATCTCGGGCCACTTCCATTTTTTTTTTTTTTTAATAACGATTTTTAAGCTAAGTAAATATTAGTCAACTGTAGACCGTTCTAGGATGACGGAGGTACCATCTTATCCCCGCCTAGAAACACGCCTTCATTGAATTTTAATGTGTAGTAGTGAGGATCCTTGCTAAGTATGTTGATCTTGAGGACCCTTGCTAAATGTGTGTGTAGTAGTAATCCATACTTTAGCATTGCCGTTTTTTCACAATAGGTGACGTTTTCTCCTTATCATTCTTGTGATGATTGTCATCTACGACATTGGTAAGCTGGATTGTTATGGAGGGATTGAAGCCTCTTTAACTATATACTCGAAAACCGCAACAAAATTGTTTCCTTAATATGCTCTGCTGGGGGTCGAACGTGGGCTGTCTGAGTTGTACGCCAGCACTCTAAACACTACACTACCGTCACCTTATCTAGCGCCAGAAATATATATTTCATTCACTTTTGCAAATTTCTTCTTGTTTTTAATTTTCAAAACTAATGCAGTTAAAAAATCAACTGTTATTATGTACTCGTATGTATACATTATTCAATAACCATATTTAAGTAGATGGTCAAAAAATTTGTTCACGGTATGAAAATTTTAATGTTGAGAGTTTCAGGTACGTCCCAACACAATTACAACAACAAAGAAAAGCAAAATTCATTATTTTTTTTATTTAAAATTTCGTCAGACGGTGATGTTGCAATTTATAAAATTTTTATTTTTGGATCTTTCGTTCAGTAGTTTAATTGCTATGAACCATATTTTTACCTTTTTTTCTTTTTCATGCTTTAAAAAAATTAAAGTTTGATTAATACGTTGATATTTTTATTTACCACAAAATAAAGTCAGCGAATTAACAAATGGAAGAAGAGAAGTCATTTTAGTAGCAAGTAGTCAGCGAATTAACAAATGGAAGAAGAGAAATCATTTTAGTAGCAAAACATACCAAAAAATTTTAATTTGTACTTTATATTTTACGTTTCATACATACTGCCGCCAACTTTTTTTTGTTAAGGTTGGTACATCTGTTGTTGATATTCCTGCTAAATCTTAGTGTTATAACTATACTTTTGCAAGAGCTACATCGCCCAGAGTATATCGTTTTCTCATATACATATATATTGTAAAATATCGCCAACACATATATACACAAGTTAGTAGAAATAGAATTACTTATAATTTGAGTGATTCCCTCTAAAGATTTTGTAGAAAAATTTATGTAATTAAGATCATAATCGGGGTTTGTATTTTGAATGAGAGACAAAAAAACCGTGTTGTGCAAACATAACATAATACAAATAGAGAGCGAAGTAATGCGTAGTCTTTTGTGAACATAGCACTATAATAACGTTGGTTGATAGGGATAAACAGCAATGCGTATGAATCAAACGTCGTTCTCATACACTTAGCATACGCATACTCATAACATTCATTCATCAGAAAATTCTAATAATACTACTCTTTCGAGTAGTACTCATCAAGTAAGCAACAAATGTTGTTCAAAAATGAAATTAAAAAAGCCTACATTCGAATCTCACTCATAGTGCATGAGAGGTTGAATCAATGGCGTCATAAACGTTAATAAACAAATGTATGACGAGTAATTGCTTCAAGCTTTAGAGTATGAATGCGTATGAGTAGCCATTGCAGTAAGTATGAATGCATATAAGTATAAGAATATATGAATCATGATTCGAACATACTCACCTTTTCAGTATGCATTGCTAATATCTGAAAGTCAGCAAGAAATCAGTCATTGCTTATGCTTTGCAATCAAGAGAATAATAAAATATCTTTAACAGAAAGCAAAGAGACTCATAGGAGATGAACCACAAATATAAGTAACTTCGTGATCTTTACCTAGAATGCTTATAATAATACTTATCGTAGAGACGTCCTGTAATTTTTGGTATTGATGGCATACATTAGCCATCAGCGCCTTGGGATATTTAAAAATTGTATTGTATTATGATCCTTTAGGACATTCAAGAAAAAATTAAGTCGAATTAATCTTAAAATCACATCAAAGAAAGCTGTTTTATAGTCTGTGAAGGAACTGGAAAGATTAAATCATTTGAGTTGCTGCTATATTATTGCTCTTAAGTTAAACACTGTTTTTACATAAACAACATTCCTCCATGAACAATGTTTAAATAGTTGAAATCTTTCTTTTATTTTTTTGTTCTGTATAACCATTCCCATTGTGCACTTTGTCACAGCTGTGTCCTTAAATTGTTGACTTTAGTTGACTACGTATATATGTCATACCTAACAGTGGGTTTTTCAATCTTTAATGTTTCTCGCACTTGATAGAATATATGTGTTTTTTTAACAACAACATGTGTGGGTAGGTTTGTATGTATGTATGTGTTTTTTGCTTATATTCAAGGAATCCATCACAAATTTGCCATAATATTTTGAGTTGACAACAGCATCTTTTGTACAAAATATATGTTGACTTGTAGCGTGTGTATAGATTTTCACCTATGTTATTATAGTTACCTGTTATTGTTGCTTTTTCTTCACTGAGTCATTGTCATTGCGATGTTGTTAGTGTCGTGTTTTACCTAAATATGTTGTTGTGACTGTCGCATCTTTTCATCAAACGTGTATTTAACAACAAATATTAATGACAATGACATCAAACACTTCATCAACGTCATAATCTCATACGAGATGTTATACTTTCTGAAACATTTTATTCTGTTGACATATTCACTGACATAAACGCTGATGTATTTGGCATCGCCTTGTAACCTGACATTCATAATGTTTAAAGCGGCAGCTGTAATTAAATAAATTATAATGTAAATTTTTACTTATTGAGTAATTCAATATTGAAAAAATTAAGTGTTTTTTCATTGGGAAATTAAATATTGAATTAATTAAAATGAAAAGGCAATTGTTCTTATTTTGTATAATATTAAAATATTATATTTCTTTTTATTTAAATAGCTTTAATATTGTTATATGTAAATTTAATTTTTTTTTTCACTGTTTAATTTTTCTTTTAGGTATGTTGAAATTCTTAGCCATTAAAGTGAAAAAACTGTAAGTAGATAAAAAAATCAAAATTAATTATCAAGTATGTACTATGGAAGATAAAATTGCTATTATTTCTTGTGTGCAGTAGTTAAACTACACATGTTTATCTGTTTTGGTTTTTGTAATGTAATGTATATATATAATTTTTTATTAAAACATCGTGCAACCTTATTGTTGCTTAAGTCCACAAAAATTTGTACATTCATAATATCAACATGATATTAGAAGCGTTCATGTATTGGATGATTTTATTGATTTTTTTTTTGTGTGGTTTTTCAGTGTAAAAAGATTTGTGATATGTAGTAATGACAAAAATCTCAAAAAGTTTTGCCATTTCGTCATGAATAGACTAACAAGTAAAAAACACGCGCAAATCATTGAATTTTATTAAAAAATACGAGCTGTGTGAGGAATGTGATTCCATTGAAAAATTATATTCAGCGACTTTGGTTCAAAGGGTAGGTCAACAAACAGAATTGCCAAACAGATATAAAGATAAAATATAAATGCATTTATATAAATGCATTTTGAAAGGTGCGCTGTCTGGTGCGGTTTGTGGGTCGGTGGCATCATTGGACCGTACTTCTTCAAGAACGGAGAAAAACGCAATGTTACAGTCATTGCAGTAGGGTGCCGTGCAATGCTTATCGACTTTTGGAAGAATTGCACATGGTAGACATGCGATTTCAAGAAAACACTGTCAGATGCCATACGGGACGCGATACGATGAGCCTATTGAGAGGCGAGTTTGGTAAGTAAGTAATTTCACCAAACAGTCCATTAGCCGCCAATATCATGCAATTTGGCCCAGTTAGACTATTTTTTAGGGGTGGCGTGATGTAGTGGTTAGCGTACACGCATAACAACACAACTGACCCAGGTTCGAGTCCCAGCAGAGGACAAGACATAGAAAATTTTAATTATGGTTTTTAAAGTTTAATAAAGAGGCTTTAACTTCCCTCCAGACAACTCCATCCAACAAATAAAAAAAGAAGCCTCCCTGACCTTCCCGCATACCTCTGGCGATGATAACAAATATCAGACAAATGATCAATAAAACACGCCACCCACTGGAAAAAATTACATTACTAAAGTAGAGACATCCACCAATTAGCAAGGATCTTCACCACTACGCAAAATCGTATGTAGGAAGCAAGAGTGGAATAATCATCTACTTAGCTTGAAAGATCAGGCTGGTTAAAGAAACTAAAACAAAGCATCCATTGCTTTGGAAAGCAAATATGCTCTCTAGAAGAGTGATTGTGGGGGAAAAAAGACTAGTATTTATGGTGATGGATAAAGACTTTCATGTACAGGCGAAAGCTCTGACACGACTGACCATATATAGTAAATAAAATACGTACATACATATTGTTACAAAAATCAGATTCGGCACCCCTATTGCTTATTACATTGCTCAAAAGAATAAACAAAAGCCGTAATAACAACTGCAGGTGCTGTTTGCTACTAATCAAATCGGAAACAATAACATTAGCAGAAATGTAGTAAATAAAAATAAATGGAGACAACAAAAAGAGGCAGAAGAGAAAACAAGTAGCAGACAATCAGAAAAAACAAAAAACCATAATAACTGAAAAGATAGATGTAGAATTGGAATTTACCTGAAATATTGAGAGGTTCAAGAGCTTTCGAAATATTGTTTACTCAGGCATATAAAAAGCACAATCAATGTGGACAACAATCAGTTTATGTGCCGTAAACTTAGCGAGTAGAGAGGTTATTGGTGTAATCTCAGTGTGACAATTTAGAGTGAAGTAAACTCAACGAGTAGAGTTTATTGGTTTGAACTCGGTGTGAAGAGAGCTTATAGAAAAACACCTGTTTGGTTGGATCTAACTCAGTAAGGAGAGTTAAGTGTGGATAAATCTGGTTGAAATGGTTGCGATCGAACCTGAGCTGTAACAACGATCGGATTGAAAGAACCTTAAGCAGAATGATCTGGCGAAAAACTGCTGTATTTTTCAAAGTTGTAAAAAGACAGAGTAACTAAGAATAGAAATTGTTATTGTTTATAAAAATGTTACAAACCGTAGAACACAAAACTGTGTTTTAACTGCAATCTACGAACTCATAAATAAAAGTTTTTAACATACTTTCACTTATGTGCTTTATTTTCGAAGGAGTATTTATAATATACAATATGATATGTTCACATACAGACATAAGTAAAAAATGTATATGCGTAACTATCTTTGTATGTTCTAAATTGATATCATATTTTTCAACACAATATCTGTAAAATTTATAAATGACAATTTTGATTTCTAGCTTAATTAAAAAATATGGCGCGACTCGATTGTGGTAGTGTATATAAATTTTTGAAAATTCACAGTCAATAAAATAATAAATAAATTAATAATAAACAGACTACGTATTTTAAATAGTCAGTGTCAAACATTTTCAAAATCGAACAAAAGACTTCTTGGGCAGGTGTTAATGCGTTAAAATTAATTTAAGTAAATTATGATAAAATCTTATGAGCCAGTTATAATACAAAAGCATTTTATTATTTTATTTTTAATTTCTATTAATTTAAAACTGCTTCTCTACTATACAAACATTTTTCTCTATTTTCTACAGTCCTCTCAAATCTAATTAATCTGCCTTTTCCTTAGTGAGTAAAATAAATCCCCTTTCAAGTTTTCTGCTGGTACAGACAAAACAAAATAATTTAAAAAAATAAGTAAAAAAAGTCAATGAACATATCCATTTCATATGGAAAAATAATTGGTAGAGAGAGAAAAAAGTAGATGCCAGTTAAAAGAAAATGAATTGACCGCAAATCTCTTGAAATCTAAAAATCTCATGAACATCATCAAGTGGAAATATCATACAAAATTATAAAAGAAAAAAAAGAATCAAAAGAATTTTATAGATCCATACAAAACACACCTTTTAACCAAACACGTATACAATATACAACACGAGTAGTGAGTTAGTAGAAGATAAAATTTAACAAGCAACGGGTGTAACCGCAAAAACCTGCACAAAATACACGAAATATATACAGTAGTTGAAACTAAGCTCAAAGTATTAAAGAAGAAAAAGAGAAAAAGCTAGAATATGTGTTGTAAAATGAATGCAAGAAATACTAGGGTTGTTCTTATTGTAGTGATTGGGAGAAATTTATTTTAATCTTACAAAAGTGGACAGACGAATAGATTACACTTTTTTAAGAGCACTGTTATCATTTAATATTGCAAATCGTGCAGGTATTATGGAAACCGCGCTGACCATCATAAGGCAAACGACTTGGCTATAGAAAAGATGAACTATTTTCTATTAAGCTTTTAAGAAAAACTTACATTGTTAACCCTTGTATATGGTTATCTCACACATACGATTGCTTCACATCATTTTGTTTTTCATATCATCGGAGGTATGAGCATTCATTATCGATCGATTTTTTTCACATAGACATATTATAAAAATTTATAAATTATGTTCACACAGAAGCCTTAATTTCACAATTAAGCAACTTTACGCAATTAAGGTCCTAATTGAGCTTAACTTATAATACTAAAGCACAATAAATAAATTACGCAATTAGTATTAAATTGTACAACTAATTGAGGCAAGTTCAAAATGCAACCCTGTGTGAAGTGTGTAGAGTATGGAGCGGAAACTCAGTGTATGTCCATATTCGTACAAATTTTCAAATTGCATTTTTAAAAGCATTATCTTTTAGAAAAATAAATAGTGAAAAATAACCTTTTCTATACGATTTTAAATAAAGAGATTTTAGTACACAAAACATACTATATAAGAGATAACAAATTTACTTGACATTTGTATCAATATCTATTTGGTATATACATATATACAATCCTAATTAATATCTATAATATGTAAGAGTCATCCTGTAGTGGTTAGAGCGCACACATAACAATACAAGTTACCCAGGTTTGAGCCCCAGCAGAAGACATTACGAAAAAAATTAATAAAGAGACTGCAACTTCCCCCCAAACAACTGTATATAAAATAGTAAGGAAGAAATCCCCCTGAACTTCCAGCAATGAGGAAAATCATCAGAAGAATGATAAGGAAAAAACCGTTACCTACAGGGCAAAAATTAAAATACTAAAGATAAGATCACCATCACCAATTAGCAAGGATCTTCACTACTACACAATCAAATGGAGGAGAGCTACAGTGGATTAATCATATAGAACAAAGCAATGGAAAGCCAATAATATCCCTGAAGGAGTGAGGGAGAATAAAAAAAATACAGTGGGGAGCGACACCATGTGGATGTTTTGAAGTTGAACGAAAAAGTTATTATACAATTTTTAATACTCATTCAATAGGTAAAACAAAATTTTACACATTTATTTACTGTTAAGTCCTTTAAAAAAAAGAAAAAAAAAACATTAACAAAAAGTACGATATTCCAACAATGTAATGAAAGAAGCCAAAAATGTAAAAAAATCCACATACACTTAACTTTGCACTTTTCGCTTAAATAGATAGGAGTTTATATTTTTTATCATTCTTCGTAGAGTTTCTTATTTAGTGTAGCGTTTTTAAAGAATTTAGACATTACAATATTATCCTAAAACATAAGAGAAATCTGGTTCCATTCGTATTATATTCATTAGCATTAGATTAGCATTTGGGCTTGATGGTGAAAACTAATTTATCTAAATATGTTGTTGCAATAGCCGTTCTTTGACAATGCTAGTGGTCTGGCTTTTAAAGTTCTTCTTAAAAATGGGAAAACTATATTCAATTTGCCTGAGATGAGAGTTAAAGCGATGATAAGCACAGATTTATAGCCAGAGAATGTTGGAAATAATTGTTTTTTAAATTAAAATCTTTCGCATCCATGGCTCTGCTTAGACTAAGGAAATGTGGTATAAGACTATCGGAGAATTCCGCTAAGCTGCTACTACCATTAGGACGGACTACTGTATCCCTTGCGTACTACCAACGACTAATCTGGGGACATATGTTCCGAATAGGAATACCTGGAAGAGGTCGATGGAGGGTGATATAAGTAGTATCCGATTCTTTACGGACGGGTGAAAGCTGGATGGTGGAGTAAGTTATGGTATTCATTCTCCTAATCTTGATGTGAATGAGTCATTGCACGGATCATTGCAGTGTATTTCAGGCTGAAGTGGCTGCTATTTGTGGGGTCGCTGAACTACTGAGATAACGATCCGAAAAGTCTATATATATATGGTCAGTCAGTCCGCTATTAAATCCCTAAGGGCTATGTATACTAAGTCTCCGACAGTAAGGGAATGCCACAAATTATTGGGGGTGATGTCCGAGTACTTTGATATTAATCTCATCTGGGTACCTGGACACAGTGATATTCCGGGCAACTGTGTGGCGGATGAGCTGGCTAGGCAGGGTACTGCGGCCGGGATGAATTTGGCGGCGGAGAGATTTGGTATACCGATCACTACCTGCCGGCTGCGATGGTGTGTTAATGAGAGGTGGAGACGGGCTCCAACTTGTAGACAGGCTAGAACTCTCTGGGCAAGGGTGGACGAAAGAAGGTTAGGGCACCTGCTGAACTTGCCGAAAGGCAGGATATCTGCGGTAATAGGGGCACTTAAGGTCACTTGTTAGTGGAAGGACATGCCATTAGGTTGGGCCAGAGAGACTCTATTATATGTAGGTACTGTTTAGAAGAGGAGGTGGGGACTACGGAGCATCTATTGTTGGAATGTCAGGCGTTGGCGGGATTTAGACACAGGTTTTTCGGTGCGCACGTTGTTGGTATTAGGGCTCTACTGGAGACTCCTGTAGGACTGATCAGCAAATTTATTTAGGGGGCTAACTGGTCGGATAACTGACCAGGCTGTCGGAGGAAGTTTGTGTGTATCACAATGGGCCCTATGGGCCTAAGTGTGCCAAACACGTCTGGTAGCCCCCTTAACCTAACCTAACCTAAATTAAAATCTCCCTACTAAAAGCTCAAACATTCTTTGTTTTTTTTTTTTTGGGCAATAAGCTCTACCTATAATCATTTTAACGTCACGTCACTTATAAAACTGCAACTCGTCTTTTATTTTGCTTACAGTGTAAGCACATATTTATACACTTACTCTTTTTATTTACAGATACATACATGCATGTTTTAACAGTTTCAATTCTTAAGTATTTTCTCTCCTACTTCGTTTTGTAAGTTAATCCTTAATACATAAATGTCATCAGCACCATGCTGAGTGAATGTTGAACATACATGAACTTAAATGGGTAAAAAGAACAACAAGAAAATAACAAAAAAGAGGGAAAAAGAAAAATGAAAGGAATGAAGACATAAAACATGAAAACACTATTAGCGTTAGCAGCGATATAAAGAAGGATAAAGGGATGAGTAAAAACATAAAATTAAAACTGATAAATTAATAGCAAATTTATATCTTTTTTCAGAAAGTAAAGAGCTTAAAAGAGTTTAAATTTATTGTGTTTTTTAAAGATAAAATTACTAAATGTATTTGTTTTATAGAATTAAACATGTCCGTTCTCATTAAAAATAATAAGTGTAAAAGAGAAATAATTTTTATTTGCAATAAAATACAATAGAAATCATCACTTCTTCTTTGAGTCTTTTAAAGATAAATTTTGAATCAAAAAGGCGGATTTACTTGCAACTTAACGTTAGTATAATATTTAGTAGAGAGCATATTCTAGAAACTATCATAATTTGCTGAAATTTTATGAGAATTATATATTTGTATATGTATTTTTTATTATAACACATGTGCTGAAAAGTTCCGGGTATAACACATAGACGGCGCTAGGTTTCTTACATTCACCACTTTTTCAGTTAGTTCTTAACTTAAAAAGGCAGCTGTTAAAATTTTATTATATTCTTTGAATTAGTTTGTGAGTTATTGTGCTAAGAGTGACGCTTATTTAACTATTTTTGCTTTTTTTGTTATTGTGTTAACCCTTAGCACTGCTTTGTCGAGTACGTCTCGATATTATATTTCTTACACCAACTCCTACTTCCAGTCAGACTTGACATTATAGTAACGCAATTTTTAAAAATAATTTAAATTATCAAGGATATTTTATTTTATTTTCACTTTTTGTGCCTTTTTTGTTAATTAATTAAAGAGTCAGTAACAGATAATTAAAAATAAAATTAGGAGTTCAAAGAGTTAATTCTACATTGCTTCTTGATGGTAAAAAATAACGTTCAAGCGAAGCAATGGCTTGCAAATTGTTATGGGGACTCTGCTTCCACAGAAACAACAATAAAACAAAATTAAATAAATAAATAAATAAATAAATTTGCTGACTCCAAGCGTGGTCCTAGAGACACGGGTATTGCAAAACACAGTGGACGTTCAAATTAGGCGGTTACTCTAGAAAATATCAAAAAAATCCACAAAACCATTTTATTAATGATCGAAACGTGAAATTGCGTAAGTTATTATTATTATCATTGAGGTATAAAAGTACTGCGACCTCTCGATCTATTGTACAGCGCTCCATCTTTATAGAGTTTCCCTAAAATGTCTTTCCCAGCCTCATCGATCTGAGGAAATTCAGGATATTGGTTGGTACCAACCGCGATAACTCCCTACCTAGTACCTGATAGGCACCTAGATACTTCCTCTTAAAGTGCATAAATGCCTCACATGTATCCAGTATGTGCTCTGATGTTTCCATTTCCTCATCGTAGAATGTGCACATCGAGCTTGAGACTAATCTCATTTTACTCAGATGTGCATTTAGCCTGCAATGACCTGTCAAAAGCCCAGTCAGTATTCTCAAGTTGTCTCTGGACATTCTTATGCAGGATTCAAATCTTCTCCTGTTATAGTTACCAAACAAAAGCTTAGATTGTCTCAGGCCCGTACGACCAGAGAAGGGTACCCACTTCTCATAATACTCATTTTTATTAAGTATGCCCTTTCAGGCCCCCCTTCCCACTCCAGAAAAGTGTTCTGGACCCACCAGTGGAGTGGAAGCTCCTTTTCTGGCCAGTTCATAGGCCCTTTCATTTCCCGAAATTCCCACATGGCCCGGGACTCAGAATAAGCTGACCCTAGCCCAGCTCCTCATAGGAGCTAAGTGCTCGAATGGCGGCCTGACTATCAAATATAATGGCTATATTTTTTCAACAGTTTGAATTGAGTACATCTCTCAAAAACTTCCGGAATATGCTGGCGAGTTTCCCATAGGATCCAGATAGGGCCAAACACTCCCACTTTCCGTCTTTGTCCCATTTGTTTATGACAAAATGATCCCTTTTCTTAAAGAGAATGCAGTCCACAAACCTCTCTACTAGCTCTTATTTCCTAGTCTTGCCCTGAAGCATAGAGTTTCTTGATCCTGTCCACAGGACAGCCAAGTGAATTGCGTGAGTTAGCTGACATCGTAAAGGTATCAAAAGAATGGGTTGACTTTATATTTCATGAGCATTTGAATATGAGTAAGCTCTGTTCAATGTGGGTACCGCGTTTGCGCATTGTTGACAAAAATAAGAACGCGTTGATTATTCTGAAACAATGGCAAAACTACATGAATTGAACTTAGATTTTCGCCAGATTAGGCTCAAAAATTTGTTCGCCTGTGAGAAATTTTGCACGAATGAAAAGGGTATCACTGAAATAATCGATAAACAAGCTGGTCCTTATATGCTAGATTGTCGTTGGAATGATTGCATTGCTCTTGATGAATGGCTTAACTCTATCCGTCGGTCCATATTTTAAATGACTATGAAATATAATTAAGGTTCAATGCCGTTAATTTGCCGAATTATCTCATCATTTAGCTCTTGAGTTGTTCTTGGCTTATTGACTTTTTTTATTGACTTTTTCTGTAAATTATCCCCAAGTATCATTGGCTTGAGATACAAAGGTACATATTTGGTTATTGTATATACATTACGATTATTTAACTTAATTTTCTTCACAACACTATGCTGTATTATTAAATAATTTTCTTAACATGTGTGTTTTTTGTTACTCCCAAAATTATTATGTTATTATTTCTTTCTGTCAAGTAATTGGAATTCGAGGTAATCTCTACCAATTTGAAGTTGAGAATCTGAATTTATCGCCATTTTTTTAGAAACTGTTTTATATTTAGCTATGGCATTGCTACTATTGCCAGCTTCCAATATCAATAAAAAAATTTAGAGCAAACTGCGTTATGCACTTAAATTTTTAATTTCTTAAGAATTGCTCCGATTTAATCAATATAATTTTTCCTTTAACCACTTCAGTATACAATTACATTCCAAACACAATTGTGAAACTGAAAACTCATAAATCGGAATAAAAACTATAAAGAAATCTTTATGAAAGAGAAAAAAAAGTAAAAGAAAAAAATCATAATAAAACATAACTGCGTCCCTTATTGAAGACGATTGCTTGCCATAGTTTTGGGCTGGTTTTTTCGAAAACGAATAGAAATGGATATTTTAAACGTCAAAAAAGAAATAAAATTTTTGCTCTTCTTACTATTTTACCTTATTCGTAGGAAATTGAATAGGAGAAAAAACCATTTAACAGTACGTTAAAAAAATTGCTTTCTTAGTTTTCGTTTTTAGGAGGCTGGGGATTATTGGAAAATCAGAAATTGCTGAGGTTGCTGCTGTTTGGAAGAGTATTAAGGAGAAATACTATGAATCTAGGAAAAAACATTTATTACAGAAAAAAATCTAGAAAAGAGAAGGATTATGAAAGCATCAAAAGATTTAGGAGGGCATAGTAGTAACGATAACTTTTTCAATCAGGAAAGTTTTAAATATAACCTATGTAAATAAATTCAGATTTTGTAAACATCAAAGAGAAACACGTAAAAAAACTTTTAAATATATATATAAAAGAATATCTATAAAATTAAATTAATATTAAATTAATTAATAAAATATCTATAAAATAAAATTAAATTTTAAATTTGTACAAAAGTGTAGTCTCAATTTGCAAACTGCAACTGGTTTGTTATCGTAGCAGTTGAGAACTTAAAATATATGAGTCATAGTTGGTCTAGTTTTTTATAAATCTTAACCACATTTATTGTGAATAATGTGTAAAAACTTATCATCCATTTTTGTCTACTTTACCATTTTTGTAGCAAAGTATAATTGAGTTGCCTTTAGTACTAAAACTAAATAAAGCCCTGAATATACTAAAACAAAGGCATGTAAAAAATGAAGAAAAAGTAAAATATTTGTGAGAATATCAAATCTGTTAGGGGAGTAATATGGTAATTATATAAGTTATATAGTATCGACAGAAGTACGATCGTATCAACTTTCCCATCACTGCAGTATGATGGGAAATAGTGGTGACTATTATTTATAAATTTGTTTGGAAATATAATGGTAAATGCATAGAAACTTAATTTGCTAGTTTCAACAAAAGAGGAGAGCAAATCGTTTTCGCAACTATTATTCAGCTATTCAAATACTGATCGCCCGGAAATGAATAACTTTCACTATTAAGAGACTATTTGTGCGCCTACTGTGCGGATTGTAAAACTACACATCATATGAATACCAAGCGTACAGTGTGCGTTTATATTAAATATATAAATAAAAGCCTACAATTTTCCTTCGTATGGTAAATATACGTTTCTTTTAAACAGATTTTATAAATTTATTACTTTTCAATAAATTTCTTTTACGTAAATATGAATTTGAATGTTGACTTTATTTTTGTGTATTATTTCGAAAACACTAATCATACCTACCCACGAGTAAATAAACTTACCATCTTGGATCTCAAAAATAAATTGTTCCATTTTCTTCAAACTTAAAATATATTTTAGTTAAACCAAAAAAAGCACGTACAAAGTTAAATTTTCGTGTACCGGGCAATAATGTGTTAACTACATTAAGTACATTAACTACATTAAGTACAAACTTATACTGACAGTTATTTAGTAGGAACGCGTAATGTTCAACAATTTGAATGATCAATGTTAGCCAAAGCTACTTTAAATTTAATAGTGTAAAGGTAGCACTAACTCTTTTCCGATGGATTGTAAGAGATTATAACCAAATGTAGACTAATCATTTAATATTATTATGATAAACTAAGTAATATTTGAGGTGACATAGAGTAGTGGTTAAATTGTCTACACAGTTTGGCACAAATTTCAGCGAGAATACACGAAATTAGCGTCATGGCTTTGGATTTAAAATAATTATGAGGCTTCAGCCCCTCTGCAGATGATCCATCTAGAAGCACTTGAATGCGAATCTCTCTCCTTCTCCGGAAAAGAAAAGGGAAAACAACTACAAAACATGACTAGAGCGGTCAGACAGCGCATCATTTTGGTAAAAAAAGAAGTAAAAAGTAGTAGTTTATAGTGAGCAGCATTAGTAGAACTACGGACCGCCGTTACACCAAATATATAGCTGGCATTATATCTAGGCAATGACAGACGGTAGCACCAACATCTATTCTAGCCAGTGCATAATTTGGTGGGGTTTTCTCGTAGCTTTTTAATGCGACTACTAAATCAGTGTAAGAGTGAATTCACACAGTGTGTGATGCTCATATTAAGGTCTAAGAAAGTTGCGTTTTTCTGTGCAGTCGTTTTAGAAATATAGATTCTTTTGCCAAAGGAACAGTGGGATCACATTATATAAGAACGTAAATCTGTATGTATGGGTGATACATCTGTTTCACCATTAAAATAATACTTATACGTACGTACTTATGTACGTAGTAATGTGGTCTCACTGTGCTTTTGCAAAAAATATTGCCAATTGTTCTGATACTGAAGCAGAATCTAAAATGTTATTGATAAAAACTCATGTTAACGAAGCGAACATTTCTGGTAATATTTTTTAGGGTTGAGCTAGGTAAGCTAAGTCGACTATACGATTTCTGAGGATTCTAGAACTAAGGTGGAACTTAAAAACGTACACCTTAAAAACATAAAATGGAGAAAACTATGTAATAATTCTATATATTGACATAGCATGAACCCCTATAAATAGTTCAAAATATATTAAATATAATCAAGATATATATAAATCTATTATTTTCTTCTAATAAAAAAAAGGTTTTTTCACTCCGTTTATACGCCATATTATATATGTACAATATTTTCTAAAAGCTAAGCTTCGAGTGTAAATTGATCTTTTGTTTGTTTTTTATCTTATTTGATACCAATTTAGTAGGAAACAAAATTTAAAAGATATAGCTCTTCTAACAAAGTTTTATGCATGAGGGGGTTAATTTTGGAATGAACGGTATATAACGAAGACAAGAGCTAACCTAAAAAATCGGAATGCATCACTGGAACCAGCATACTCGTCTCCGATTTACCTGACAGGTGCACTGGATGTCAGATAAAAAGTGTCAAATTCAAGCACAGTGTCATTACATCATATCATTTATGTATATCACATTTAATTTGTTGTAAGAAGAACACTATGAAACAAGTTATCAGGTATTTTCTGTAAACCGAAATCAAGTGAAATTGAAATCTTGTAGAGAACATACCAGTATATGTATATTTTTTATACTTTTTTAGTTACGTGCAGTTTTTTAACTTGAAAATTTGTATTTTCTTTGAAATTTTCAGTTTTTCTAAAAAAATCCTAGTAGACCGATAAACTTCTTAGGCGGGAGACAAGACCTTATTACAAAGAAACTGTACCAAAGATACAAAGATGCCTTGTTTAAGCCTATGCTCCCAAGAGAAGCTACGAAAAAAAATAAAAGATTAGTTCGATAAGTTTTCTAGGACACTGTTCTATCAGTTTGAATAGTTTTTATATACAGCACATTTTGCAAGAATTTTAATATGGAAAAAACAGCTTGGTAATGTGTGATGGGATTTCCTACCCTTCGTCACAAAATACCACTTCAAAGGAACTCTATCTTATAAAGTTTTTAACTCCATTACATCACAATAGATAGCAAAGTCTACTCAAAACAAATTATTTTTCCCAATAAACAGAGAGTCTGTCTGTCAACAGAGTCAAAAAAACAGTTTCTTTCTGAATATCCGCGGTGTCATTTACATCGATCACTTTAGGTCGAAAAAACATTTATTCACACGTGTAGAGGCGTATGGTTGTTATGGCAAAAATTCCTGATTATTAACTTATAATAGTTTGTATTAGTTTATGTTTGAGAATTACAAAACATCTACCATCGTATTTAATATTTTGTATGAATTGCAGCATAACATATTAACCTCACAAACACACCCTGCTGTGTAAGGTGGACCAAATAATTATTTTTCATGTTTTTATTTTTAAAATAAAAAACAGTTATAAAAAAAATATACAAATATATCTTTTTAAATTAAAGTTCTTTTTATTTTCTAACATTTTATGTTTTTTTTTTTGTTTACTTTTATTTTTGTGATTTTATTTTAAGCAATTTTCTGTCAATTTTCCCAGTACCCGATATTTCTTTTAGTTTTCGTATATCCACTTGTATGTGAAAAATTGTGATTTTTTCAGTTTTATTGCTGATTTTATGACTTTTGAACAAGAAGTTGTTGTTATTTTTTTTCATATAAATATACATATGTATATACAACAGGCATATGTAGTTTTGGATGTATTTCTATATATTGTTCTGGTTGTTATAACCATGATTGCATACAAGTTTTGCCATTTCCTGCCAATTTTTTTTCCTTTTTTATCACATTTTTATTTTTTTGCTACTGATGTGTATGTGTGTATTTTTTTTTTAAGTTTTTAGTTTTAAGAGGGTCATAAAAATATTGGCGCCACATTTTGTTTGACTGGTTTTTGTAAGCTCTTTTTTGGCTTTTATATATTTTTCGGTTGAATTTTTACTTAAACTTGATTGCTTTCTGTACATGACGTACTCAACAATAATTTTGCTTTCAATTTTCATGTTTCGGAGATTTTCAATTTGCTTAAAAAAAGGAAATATTTTTAAGTACATATGTATGAATATGGGTGTGTTAAAAAAGATTGATGGAAATGATTTTTAGTTAGGATTAAGTCATAAAATTGTTTTAAATTAAAATAGAACTTTAAAAGTTTTGACCAGCAATAGCAATGAACGTATAATTGTGTAAAAAAAATAAAGTCGAATAATAATTTTAAAAAATCAGATTAAAACAGAAAACCAAACTTTTAAACTTTAGCGTTTATATATACAAGATATTTTATGCGGCGAATAAATTGTAACTTTTAACATAGCTTTCTACCATTAAACTCTACTTTTTTCATTTCCACCAAATAATAAAAAAATTTTTTGTTGTAAACATCTTTTTTTTTTGATTTATAAGGATTTTTGCAGCTTGTCAAAAATCAAGAACAATTATAATTTGTCAAGATTTTTTATACCGCCACTTTTTTTAGTTTTCTTTAGTGAATTAATAGCGTAACCCATTCTGCATAAGTCTATTTGCTTCCTAGTTTAGTTTTTCTAAAATAATTGTAATTAGCATTTTAAAAGAGTAACGAAAAATTTCGTTTATAAAACTGACGAAAAATTAAACGCTTTCTTATATTTACAACGAGCTTTATTAAGCCAAATATGTGCCGTTATGATAGACAACACTTTTACGATAAAGCTATTATTCCATCAGTGTTGAACTTCTGAGCGAAAAACAAACCCAATTGCGTTGTGGAGGTCTCTGCGGAATTTAAATGTACTCCAAATAAAAAAATTTTGCAGAGATCGAAGCAAATAACAATCAGTAGGCTCAAGATCCGGGCTATATGGTAATTGCGTCAAAACACCCCAACAAAGCTATTTCAGTACCGGGTCATCAAAGATGTGTGTGGTCTGGCATTTCATGATGGAACACAACACGATCAGTCGCAGTTTTAATGGAAATGCACGGTTCAATACTATTAATTCTTGACAGCTGAGATCAGAATTAAACCAGTTTGTAGAAACTCATAATGAACAATTCCCTTACAATGCCACCAGACACATAGCACTACCTTTCTGGGTGTCAATCCTAGCTTTGTCTGTGAATCTTCACTTTGCTACATCTATGATCTTTTCAGCACATTATTGTCGTAAATGGTCCACTTTTAATCGCCTATGTTCCTTAAGACGTAACAAACAAGCTGCAGTGTTGCCTAATGCAATTAATAACACCAGAGTTCTAGAGTTATCTAACGCCAATTTGGAATCAAATTTTTCTAACGTAAATATCTTTGACGGTGAAGATTATATTTCAAAATCAATCTTTTTTTATATAAATTTGAAAAATTCTGCAATGCTGAATCTGGCAAGCCTTTCCACGTCTTTTACCATCCAGTTAATTCTTACATTTTGGAAAGTGTTAATAGTCTCAAGAGGTTTATTACAAGTTCACACTGTAATATTTTTTCGTAATTCGATCTCTCGTTTATAATTCAAATTATAAGCCAAATAACGAACGAATTACTTCGGTTCTAATTACCCTGTTGATTACTAAAAAAAGCAATCTAATTTCTAATTGTTGTCGGTATTATGTCATTACCAGCATTAAACAAACAAAAATAACATAAGCAAAGGAAAGTAAACAAACCAAACAATGTCTGCTGGCTGCACTGCCTCCATTTTATTTATTTTTATTGCTTTTATATTTACTGAAAAAAAAATTATTTAGTATTTATTTTTTATATTTTTATTTATATAAAATCTATTTTTCTATTTAATTTTTATTTAAGTCTTATTAATTATTTAAGTTTTTCTCTTTATTGCATTTTACACAATTTAACAATAAAAAAAAAAAACAAAAAATAAAAAAAGGATCTGTCATAAGCAATTAGAAAGTTTCCACGTAAACAGGGTAATTCGTTTAAGGAATTCAAATATCGAACAAAGTAATTCGAAGTATCGTGTGAACAAGACATTATTATTGGGAGTATACCGTATTAAGCAGCATTTTGTGGTGAAAATTATTTGCCTATTCATTTACTCAGGTTAACATCTGCGCTTAGTCCGAAGAAAAAGTGTAAAATTTTTTTCTTTGTTAGATAAGATCAGTTTTGTTTCAAGCTAATATTGAACCTGTAAAAAGATTCAACGTAAATCGTTTATCCTTTTCAGTGTAATCGACATGAGTGTTACTGCGTGCACCGAAGCAATATTATCGACCAAGTTTGCCGATAAAAGGTGAATCTTTATTTTGTGCACATGTCTACATGTCTAAACCTAAACAATTTCTGGTTTTTATTTATACTTTTATAACGATTCTATTAATGTAAGTACAGAAATTCGCCTGTAACTGCATCAGCTAGGTCTGCAAACCCTACCCGTTTTTGAGGTAGGTATATGTATTGGTAATGGGAGATTTGACACTACTTACCAAACACAAAAATTCGATAACAAAATCGTGAATGTTTACTTGTGGAGATACCTAGTAATATATATCACTATGTACATATAAAAATAACTGGGAACCGATATTCTTCTTCGATTATGTGCTATCGAGTAGAATCAATAATAATTTGTTAAATTATTTAAAAAAATTAAAACAGTCCCTTAAAAAGCAACATTTTTTAAGAAATAAAATGTTGTCAATCGACTGCCTAGTGATTGAGACTTAATGCCGAGAAACTGATTTCATCAGTCTTACAACTTTAATTAAATAACAAGTAACGCTAACTTCTTTTACCATATATTATACCAAAAACTTTTTTCACATAATTTCAATTTTTGGAACCTTAAAAATTAAAATCTGCGTCTAACAAAAAAAATGCAGTTCGGTTTTTGTAGATACGAAGAAAAGGTACCTTCTTTTTCAATATTTTCAGAGAGTAATATTATTCAAAAAGGTCCTAATTTCGTACTTTTAAATCCTTTGAGAAACTCCAACTAAGTTACGTTTTTACCTTTTAAAAATGCCTATTAAGAGAGTTCGCAGATTGTAGTTGAAATAAGATATTTTTAGTCGAAGTTCTGTCATCATGTCATTCTCTTTTTATCATTGCCTTGTTCTACCATTATGCATCGTCTGATAGGTACCACAACATTGTGTACATCGTGTACATATTAAAAAATAGATAAATCTTGTGTTTGGTTTTAAATAACATTCTTTATTTAACACAGTTTTCAGTTTCACTGCTCGTAACGTTTTCACGAGCAATAACAATTTCTATTCTTAACTACACTCTCTGTTTACAACTTTGTAAACAACAACAATTATTCGACAGATCTTTCTACCTAAAGAGAAGCAGAATTATCCACACTAACATACTTACTTTAAGTTAGCTCCAACTAAATTGGTCTTTAAAACTTGAGTACGATCACGACTCACATTACAAGTTTACTCTTTATAAACTTTTTTCACATCGAGCTCAAACGCTGAGTTTACACCATATAAGCTGACTGCTCTCCGTATGGATGTGCTTTTATGTGGCTGAGTAAACAATATTTCAAAAGCTATCGTAGTTTCAATTGGATTCCACTTCTTTCCTCTGCACTCTTTTTAGTTCTCGTGAAGATGTGCGATGTAAAAATAAATTCTTTTCAGTTCTTGCTGTTGTTCGATATGGTTTGTTATTTGTTTTCTTTTCTGCCTGTTTGTTGTTGCCGTTTATTCTTATTTACTGCCTTTCCGCTTATGTTGTTGTTGTTGATTTTGTTATATGTAGACAGCACGTATATTTGTTATTGCGGCTTATGTTTGTTTTTTTTTAGCAATATTATAAAAGACATTGGTTCACAAGCTTGATTTTCTCAACAGTACATAAACTCACAAATGTTCTAAAAACTAGCTTTTTAAACCGCAACTCTAGTTTGAACGAGTTTGCATAATTTCAGAAGCAGATTTTTATTGTGCTTCCAAGTATTTTTTAATCATTCTCTTTGTGTAACAGATGTAAATCAAAAGTTATTGCACTTGAAAATAAATAAAAGAGACATAAAATTGTAAAATTACATGGAAAATTGGAGTAAACTGTCTATAAACATTTATTTTTATTTTTTTAATAACATATTTTTTGTAGCCTACTTGACAGTGAAATAAAGTTTTTTTGTATTCAAATTTAAAATGTGAATATTATTTCATTTAAAAAAGTACTATTTAGTTTTGAGCTTCGATTTTTGTCTGCTCTTCAATTAGTCGAATAGCTAATCTTTTTTGCAGCACTTTTGACTGCCTTTAAATTGTTTTTTGATAATATTTTTTGGTTTGGAAATGTATGGCAGACGAATTATGAAATTAATTCATACATATGTATGTACGTATTAGTACCATAAATTATATAAATACATAAAAATTATATATTTTGGTATTCAATTTAAGCGAATGATTAATATGAGTGCCATTAAATCTGACATGTGACATGCTTTTATATGCTAGATTTTATTAAATATGTCTTTTTAGAAAATACCAAATGACTTTTACTCACACCTAGAAAATCTCATAACTTATTCAGACGAATAAAAAATAAATAATAATATAAACAATGATTATAAACGTAAAAGAAATATTGTTTCTCGTCCAAGCACATTTTGTATTAAATAGAAAAAATACATACATACATATTTACAAACATTTTTTTGACTTTATTTTTGGCTACACATAAAGAAATTTCTGACTCTAATCGCTACGCCAGTTAACGCATAGTTATTTAAGTTGTTAACTGATTTGCTTTATATATAAATCTAAGACATACATACTATTATGGTTTGTATTAAAGAATCATTAACAAGACTTGATTTTTATGCCCTTTTTTATGCGTATGGCGTGAGATACGAATTTGTTTCTCTTTTATTTTGCTTAAACTTTTAACATGATTTTCCTTTTTATAAACCATTTCGCTTGTGTAGAGTATGGGGGCTACTAAGAGGCCATATTCGTGTTACTGTCCATAAATATTTTAAAAGTGTTTACTTGTCAGTTTATGTGGTTTTTAACGTATTTCTCCATTCGTTTTTATCGAGTTGCTGCAACGGGAAAGATTTTACTGTCATAAATTATTATTGCTCTTTTTTGCTGCTGCTGCTTTATTTTTAAGTCTGTTTGTAACTTTTCTTGTTGGAATCTGGTGGGTGTTTCCTTGAGGTTTATGTGTCTTCAGTTTCTTTTCCGCATTGACCACAACAAGTTTTTTCACTTATTTTGTTCTTAGTATTTTTTTTTTCTGTAGCATTATTTATGACCATATGTTGCTGTTTTTTGACGGATATCCTATAAAAAATATAAAAACATTGAGTTATATTATACCATATATTTTGTTGTTTATAAAGGAAGTTTTTTTACTGCTTAAATTCTTTTGTGAAAGCAATGAAAAATTCACTTTTAAGAGATGTTGTAATCAATAGCAATAGGAGATAATAATTAATAAATATTATTGAGGTTCTAACTCATGCAACTTATTTTCTGGTACAAAATAAAAACTTAAACGTTCAGCTTATTTGTATCAAAGAATCATTAGTTCATTGTAAAACTGAAAAAAGGAAGCTAGCAGGATGATGAATAAAAGAATGATAAAGTAAAAACTGAAAACTTAGAGCAGCATATGACGAAAATATTTCTATTCACAAAAAGAAAGAGCAGCTATGGTAAGTATTATCGGCTACTGATAACAAATTTTACGTTGCTCTTCAGAAAGCATCGAATTATTAACGAAAGTCACTCTCTTTTCTTTTTCCGCATCACTGCACCTACAGCTATCAACATCGTTGCCAACTTTTGAATTTCAAAAAGTTCCAAATTCGAGTAAAAACCGCGTAATTAAAAAAATATTTTTTTTTATTTTTTATATTTAATTCCTTAATATTTTTATTTTATTTTATTAAAAATTTACAGCTTTTTTACATATTCGATTCCTTTTAAGACAAAAAAAAATAAGATTAATTGTCTCAACTTTGCTCGGTACCCTCTACCGAATGAAAACATGACCAGATGTATTTTGATACAAATATTATTTCTGTCAACTTTTTGATATTGGCGCACCATAATAAAAATAACAAAAGGTACATACAGTTTGTAAGAAAAGGTCTTTTCAAAGCAGACAAAAATTAAAATCTTATTTTCATTTGATAATTCCAACAAAAAATTCTTAAAATGTCACTTAGACCAAATACAAAAACTTTTACCATCACCGTTTTCAAGATATGCAAAATTCAATATTTACGCTTCTGAAGTTAGAATAACTTGTGCCGCTGTTGTATTAGGTAAAACCCCCGCTTACAAACCCAGAGGTCCTCGGTTCAAACCAAGTCCAAACGATCTGACAATTTTCAAAAGCCTCATAATATTACCAGAGCTTCTAGTTAAGAGTATTAATGCCATGAAAAACTTCTCTAACTTCTATATCGGTTGGAGTCGGCGTTAAACGCTAGATCCCTTTCACTGGGTCTAGAAATAAAATCTTGCATCTCATTGATTGTGAAAAATCTACCTTATTTCATAAGAATCTGAAGATGAAAGAGATTTTACATCATCAATGGGTGTGATTTTAGATGATCAAATGTAATCACTACACTTAATATAATTCCTTAATTAATTCATCAAGAGCATGATTCATATATAAAATAAAAGGCGAAAAAACGGATCTGAAAAGTTTGAAAAAATTTGATGAAAAATGTATTTGCTTAAGAAAGAAATCGATATCTTCAACCAGGTTAAACGATTTATATATCATTTAAAAGGCCTGTAACTCTTATTTCCAGTTGTTTAGAAAATTTCAAAAACAGTTCCATGTTCTGCTCGGCAGTACCTATCAGAAAAATAGTATTACTTGCCGGGTATTTTTTTTTGCACAGTGATATTAAATGGCAGTATCAAATCTTCTATTTTGACATTTGGATAGTATAGCTCTTCTGAAAATTGTTTATAATCTTCAAGTTTTTATTTTGAATGATTTTTTATATTTTTTATGACTCTTAGCAAATCTATAACATACAGGGCAAGCGTATGTAAGAATTGGTCTTATGCACGGATTTTAAAGCAAGAGGTTGTTCCTAATACTCAATTTATCCTTGCTATTGAGCAGTAGATAAAGAGCCGCAACATTATCTAAATGGCCTCTATATAATAGTTTTTGATCCAAAGACCCATTTAAAATTTAGGAAGTGAGTCAGTCAAATGGTCATGTAGGAATTCTCGTTTCAAAATTATTAGATGTGAAGGTAATGGCCTGTGACTTATCCCCTTTAATCCCAATTTTTCACTTATACAAATATTTGTCCACAGAATCCCACTCTTTTGTAAGCGTTTAATAATTGCATTTGCAACCTTACCACGACAAATGAATGAGCTGTTATCAGTGTAAAAAGTTACCCTATTACCACTGAGAAATTTACAATCTTATATACATATCAAGTCCGCCATCTAACGTTTTTTCAACTAGTGCTTATTTCTGAATGGTAACACTTAGCTAAAGTCTGATTGGACAGATAAAAAGTTTTATCCTTCCGCTGAACGAATATATACTTGAACAACGCTGCGAAGTATTGCGACATTACTTTCATCGATCGACTTACTGAAGATGCCTATTTTGCAACAAAAAATCATCTTTTCAGGTGAAGCTCATTTTGAACTTGGCTGGTATGTAAACAGGCAAAATTGTCGCATTTGGGCCACAGAAAACCCGCACGCATACATTGAAAAGCCGATACACCCAAGACGAGTCACTGTTTGGTGCGGATTTTGGTCCAGAGGCATAATTTGGCCATTTTTTTCTCGAAAATGAGCAAGGAGTGAACGTTACAGTCAATGGCGATCGTTATGGGGCCATGTTGAACGAATTTTTGTTCCCAAAAATTTAAGAGGAGGATATTAGCAACATTTGGTTTCAACAGGACGGCGCTACGTGCCACACAGCCCAAGCTACACTCGATGTTTTGCGCCCTGTTTTTGAACATCGCATTATCAGCCGCAGAGCTGATGTCGTTTGGCTACCTCGGAGCTGCGATTTGACACCGTTTGACTATTATTTGTGGGGTGCCGTCAGAGATAAGTTTTACGCCAACAAGCCAGTGACAATTTACACTTTAAAGGACAATATTCGTGAAGCCATTGGTGAAATACAGCTGTACACAATCGATAATGTGCTTAAAAATTGGACCGATCGTGTAGGCTACTGCATTGCCAGCCGAGTCAGCCATTTGAATGAAATTATTTTCCATTATTAACCGGAAGGATTGTACTTTCAAATAAAAAAAGAAATTTGAGAAAATATTCAGTAGTTTTTTTTTAATAGCATTTTCAAAAAAAAAAAATATTTATATAAATAATAAATTAATCATTTATTTTTATTAAATAAATTATATTTATTTATATAAATAATATAGTAGTGGTGACAACTCGGTCCCCTGCGGTACTCCAGCTGGGATATGCTCATCATTCGACAAGAAGCTCTCTACATCTACTGAAAAATTTCTATTGATCAAAAAGCTATTAATGACTTTAACTAAGTACAAAGAAAATTGCATTCTGTGAAGTTTATAAAAAACGCCATCATGCTATATAGTGTGAAATGTCTTTTCAATGTCGAAAAATAAAACCCCAGTGGTGTACCGCATCCGGTTATTATGTTGAATCATCCTAACTACTCTGGTGAGGTGAGCGCACTTGTAAATTTACTTGAAAACAATGCTAATGATGATGTCTCTCATTATTTGACAAATAGGGGTGAGATTCTTTTTTTATATAAATGGCCTCAGGAAGAATTAAGTTCCTGGTATTGATGATACGCAGTTTAGTATTTTACCATTTGAACAAAAAATCCAAATTAACTTAACCCTTCCCTTAGATCGGGGATACTTTGGTCAATTTTGTTTTTCTTTTTGCTTTTACTACGGAAGGAAGATAACAAAATAAAAATTTTCGAATTTTATGTTAAGAACCAATTTGGTCTGCTTATGTTTGTCAATGTATTTTTATGAATTAGGTTAAGAGAACAAGTACAAAAAACAAGTTCTCTCAGCATATATAATGCAAATTATTTTTAGTTTTATTTTGCATATAAATTTGCAGAATATGAAGCACTTACTACCCCTTTAAGATTTGAAGCAGCTGCTTGTCCTTCGTTTTTTAACAGACGACATTTTTCGTACACCACTCACAGATGCCGCACAATGAAACCAGTTTTATTGAAAGTAAATATTTATGTATGTGAAGGAATTTTTTTGAAAATAACCATATTGAGGAAAAAAATTTTTACTTCTTCAAATTGTGCCGATGTATGACAGTTTCATTTCAACAAGTTTTTTTCAAAAGGATGAAAAAAGTTATCAGTAGTGACATTTTGGCCTTTCAAATATCCAATGAGAGCCCAAACGACCATCTTCACATGGTTGGGCTTTCCGCAAATGTCCTGATTTGGAATCGACAGCCAATTAAAATTTTAGGCCATAATACGCATGTTTTGGGAGCATACGTTGCTTCAAAAACTACCACCTCGATAACATACCAACTCTTCATCAATAGCTACATCTTCGTAACATTTGTAAATCATTGGAAGAATTACTTTCCAGCGATCTCACAAAGGTGCGTACTTATTATTGCTTTGTGTCTGTTTTTGGGTTATAGTATCGTTAAAGAGAGGACCATGTTAAAATTATTATCGCTCAATATTTCTCGGAATACAAGATAACTAAAATATGCAAACGATTTTGCAAAAACCGTAACTGGGTATTTTTTAAGAGATTTCGGTTTCGGTCTTGTTCCTATAAACATGAGCCTTAACATAGCCCTACATAAATTAGTCGAAAAGCGTTTAATAGTACGATCTAAGCGGCCAATTGACTGACCCCAAACGAGAAATAAACTGTTCACAGAAATCGCCTCTTAAATTGGCCATTGTTTCACGTGCTGTATGGCATGTGACACCGTCTTGTTGAAACCGTATTTCATCCAGGCCCAGTTCTTCTGTTTTGGGCAAAAAAAAAAAATTCGTAATCATCACACTAACGCATTCTTCGCCCTTAAAAAAATACGGTCCAATGATGCCATTGCTGTATAATCCATACCAAACATTGCATTTTTCAGGATGAATTGGCAGTTTATGCAAAGCTTTTGGCTGCTCTTCGCACCAAACATGGAAATTTTGCTTCTTCACGTGTCCATTCAAGTGGAAATTAGTTTCGTCGCTAAACACAATTTTCCGATAAAAAAGTTCTTAGGTATGAAAAGCGGCACCCAAAAGTTATCCCACCCACAGACCACAGAGGCTCATTGTGAAAAAAAAAGTTCTTAACCGAGCTTGAATTTTGTATAAAAAAAACTCAATAATCTGCAAGCGTAGTTCGTTTGTAAGTCAGTTCATTGTTAAATTATAGACCAAACTGAACATGTTTGACAGTAACATGTCACACGAAAACAGCTGAGTTGCCCAAAGCAGTGTTGCAAAAAAAAAAAAAAAAAATTGCTAATAAATCACCCGATATAAGCGCAAAGTGGAAGTTTTTCTTTTTTTTTTTGTCGAATTTTTCTCTCCAATAATTCCTTTTATTTTCAATTATTATTTTTCTAGCTTGGGGGAAAAATAGCACAACATGTGAATGGTAAATTTTGTTGTTTGTTGGCTTTGGATGTGATATTCTCGCCTTAAGTTCTTACGATATGGTATAAAAGAGATAAACTCCATTGCTTTCCATTTTGTACTTCATATATCACCGATTGATGCATCATTTTCTAAAGAAACTTGTTACAGTGATTTCATATTCACAATTGTTATCTAAGAAGTACAATTTCGGAATTAGAGAGCACAAGAGATATGATAAACTAGATTAGAGAATTTACGGAAAAATAACTACAAACTGGGTTGAAAAGTTAAAAAATAAATTTTATTGCATCTATTAAAAAAAATATATAAATATATATATATATATATATATATATATATATATATATATGCAATAAAAATAAAATTTATTTTTTAACTTATATTTATATATGGAATGGTTTCTTACTTTAGACTCATAAGTTTTGTAACAGCAAGGTTAAATATTGTCGTAGTTATCTTTGTTTTAATAGCACTGTGCAATGTACATTTTAAATTTATTATAAATTCTCAAAAAAATAAAAATAAATAAATTATAATAACATGGATATAATTCATGTCCATTCAATTGCACATATTTTAATTATTTTATAAATAATTATGATAATTAGTTAAACAATTATTTTCAAAATCAAATGTATTAATTTAAAATATACATGAAGAAAAAAACATGTTTTTATTAGAAGAATTTAATTTAAAATATCATATTCACTTATATAAAGAAAAAATGCAACAACAAAAAACTAATAAATTTGTAAATTACAAATATATTAAAGCATACTAACTGTTAATTATTATTGTAAAAATCAACTGTCAAATCCATTTAATTAAATACATTAATGAGTTTTTTATGTAATAAACGTAGTAATTCTCAGTTAACTATTGTAAACGAGAACTGAGATCAAATTAAATGAGAAAGCAAAAGATGAATTCAAGCAATCTGCATTACAATTAGGATGTTGCATGTTTAAGACAAGCACCACTCAGCAACAGTGTTACTTATCTTCAATTTTAATTGGATGAACACACATCAGAAGCAGCAGCACCAGGATGAGGATAAAAATGTTATAAATACTAACTAATACATAATAAATTTTATATAATAAATAAATTTGCTTTATACGCGGGGGTAGGGGATGGTAAATTAGTTGAAGTGGAAAAAAAAATTATTAATGTGTATTTAATAATAAAAGTAATTGGATATTATATGAAATAATATAATTGTAGTAAATAACTGGAAATTGTATGTGATTGTATAACTGTAATAATAATATAGTATTCCGTATTACAAATTACATAGGTCAACAGAATTTTGTAACAGGAGTTGTACTTACTAATTTTGAATAACCTACCTACCCTCATTTAAATACCATATTTATTTTAATTTGATCAGGTCTTGTTTTGGTATAGCAGCCAGTTACAAAGTCCTCTTTGCTTAATACAATAGACTGGTTTACGATACACTTAGTCAACTTATATTTTGACCAGCTAGATAGGGGTATTTGGTAGGAACATCACACTTAATACTAAATTCCACCCATCTAAATTGGGACATTAAAAATTCTGATATAGTTTCAGATTCTTGTGTGTGTACCGATTATTTAGATTAAAAAGTTGGTCGGAATTCTTAAGCCGTATGCAGATGAATATTGAAATAATTAATTATGCTTCTCTTTAAATGGATCGGCAGGGCAGATGACTTATCTTTTTTTTTTCTAATCATAAACTTCTTCTGCAAACTAAACAGTGTCTTGTTTCTTAGTTTATTGGTGAAACAAAAAAATCCATTGTTTCTCGATTTCGAGAAAAGTAAGCGTAAATAGTGTTCCGGTTGCTCAATGTTTATTACATTTTTATTGAAATATTCCAATAAATTTTGGCGAGTCAACTCTGTAAAGATGAATGGCAGCTTTACAAATGATAGCACTTTACAAATGCATAGTAAATGCAATCAATTATTAAATAAAAATTATAAACAAGGGCTTAAGGGTTTAAGTATGAAAATTATTTAAATAAAATTAAAAGGGTCTATGAATTAATTTTTATTTATAAATTTATTAATTGAGACATTTTTTTTATAACACAAGTGTTAAAAAATAAATAAAATTGTTTTAAAACATGTTTGATTTGTTTACGTCTTCATTATTTGAATGTTTAAGCAAAATTAAAGCGTTATAGATATAAATTTATTATTTTCGCGTCTTTTAGATATGTGAGTTGTTTTGACAGCTTGTTCGAGAAACTTCTTAGAAAACATAGTTACAAATCTCACTTACTCACAGAATATTTTCAATGACATATATTTCTCTAAAAGAAAAATTACGGAATTACTCTTTCAATAAAGAAGCGATTTTTTTTAAATATATCGTTCTTGTTTTAATTACTTCCTTTAAATGAAAATTTTCTCAATGTGAAAGTTAAAGAAAAAAGGCACTACGAATTTTTGTTCAAAAAATTACTTAACTTTTAATTCTTAGCAAATCTTTCAAAATGCGAAGATAGTCTTCCCATCGCATTATGCAAGTGGATCCACGCCGTCTGTGGTTATACTTTCGCATAGCATAAGAGAACCGCCTCCGTGCTTAATGGTTTGAGATTTATGAGCTGAATTTGATGCGGCCGATGGCTTGGCCCAATACCAAACCTTTTCATCCGCTTAGTATCTATTGATTTTGGTCTTACCCAAAATATATACAAAAAATGTCAACGTCAATGTATATGCATATTAAAAAAAGTGTGCGAATCTGGTATTGCATACGACTTGTATTAAAAAGAAAAAAATCGCAATTTAACGTTTTTGGAGATCATGGAAGCTTTGTATCCAACACGTTTAGGAGCCCTCTGGGCAGTTCATCTGATAACATCTACAGAACAGACAGAAACTGCCGCTTTCCTGTTATAAATTTTGCCTGAAACGAAAGAACTGACTTCAGTGTCAATAATTATTTTCGGACTTCCACTTTTTGTTGGAAAATTTATATCTGGATAAGAATTTTTTAATTAGCAATTATTCTAGGCACTGGCTGCTGTCCTATTCAAAAAAAAATTTTCGATTTTTCGAATTGAATTGCACTTTTAGCCTGTTCTAGAACTGCGTCTTTTAAATTAACAGATAAGGGCTTCATTTAACTTTTTATTTTTATTTTTCACCTTAGCACGCACACAATCTTTAAGTTTTCCAAATTAATAATGTTAAATGCAAAAATATTTCTACTAATGCAGAGTAAATTCGGTATTTTTTGGCTGGTGCAAAAGTGAGGCAATGCAATTGAGTTAAAGAGGTCGGTATATTCTGAATAAGAGGACCGAATAAAGTAATGCTTAATAATTTTTTTTAAGAGAGAACAAAATATTTAATCAAAAAAATTCAATTTTTTTCTTTTTTTTTTGTAAAACAAGCAGGAAAATATGAGAACATTTACACAAATTTTACTTACATTGCCTCATTTTTGCACGATAGTGTATATTGTTTAATAAATTTTTTCTGAACCATGCAAAATTAATAAAAAAGGAACAAAATGTTTATTCCTATATCAATGCTAAAAAATGGGAAATCAAAAATTTAAATCAGCTCGCATGAAAAATTACTTTTTTGAATTATGACACTAATGAAGTAAATTATAACATAACGCAGCGTATGGTGTTTTTTGAATTATATTATAAACTACTTATACGCTGAGTATACCGGTAATTTATATGTCATGTACTTCAATAGTTTTACCATTTAACCACAGAAAAAATAAAATGCATGCAACCTTTAGAAAACACAAGAAAATATTTCTAATCAATTTCTAATCAATACTGTTTTAAATCTCTTGAGAAAACAACATATACACTCATACTCTTATAAACGAATACAAAGTAATCAACGATAGCTTTAAAACGCAGAAGAAATAACATATTAAAAGTACAAACAATAATGCTAAACAACAGTGATAACAAGGAAAAACAAAAGATTTGAGAAATGTAAGCAGAAATAAAAGAAAAAAAACAACACAACCACAGTAACAGTATCAACAAACAACCATAAATATATGCAAGCAAAACAAATAAAATGTTAAAGAAGTACACACATACATACACTAACTCTGACATAACGACAAACTGAAAATCAAATCAATTAGCAAACACAATGGCCACAATATTCCCCATGGCTACGCATACAATCACAGCATTAACAACACAATCATCAATACACAACACAATACAACAACAATAGCAACGACAGAAACAACGATTTTATACATTATTCTCTTTAAATTTTTTCTCTTATTTACTATTCGCATAACAACAAAAGCAACAAACATAAATGCTCTAAAGGGACATATGTTAGAGGGTAATACAGAAAAAAACTGAACCAGCACTACGAAAACGCACACAAACAGAACACTACTAAGGCAAAGAGAGCGAAACTATAGTATGGAAAAACATGAAACATCTCCAATAGAGAATTGTGTGGATGTGTGTATGTGCAAAACGTAGAAAACAAATTAAGTTTAAATAAAAGTGTTTACCTAACTACAGCAGTCCCTAAAGTTGAAAACAAAAACTAAAAACTATTCAACTCACAATATTTAAATGATTCAATTGGTTCACTTACGTGTAGAAGTGTGCGTAAAAGGTTAATGTCGAGATTGAATTTTAAGCTTCAATTGTTGCGAATAGTATTTGTTGACCTCTTCTCAACTTATCAGAACAGATATTAGATACAGCAAACAGTAATGTGTGGTTTATTTTGAGCATTAAAATTCGTAATTAAAAATTGCAAAAAAGTGGAAATAAATCATGCAAAAAGAGAAAAACTATGTATGTATGTATAAATTAAAAATTACAATTTTTTTTCAAATTTATTTTTTATTTTGAGCATTAAAATTCGTAATTAAAAATTGCAAAAAAGTGGAAATAAATCATGCAAAAAGAGAAAAACTATGTATGTATGTATAAATTAAAAATTACAATTTTTTTTCAAATTTATTTTTTATTTTTTTGCTGTTACTTTGAATTATTTAGGAAAATTTTATTTTTACAAATTCGTCCATAACCGATAGAACAGAACGGAACAGAAAACCAAACTACATATATATGTCTTTCATATACAAAATAAAAACAGCTGATTTTTAACATAACGTAAAGACTATTTCTGCCTTAAAGATGGAATACAAATGACGTTTTTATAATCCGAAGTAGAATATCTATCAAAAACCACAACACTTCCCAGCCATGTAACTTTCAACAAAACTTATACAGTAGGTGGAAAAATAGTTATCCAGCTTCGTGTTTTAACAATGGTGGGTATACAAGTTAATAATATCGATTTGAGCCATATATGGCATAACTGCCATATGGTTTGTGTCAATAATAACAAATATGATATTTTGGAGGGTAAACATCTGTCTTTGTAATTCAGTATTCGGTAGACTCCATAATGTAAACACACATTTCGGGCATAACAAATGTGTCTTGCGGGGAAGTCTAATAACCTTCTTTCATTTGAAGTAAACGGCTGCTGAAAGTTATCGATTGTGGGTAGAAGCTTACGGTCAACATGCACCAACTCAAAAAACTTGTGAACGATGGCTTATGCGATTCAAAAGTAGTGATTTCAGCACAGAAGAAAAGGAGAGACCTAATCAGAGGAAAAAGTTTAAAGGTGAGAAATTGGAAGCATTACTCGGCGAAGATTGTTGTCAAATGCAAGAAGAACTTGTATTATTGATCACAACAAGCCATTTACCTTCGTTTAAAAGCAGTGGGATTCATTCAAAAGCAGGAAAATTGGGTCCCATATGAATTGGAGCCGAGTGACGTTGAAAGGCGATTTTATATGTCGGAAATGATGCTTGAACGCTACAAAAAGAAGTCATTTTGCATCGTATTGTTGCCAGTCATAAAAAATTGATACATTACGAAAATCCCAAGCGCAAAAAATCATATGTAAAGCCCGGCCAACTAACCAAATTAACGCCGAAACCTAATATCCATAACATCAAGGAAATGCTCTATATTTGGTGGGATCAAAAATGTGTTTTGTATTATGAGCTATTGAAATCAGGTCAGTGTTGGACAATCACAGACCAGAATATTCGACCAGATACGAGGCCATAATCTTCCACCATGGTAACGCTCGGCCACATGTTGCAAGAGTGGTCAAAAACTACTTGGAAAATTGTGGATAGGAAGGTTTGGCTCACTCGCCTTATAGCCTTCGCTTCACTTCAGAACAGAATATTAGAAATTTGCTGGACTCGTTTTTTACTTCAAAACTGGATCTGTTCTTTCGTCGCAGAATCTATATGCTACCAGAAAGATGGAAGAAAACAGTGGCTAAAGATGAACAATGTTTTAGATAATATTTAAACTCATCTATGCTTATATTTTTCAAGCAAGAAAATCGACATTATTAATTTGTATACCCAATAGTAAAATTTATTTTAGTGCACTACCTTTCGTCGATAGGCATTTCCAAATCAAAAAGAAGCTAAGGACGCTTTGAGGTTTCCAGATTGACATTCGAATTCGTTTGATACATATTATTTATTAATTGTCATTATTTTTTGTGTGCAATAGTTAAACTAAATATAAACGCATAATAAAGTATAAATCTAAAAAAAAAATATTTGCTAACCACTTACAGAAAATTTTTACTACGAATATACTTAACGAAAGAATTGATTTGCCACCTTTTACCGATTAGAATTAGAAACCTATTTGATATTTCATTAAAATCATTAACCGTAAAAAAGCGCTTGGTATTCTTAACTAACTATCCAATAAAAATTATGGAAGATTTAACTCACATAGCAATCAAAATTATTCTATTTCTATTTAATGTTATTATCTGTCACAAACAGTATCAAACAATGGGGAAATTTATTGATATCCATGATAGTAAAACCAGATAAAGATCATAACAATATTGATTCATATGTATGTACGTATTAAAGACCTGCATGAATGCCAATAAAAAGCAAAGTTGTGCATTCAATTTTAAGTGAATTAGTGTTGTGATCTCATTCATCTTATGCAAATTTAAATATAAATATATCTTTAATAAGTTCTTAATACTTCTGTACGCATTACTATCTATTTTTATTGAAATATTGTGAAGAGAATTATGAGCACACTAAATACATCAGTGAATGACACACAATACACAGTAAATTATTCATTGTGCTAATTTCTGCTTTTAGTTTTAAGAAAAACATTATGTTGTCCACTACACAACACATAAGTAATGAGGAAAATGGGTACAGCAATCTAAATGATTCATTCACAAAAAAAAAACATGCATCCACTGAAAAAAACATGGATTTATTTAAAAAAGGCATTTTTAGTTACGTTGATGTTATTGTTTGTGTTTAGTACTTCTACAAACGAAAAGCACAATAATCTTGTGAGAGCGCTGTATAACAGTGCAGTGTTAATTTCACTGTGGGTAAGAGAAATGAATGCAGAAATGCAGGTTTCTAATACAAATATGCCAATAAGTCTTCTATCTAACCTACCAGAACTACTCGAGTAAAGAAATTTCTAAGCCTTCAATTGTTATCTCCGATCATATGAAATAATCCTAACTTTTTTGCTCTTTACAAACAAGGTTTCTATCAAACAGACTCCAGAATTTTTTTGATTTAAATCAAGCATAAAAGTTTTGTATAAAAGGAAAAGTTGGCTGTATATCACGATCTTCAATTTAATTTATTTAACTTCAAAAAGGTTGTAAAAAGAAGTCAATTGTTTAAGGGACATTGTCGTTAAATCTTGCACTAGCCAGAGTAAATCCAGAAACGGTTTATTATGGCCAAGTGTGGAAAATTACAATATGATTTCTTCAAAAAAATCACCTAAGCTTAATGTTACTACGAAATAGTTTATAAAACAGCCAAGAAGCAAAAGAAACAATGTTTATCTTTTACAAACTAAATATAAGTGCTAGTCAACAAGTTGTTACATGACTTATTTTTTTTTTTGCCTTAAGAAAATCTTCATAATCCCACAAATTAAATAAATATAGTCTTCACACACTTTATGATGTTATAAATAAAATACAACAACTATTTATTTGTAAGCCAGAGTATATGAGTGAGTATATGTAGAACAAGATTAATAACAAATACAGTTTGAGTATCTCTTGCCTTATGGTAAAAAGCACTTCGAAAAATCCAACACAAAAACTTACATTCGAAAGAACTCACACAGCACAATTGTACTACAACATGGAAAATATAAGAAGATAAAAAAGAAACAAAACAAAATTAATACATATCTATATATAAACATAATTTGTTATACAAAAATGTTTGTGTGTGTACATCATGTTTGTGTTTGAGAATTTAAGCAAATTTCTCTTGTATGGCTTTAGGCAATATAACAAGTTGTTAGGGATCTCTTTTGCTTTCGTTCTCTTTCCCCCTCCACCGTACATTTGCCTTAGTTATGAAAACAAGCAAAACAATACACGCATGTAAAAACAACAAAACCACTTTATCATGTGCTTGTTAAAGAATATACTACCCAGAAGCAAAAACACACACATATGTATATACTATGTAAGTATGTACATAAACACAATATTATAAGTTGAAAAAGAAACTGACAACAACAAACATTACAAAGGAGGACAACAACAGCAACACCTATATTTTTTGGAATATTTCGTATTTTTATTTAATGCTCTTGAACGGGTTTTTCTTATTTTTCTCTTTTCTACTTGGACACATCAAAAGCATGTACGAATAAGGCAAACAAAACAATAAGAACGAAAAAATGACAACAGTTTTAAACACACACATACACAAAATAGAGTTGTTAAAACAACTTTTAGCCTTTGAGCAAAATAAAACAAATAAAACAGTAAAAGTCGGTCAGCTTGATATAAATTATAGCCTACAATGCCATCAAGATAACAATTTAGAGAATTTTTTTTTCTTACTACAGTACATATGGTATCACAGTTTTGTTTTTTTAATTTTACAAGAATTTTAATTCATAATTAATTTTTAATATCTGTCGCATTTCAGTGGAAGCCTAAAGTATCATGCTGCAGCTTACGGAGAGGGTTTGGTCATTTTACGCTTGAAAGTATATACGATAACAAATTGAGCCCTAACGGAAGAAACAAATTTTTGGCAAAAAAAAAGAAAACTAATGCATTGCGTGTGACATAAAACAATTTTATAAATTTATTGCTAAAAACCGTTGCAAAAGCTGAATATTTAAAACATAATGGTAAATTTCCATAAATTCTTAACCCTCAGCTCACTCTTGTTTACAAAACCAGGCAAAGGAAATATTTTTACATACTTTTAACAAATATTGTTAAGATATGTTCAAACAATTTTTTATTATTTCCTTACTCATAAATAAGCAAAGAAAACATATTAATTTATTCAAAAATATTTTTTTATAACGGGCTATTTAAAAAGCTATTTTACTTATCGTCTTGCGTAATTTTTCTTTTTCGTATTATCTATGTATGTATGTATGTATGGGGCACTCGCTAAGAATTATTTGATGAAGGTTAAACTTTGAAAAAATTTGGGTTAACATATAGTTTTAGATTTGTAAGGTCATAGTATAACAATGGCTAACTTTTTGCCATCATACAAGCTTCATAAAAAGTTATTGGCTCAATGACTTATAATTGTTGTTACAATGTTACAAATAAAAAAGATATCTCATCAAAATTATTAAAATACAATTTAAAACATTGTCCCATATTCACAGTCCAACACTAAAGTCGACTCTTGCTAGAATAAGTCTTTAACTTAAAGCCTTTTACTATATTTTTCATATTCATAGTTGAAAATAAAGTAAGCTGGCTTTAAATGGGTGTCAGCAACAATTTGCTTAATGTTTAGATAGAATTTTTTGTAAAATACTTAAAACTGTAAGCTCTGAACAGGTGGTTTTAATTATTTATTATTTAAATCTACAATGAGGAGCTGGGTCCCTGCTAATATTTTTTTGGTCAATGAATTCTCGAAATTAGTAATTCGTGGTTTTTATTCAAATTGCATCGAATTGTGTTTAAAAGCATAACTATCCCCGTAAAGTGTTTCAAACGCAAATAGATATAACAACTGCCTAAAATATGGATAAGGCAATTTTTCTAACATCAGTTATTTTCTGCATTTTTTTTCGTGACCAATATTGTCAAATTCACAACAAATCGTCATATCTGGTAGCTGTAGTTGTAAGCGTGTAAATATCATATTTTACAGTTCAGATTATTATTAATTCCCATAACATTCCATGAAGGAATATGGGGACTTCTCTCAGTCAACGAGCTACACCCGATTCCATTTTTAAACTCATTGAAAGGGACCTACAGTTTAACGCCGGCTCCGAACGGCACATGCATTTAGAGAACTTTTCAATAGTAGTGATACTCGTAACCAGTTACTAGCTAATGTTATGAGGTGATACCGCTGTCGAAAAACGTTTTTCTTTTATTAAGATGGTCTGGCTTGGTATTGAACCGACGACCATCTGGTTGGTAGGCGGGTGCTTACCTACCTTACCACAGCGGCACACAGTTCAGATATTTGAGAAAAATATCCTTGGTATTGTGTTATATAATATTGTTACGAAAATAAAAAAGCTATGTAACCTATAAGGAGAGGTGGACAAAAAACTTTTTAATACATGTAACACAAACATAATGAACGGAAATGTCTTGTAGGAAACAATACATACGCATATACGACTGTTCAGGAAAACCAAATTTCGTAATAGTTCGCATCATCACAAAATACTAAATCGCCATCTTTGCTCCGAAAATCATCTTGTCTATATCGAAAATATGAGACTTTTGTGTTCTTATCTAACAAGTTCCATTGCTGTAATCTTGGCTATAATTTTAGAGTTCTTAGTCTCGAACAGGACTATTCACATCAGACTGCTTTATAATATTAGGTTTTCTCGAAGGAAAGTGGATTCACCCCAAATAGAAAATTCATCTTTTGCAATAATCATTTCGTGAAGTTTACGAGTAGAGGCATTGTAGGTAAAGAAACATTATTGTTTCGAAGAACTGGTCATCGGGCTGATAAAATGTTTCGATATATGATTTTGTTCTTATTTTTTCTCGTAAATCCACGTGTAGCGGTCATGCAGAAACAACAATCATATTCGTAATTCTGTGGTTCACTCCATATCATTGGTTTCATAAATTACATGATCCTTCTATCGTCGTCAAGACAACCTCTTAAAGCACTTGCACAGATATTACATCATATTTTGGCAGCCAATATTTGTTTCTTTCATCGATAGGAAATCCAAAGTAATGTTTATAAGCATTTTTAATTTGGGAAGTTATTGTATGGCGTTATGATTTAAAGTTAATTCCCCACAGATGCAGCAAAACAAATCTAGAGAACTTTTGCAAGTCAGAGTCCTTGACATACTGTAAAACAAAAATCCATTATAAATAAGCTAAACTCTATGTATAACTTTTATAAAACACCATAATAAAAAAATATAAAACGGAAATAGTTCTTAGAGTAAATTTCAATATTATTTTCGGTCTCGCAATCAAGTGTTGAATGCTAAAAAAACATTGTGTTATCTTTCTTAAAAGTGCATTTTGTACTGCTGTTTTTACCATCTTATCTTAGAATATTTTCCACTTACCATAGCCATAGAAAATGAACCCTTTACTTTTGTCAAAGTTAAACACCTGCCTTTATGGGTTATTTTACTTTCAACACACACCTGGCTTTGATTAAAATGCTTAAAATGCAAAATTCATATTCTAAGAATTTTTTTATAACGTTTTGAATATAAAGTAAAAAATTTCCACTAATTTTGCAAGGAAAAAATTTTCCGCTATTTTCAAAGAAAACATTTTTCCGATAATTTTGGGCAAAGTTAGGTACCTGCATTTATTTTTGAATAAAATCAGCAATAGCCAACCCATTTTCATGATTTAAAGCTTATTTTATTCTCAACATCTTAAGCTTTAATTTAAGTGTTTAATATCTCAAATTTTCAATCTGTTAAGATTTTATGTGTTTTTGAAAAAAATGCTATAATTTTGCGGTATTTTTCTTTTTTTCTCAGCTAAGTTATGAATAACTCCGAAACTGGTGAAATTACAACAAAATGTTGTTCAAGTGAAATTTTCACGTCAATAAAAAAAAAATTTTTAGCCCGATGGAAAAAAACTGAGAACGAATTTGAATTCAGCGCATCAAACTCATTATAAATATTACATATAGTTTTATTTAAAGGCGGTTTTTGCTGTAGACCAGTGTAATTAGTCATTGGTTAGTGCTTAAGCGGGATACCCATTCAACATGTGACTTGGTCACTAAACTCTGCTGATTTTTGCTTTAAATTTTCAATAGATAGTTACAAACGATAGCAAAGTTACTTTTCGGCAAGAGCTGCTATCAAACTGTCTGATTTAGTCTTATAGTGCGATAGCATTACACATACATATGTACATATGTTTATCATCGTCCAATTACAATTTTATGATTCGACATGTTCAAGTTGTCTTCGTAGGAATTTTGGAACGATTCAAGTACTTAATTGTGAATCCGAAATTTTTAATAAAAATATGAAAATTTTAACACAAGCAGATTTTAAATTTAATTTTTAAAGTTATGTAAGGTGTAAAATAGCAAGAGCTTTTTGTCGATGTTTTCGTTCCTTTTATTAATTCTTAGTTTTTGATTTGCAAGCAGTTTTGTTGCTGATATTTGCTTAACGTTTTCCAGCAATATGTATGGGATTAGTCAGCAGTGTTTAGTTTACTTATTTGATTTTTTCTGTACCCGTTTTATATCTCTTGTACTTCTGAAATTGATTTCACTCTGTTTGTCATGTCAGCAATAAGACATAAGGAGTTATTTAAACAAGAAATAAGACTAAAAGTAGAATTGTGTAGCACAATATATGATTTCTATAGCGAATTGTTATTTAAAAATTTTCAAACTAAACTTTTATAACCAATTTGCTTAGCCTCATTGACAAGATTTACCTGTTATATTCATCATTTCAAGTTTTACATTAACAATATTTGAGCCTAAATGACGACTTGTAGTTGTTTAAATCTGAACAAATTTTATTACATTTCATAATACTAAGAAATTTTTATAGCATAAGCCAATTATTATTCTTTGAAGTATCACCATAGCAATTAAATATATTATATTATTGTTAAATTTCTATTAAAAAAAATAATTAATTAAGATGTATTCTGCATTATGTAACAATTCGTACTGATATAGAGTGGGCCATTTAAAAGTTCAAATTTAAAAATGCAATAAAACAGAAACGGTTTGAAATTTTGGAAAATGTACTTTTTGGTGTGAAGTACAATTGTTCCGGTTAGAAATGAAATATCACTTCATTCATATAGCTGCCGTAGCTGTCCTCTCAATACCCTATTCAATCGGGCTAATTTTCGAGAACTTTTTTAAGTGTATGGGTTCGTATCTCGGCAATGGCATCACGAATGTTGACCTTCAAATGCACAATTGTTTCTGGTTTGACGGCTTAATATTTATCTTTAACAACCACCCATGGAAAATAGTCCAACGGTGTCAAATCGCAGCTTCTTGGCGGCAACTTAAATCACTATTTCGGCTAATTAAATGGCCATTATACGTTTGACGCAATAAATTTATTGTAGCATCAGATGTGTGGCAAGGTGCACCATCCTATTGAGGGGGCACAAAAAATCGAACGGCGTGGTTGCGCAGTTCTCGTTTTCAAAGAAATATGGAATTGAAATGAAATTTTTCTTATTAAAGTACCCACCAAGATGAAAATAAATTTGATCCGAAAAGATGGTGTTTGAAGTTTTTTGAATTTTTTTTTTTGCAATTTCCGACCAATTGTCTTTGTTTTGGAAATAAATTGAAAATAAATCACAACGTTGCTCAAGCGTAAACCGATTCATTTTGTTCAGTGGAGAGAATATACTGAATTTTGTGACAGACTAGATTAGAAGGACATAAATATCGCCAGATTCGAAATAACCGCTGTTTCAAATTTAAACAGATAGATGGTTCACCCGATTTTTGGCAGATAGTAAATTCAAATACAAACACTCTCACTCCTTGCTAATTGGTGGTAATCCTTATTTTAGCGTTGTAATTTTTCTTAGTAGATGGCGTTTTTCCCTGATCATTCGTCTGATGTATATACGTCTTCATCGCCAGAGGTAAGCTGGAAGTTCAGGGGCTCTTCTTCTTTAATTTTTTGAATGGAGTTGTCTGGAGGAAAGCTGACGTCTCTACATTAAATACTCGAAACTACAATTAAATTTATTCGTCATGTTCTCTGCTAGGGCTCTAACCTGGGTCGCTTGTATTGTTATTGTGTTATTGTGTTAGTGTGCTCTAACCCCTGCGACACTATGAATTTAACGATAATTGTTTAAGGTGATAAATGTCAATGACTTTTTGTGAAATAAAAAAAGGCTATAAGGGGCTGGATGTCTCATTACTTAATACGCATTTATCTGAGAAACTCTGCGTTTTTTTTTTTCTTGTGAATTATAGATTTGTGTTTGTCTTTATCGCATAACGACACAAAAACTAGCTTGGATATCATATGAACATCGGTTAGCTCGTTTTTGAAGTCATCACATAATAACGATTATGATCGAAAGTGAGCAATAGTGGCCTACAGCTTCTGCCTCAGCCACCAGACACACTTTCATTCTTTGGTCGTTTAATAAGCTTATGGTTAACTGAACCTTCGATTTCATGTTTACTAAGATGATAAAAATCAATGTTTGGTTTTTATAGGAGGTTCCATGCCCACTTATCCAACTCCACCCACTTTTTGACTGATGATTTGTATTGACTATTGAGCTATTTGAACCAAATTTAGAGATGTTCAGAAACTGCTCAATCCAAGTGTCCGCCATGCTGTGCCTGTACAAAATCGGTCATCCACATAGCCGATTCCTCACTGTCGCCCATTACTTACTAACGGGACGGCTGTCGTGTCTTTCCAATAGTCAAAACTTTCTGAAAATTTCTACATAGTGCCGGCCTTTCGCTTATTATAGCATAACTATGTTTATGTCTTATATTAGAAAAGAGTTAACACAAGCAGTGTTACACTGGAAATTCGTTAGAGAATTATACACTTACGCTGCGTACAAATGAGTTCTATATAGACAACAGAACAAAAAAAAAAAACAAACATTTACACAAAAGAAGGTTACAGGAATAAATAACCAAAAATAAAAAATAAAATCTATGAAACAGAGAGGATGGCAAAGATAAAATAGATGAATGAATGATTTATGTGAAATATTTTAATAGTTGCCAATACCAACAGTATATACAATACAATTACATATATTGTCTCTATTTCTTGTATAAAAACTTAAGAAAACACACATACATTCACATACATATTCTATTAAAAAATGAAACCATACAAATATATTTACACTTACACGTTAAATTTTATAAGAAAAAAGGAAATGAAAACCTATGGAATGATAAAAAAATACAACAGATAATAAAGAAAAGAAAATAAAAAAAATAGCAAACAAATTGTTTGTTCATATGTCTATTATATGTTTAATATTGATGACAACGTTGTGATAAGTAAGGCTCTCATTATTTACTTGCATGTGTTAACTATGTTTACATGAATATCTGTACTGTTAGGATATGCTGTGTTTAGTTGCTGTTATCAATACAAATTTGCATTTGATTAAATTTAAAACATGACAGAAGACATACGCAATCTTTTTACATACACATACATACATATATTCACAGATAATATTGATTCTTGATGCTTGCCATTGTATTTGTTTTAATAGTGTGAATGTGTGTGCGTTTTATTTGTTATGTTTATAAAAAAAATATTTAAATTATATCCTTATAGTCTCATTATTTTCGTTGAATTACAACAAATTCAGAGAAGCTGTTCGTTCATTCGTTCGTTGTCTTCTGATTAGCTTTGATTGTATTGACTTAATTATTATCATTGTTTGAATACATCATTATATTTATGTATGTATGTATTTATGTATGCATTTAATTATAAAGTGATTGAAACTTTTGATAGTAGAAAAATGAAAATGAAAATGAACATTCATCAGATTAACTTATGTTGTACATCTAGACCATAATCTGTGTCGGAAATAAGCCAGTTAAAATAAAATATCGTAATTAACGAGATATGTTCGATTTGATGGACAATCGAAAACATTCTCTAAAAATTTAATATCCTTGTATGCAAACTCAAACGTGATCAAAATAGTAAAATGACTAAATACTAGCGTAACAGCGTACACTCTCTGAGTGTATTTGATACGTGTTATTGGGAAATTAGTTGATATAACTTTTAAATGAATATTTCTCTTTACTTGTCTTCCAGCTAAGTAGATTATCAGTCTACTCTAGTCGGTCTAATTAAAATAATGCTATCAGGGCTGTCCGACTTGGGGTTATTTCGTTTCCAAAAAAGGATGAAAATTGTCATTTGGGGTTTGGGTTTTCAATGAGGATATTTAACAAACAATTTGGATTTTTTAGGGAAATTTGTTAAACATTTTGTTCTTTAATATTAAAATTATTCTGTGTACACCAGTACATGTTTAATGGTCATGATAAGCTTACGTTATGTTATGTTAAAGAACACAAAAAAGTTGAACTAAACACACATTGATAACAACTGGGCGGCCTTTAAAGACAGGCTTGTCTGGCTATGACTGTAGTCATGCTAAGTTGTCCCACTGCAGCCATTGAAGCCATAATAGAATTTACACCCCCGCACCTGTTTGTTAAGAAGCATGATATGAAAAATATTTTGATCGTATGGTCGTGTTGTCGATCACAGACTATACGAATCCTAAACTAGTTATAGAATGATATAGAATGAGAGATGTTTCCTGAACTCGGGAAATAAGTTTCAGGGCCTTGTGTAGAACCAAGGAGTGTAAAGTGGTTCAAGGATGGATCGAGGACTGACACGAATGTAGGAGTGTGTTGCAAGCTTAAATTCACACAATTTCTGTGTGCGCTGGAACAAACCTACTCAGAGGCAACATAGTAGCGCACGTTGAAGCACTGGCTTCAAGTTTGCTGAAATCGTGTTTAGTCTAAGAATGCTTTGACTATTTTCAACAACGTGGTGAGGCTAACAGTGTCTTGCTTTGCTGATGGACTCGCAAGGGCATGGTTGTGTGCCGCTATGGTATGGTAGGTCAGACACCCGCATATCAATCAAAAGGTCCTCGGTTCAATACATGAACAGACCATATAAACCGGGTGCAGCTTATTGATTGAGAGTAGTCCCCATTTTTCAACTTTGGATGTCGAGAGAATTATGTCTGCATGTGCAGAAAGAGTAATTGGCCTTTATTCCCATATATCTGTAATTCTCAACGATTTTAAGCGAAGACTTAAACCGATTTAAAAGTAAAAAAATCGGCTTTCTATATAAAAATTTTTATTAATTAAACAAAAGCTTTAAAAGCTTTCAAAGTAGCTAGAAATCTTATTCTCATAGAATAAATTTTATATTTGCACATATATCCAGAAGTAGATTTTTTTTCTTCTAAGTTAATGCTTGCATAATTTGGACTAAATATACGCCCATTCATTCCCTTGTAAAGTAATGAGTAGTTGCAATGTATAGTGTATAACGTAGTACAAAAATACATTAAAAATTAATTGCTTAAATATACTATTTTATTTAAAGGGATTTATTTGGGAGTTTTTTCTCTTTAGAGGGGATATTTTAGGTAAATTTTTTTTCAAATTTTGGGTAGAATGATAAAATTTATCTGGCAGCCTGGTACTGTCATCTGCCGAAGCCTAGACCTTTTTATGTTGTTTCTGTATTTGATGTTGATCATCTGGAGAGAATTAAACTTCTTTAATTATTTACCCCTAAAAAAAAATACTTTAAATTCATTTTAAGAAAACTTTGTATGAAAAATTTCAAATAAAATACATTTGAAACTCTTTTAAATTTTATGATTATGGGGGTTAAAATTCAAAACCATGATAAGAAAAAGTCAAAAAAATTGTAAATTGTTTTTCTTGTAATTGCCGGGACTCGGACCTAGGCAGCTATAAGTTTTATATGCAAGTTCTTAACACTCTAACTGGCCAATATTATTTTGGGCTAAATAAATAATACTGGTCTGATAGTTGGGGGAAAACAATAATTTAAAGTAAAAAGTTGAAAAACATTAAAAACTTACACTCCAGCTAAGAAGATATGGTGCCCAAACTTGCCTGTTAAGTCAAACAAATATTTTTACAAAAGAAGGCTTTGGAATATTTTTATTTAAACATTTTTTATTATATGTGGAAAGCATTTGCGATTTCGATTTACACCCCTTCTCCATCTTACACATTACTTTACCGCTCCGGCCTAAAACATCAGGCATATGTCCAAGTTTACCAAACCGGATCTTTTTACTTACTTTGCCTGTAAGCTTGCAAGCTTTAGTTTTGAGATTTTCTAACAGGTTTTTTAACGGAAGTATTTGCTTAACAGCAAAGTACATCTGCCACTATCTAAGTCTGGTAATTTTAAATAAAAGATATCGTTGCAACCAATTCCATGAATGCATTTAAATAGGTGATATGAATTCAATAATGACATATCAATTAGACGATAAAATTAAGGTAAGGTCCATTTTCATTCTAATATGGTATCGTCCTAGTAAGCTGTTCATTATATTATCGCCACCCATATGACAATTGTATTCTTTGATTATATTGGGGTCTACTTCAACATAGAATTTATTTTTCCGATCGAAACGGCATGTTTGTCACAATTGTTAGTCGCTAATTTCAGTTTTAAATGGTATAATACCCACATAAGTTAAAAATAACCGCACACATTTTGTGTCCAGCCACTGCACACAAGAAAGTTCAAAGCCAAAAATACAGCCACCAAACTCGTTGGAACATTTTAAGTGGCAATTGTATTTGAAACTGCTATATTTTCATAAAAAAAGGTCTATCAAAAGAAAAAAAAAATTATGCAAATCGAACTAATAGCCGACAGTTCCGCCTTTAGGCGATTTCAATTTTTACCAATAAAAAGCTAAACTTTACAATAAAATTGAATAAACAAAAAAATAAATTAAAAATAAAGGTACTTACCTATTACAAATAAATTTATCTTTCATAAATTGTTAACAAAAATTGTTTTTTAATATTTTTTAAGTTTCACTAAAATCACAAATAATTTTTTTACGCACTGTATGTAGAAATTTGACTTTACGGTTCGAAATATTAAAACCCAGAGACAAATGCATGTTTTTTATTTGTCATAATAAGTAAATTGTGTATTTCATACTTACCGTTATAATAGAACTTCTAAGAAAATTCAGCAGGTTTGCCGGTTAGATGGTTAACTATAACATGACTAAATTGGCTCAGGAAGATAATCGATCTTCACGCAATATAAACGCGCTTCTTTTCTAAATCTCTGTGATAAGCCTAAAAATTAAGCATATTTTTCTTAGTATTTTCAATACTTGTTGCCTTAGCCGCCCTATACATAAATGTTGGCTTCATAACTTTTTCACATGGCCATACATAGAGCATAGAACAATTTTCAGCAATAATTCAATCTAAAGTCAAAGAAATAACAGTTGGTATTTAGTAGTATAGACTTTATTTATATCTTTAACCCATGACAAATTTTGTTTATCTTAAAATATATTTTTAATAGTTTTTATCTAATATTCTAATGTTTTCATTCAAATAAGCCAATAAAATCGCCATGCATAAATCATATTCATTTTGAATATATTCTGTAGCGACCAAGTACATTAATTCGATTAAAATATATATAATTACAACTCTTGAAAAAGTAAACATCGTTTTGTGAAATAAGCGAAAAAGTGATCAAATAAAATACGTCCGCAACTTCAAGTAAAAAATCTGTCAGTACAAAAGTTATTACAAATTTAAACTCATCCCATTGTATACTATTATGTCAATAGTTAAAATTGAAATAAAATATTTTAACACATACAACAAGCATCCGATTTGGATGAGTCTCATTCCCAATACATTGTAAGATTGAATGTTCATTCGAAGTAAAAAGGCTATTGCACTAGCATCCGATTTGGATGGCTTTGTAATGCATTGCATTGTTATTGTAGTTTTTATAAATTTTGTTTGTTTTTTGCTGCTACTTTGTCAATTGTTCTTTTTAATTCCAAATTAAAAAATTAAAAAGAAAAATGTTTTTGAAAGTGCAAGTGGACTAACCGTGTGCGCGATGTAGAGTAAGAAGCAGTTTATATAGAATGGATTATGACCTATAAGCTGGATTTTCATTTTGTATAAATAAATAAAAAAAATAAAATAAGTATTTGACAGTTAAAACCCATCCAAACTTTACTTACAATATCTGTAGCATTCGACCCATCTAACCTTCACTTACAATGTCTGTACCATCGGATCTATCCAACCTTCACTTACAATGTTTGTTCTGTCGGACCCATCCAACCGTCACTTACAATGTCTGCTCTATCGGACCCATCTTACGGCTTAGACCAACGCTGTATAAATGTAAATATGAATTGTATACTGGCATTTGATGGGTCCCACTTACATTGTCAGTGGTCTCGAATGGAAAATGTAGTAAAAATTTTGCTGGGTCATAGCCCTGAGGTATGCATATGTGTGAATTTTTCAAGCAAACACATTAAGATTTTTCCAGATTTTTCCAAAGTTAACAGCTTTTTTCGTACCATTCATGAGCTTAAATATTTCGTTGCCAGTCGCCGAAAATTTCATTGCATAAGTAAATTGCGACGTAAAAATCTATTAGTTTCACTTCCATATAGGCGACTACAAATTTCTCGTTGCCGAGAACACAATTGAAGTTCGGCTGCCATCTATAATCGACACATTAAAATGATCATGTTCACAAATTTCATACATAAAACTACCACAATAAATTTTTTTTTTTATTTTTTATCAAAAATAGCCAACAAAATCGCCAAAAAGTCACCATGTCGTCAAGTCGAAAATTAGGACGCCAAGTAACTTTTAAAATCGCCATGTTTGGCGAGAAACTGTCAGAATTGACAACCATAACACCACATACAGATTGTGAGAGCACAATTGAGAGAATAGAAAAACGCAAAATAAAATAGATCTCGCAACTGCTTTTGCCGACAATTTTTTATGTCATTTTGTATAAAAAAAATCGTCAAGCACCAATTCTGTTTCATTTCACAGGAGATAAAAAACAACGGTCCCTCATTAACCATACAAAGAAACCAATTAGCAATTGACAATTGAAGATCTTCGAGATCATTTGAAAAACCAATGTGTTGGCTTACAGACATATATTTTTATTAGATATTTAATATAGAGAATAAAGTTATTTTTTAATTACAAAAACAACAATTCGCTTTATTTTTTATAAGAGTTAAAAACTTAATTTCAGCTGCAGCTAAAATTCCATTGAGATCACCAAAAATATTCTCTTAATAATATTTTTTTTTTTTTGTATTTGAAATAATGGTGGTTTTATAAGCTAATAGGTAGGGAGCTAGTCTTTCAGCGCGGATTGTCATGTGTTCTATTCCCACAAGTCACACTGCTTGTAATAATTAGCATATAATTTGTACTTGTTACAATGATCTAAATAAATAAAAAAGTTTCTCCCCAATGGGTTAATGATGAAATTAAATTTGCTTAAAATAACCTTAAACTTAAAATTTATTTTTAAATGCTAATAAATACACTCATCTCTTTTGGCATAAATAAGAAGTTTTCCCCAAAAACAGATGCTTCATATCGTAAATAAACAAAAATAAATTTCCAGAAAGTAATAACAAAAACAACAACGATTCTGAGTGCTGCGACAATAGCAACTAATTCGTAACATGTTATATTTTGTCATTTATATGCAAATAAGTATTTAAAGGAAAAAACTTTATAACACACCAGTGTCATGAAACACTTTTTGGCAAATATTTATTCTTACAAACACAGAATTACAATATAAAATATATGTAAAAGAACGGAAGGAAAGCGGAGGTTAAGCTCCACTTACTTTTTTGTGAGAGGAGCCAACCTCCACAATGACAGTGACAATGACAACAAAAGCAAAATCATTAACATAATTGTTATCTTTAACAAAACTGTAATTATGTTAATTTTTATAATTCTTTTTTCATAAATTCAAGCAATACCATTTCAATGTTTTTTTTACCAAATTTAAGCATTCATTCAGTGAGAAAAATCTTAAATTTTATGGAAATTAATTTTAACTTTGTATTTATGTATTCCGATAAAATGAAATTTATATAAGCAAATATACGTTTATATGGTATGTATGAGAGTATTTGGAATAAAATATATACATTAGACAGTCTGTACATATTGTATGTATGTGTGCACACATGACACTTATTACAGTAGCTTATTGTAAAACCTTGATTATCATTAAAGGTAAAGGTATGAGTGTGTCAACATATATACTGTGAGCGTCAAAATAGTGTGTATAACCTAATTTTCTGAAATTTAAGCATTTGATATTTTTTGAAGAATGTACTAAAGTTTTGCAAAATTCATAAAAGACAACAACTAAATTTATACAACAAAAACGAAATTTGTTTTATTTCTTACGCGTCGAAATAAAGTGGACAAAATAAAAAAATATGCCACAAAAGAGAGCGAAATAGAAAAACCTGGGAAGTGATAATATCTTTTAAAAGTGCTATGGAGAACATCACGAATATTATATTGGATTTTTCGTAACAGCTCTAAAATCTTGAATTACGGGTAAAAGCTGGTTTTTAGTACCTTCATGCACTTATAAGCTAATAAGTTTGCTAAATATTAACTGATTTTAAAAATCATAAAGGATTTTTACAGAAGAAAAGCCGATCTATTAAATGATGATACTTTTCTTAAGTAAACTTAAAAAATCTTTGTATGTTTCTCAAGCAATCACAGTTTTTGTTCAATTATTTAAAAATTTTCAAATTTTATAGAAGTTTTTGCGCTATTTTATATAGGAGCCGTACTATTTCTGAATTAAAAAGTACTTTATTTGTTACGATCGGATGGTAATTGACTTCGTTATAGCACCTATTGTCTAAAGCCTATGTGATAAACCATATCTATTCCGTAATTAAATACACTCTTCAAAATATAATAATCGTATTTTAAAAGACTAAAGTGAAGATTTAGTTCTAGAGAATAAGGTTTTACACTTTACTTTGGCGTTCACAGTATGTAATACAAAGGAAAAAAGTTTAATTTGTATTTATTTTTTTTTTTTTAATATCAATTTTTTGCTTCCATACATATTGTTACGCTTTAACCTTTTTAAAACATTTGAAATCTTCTAAATTGCGTAAAATAAAATAAATGCAGCGAATTTAACGTTTTACTTTATAACACTCGTTTATTTAACTTCCACTTATTAAACATCCGCTTAAGACACCAAACTATAACTCTATGACGTAGGTAAAACAGCGTTCCTTTTATACCTGACTACCAACAGTATCGAGTGTTCTGGAAAAGTCATAAACCCTCTTAAATCTTCTATTAAGATCCGTTATTTTTAAATGTTACATCCAAAAGTTGAACTGGTAACACCGTTAATAACACAATTAATGGCGACATTTCCAGGTTGATAACTGACAGTGTTGACAGAAACAAATAGACTAAAACCCCCCAATAAAGTTGTAAATATACTGATGTGGATTTATCTTCTCTTTGGGCACTTTTATTTTTGTAAACACAAAATGTGCGGAAGAGCACAAAAGTCACAGAAGAGCAAGATTTAAAGTATTATTAATACTTCTAAATAAATAAATAATAATAAAATAAAAATAATTTGGTAAATATATTACTGAAGGTATTATTTGAAATGCATAGGCAATAATGATAGAACAACAATTTAATCATAATACCAGTATAAAAGCCATGAATTATACCATGGTTCTAAAGTTCTCGCAAATGCAGTAAGCTCCGTTTATTAAAGAAAACGCTAAGTCAAAACTTAAAATAAGAAAAAAATTGAATTGTTTTATTTTCATTACTTGCTCTCCTTGCCTGATTATTTTTTAGTTTTATTTCTTTTGTAGAAATCAAATCTTTAAAGTTTTGTTCAACTACTTATACAAGATTTTTAGTTTAATTTTGTACTTTAAATATAATTTTTTTAATCTCAAATTATTTATTTTTTCTTTCTAGGTATGCATTATTTGTTTGTAATCACTTTGGATAAGTAAGTTAAAAATTATTAATTTACAGTCGCTCACATTGAAAGTCGAGCAACTCTTTACAAAAATTTTCAATGCGCTTTAAAAGAACAAAAGTAAGCATTTTCAAAATTTTTTAATTACATTTTATAAAGTACTAATTAAGAAATTAACACAAACAAAAAAGAGATTTCTACCTTTCGGGACTTTAGGGAAGCCTTTTCAAGACCTTTGGAAAGCTGAACTTTTTAGGCTCTGGTTGACGGTGATACGTATGTTCATCAACAGATACACATTCAAATGGCTTGAAATAATCAGACAATAGTTAAGATCATTAGCAAACTTTTAGAGTGATATTTAGAACGATATTTGGTAAAGTTTTGCTATTAGTGCAAAAAACAAAAAGGTTTCATATGTGTGGAAAATCACAACACGAGGGTAACTTACGTAATTTTTAAAGTATCTCTTTATCAAAAAAATCTTTTTCATTCAATAAATGCTTTTCATTTAATGTGCTAAATTGATGAGTCAGGAAAAGTCAAGAGATTTCAATTTTTCTCTTTCAAATTCAATTTTGTATAGTTTTTCACACATAGACGCTATTAGGGGTAGAGATATTACTTTCCGAGTTTAATAAGCATTACATCTTCCCAATTTTTTTTTTAAATTGCCTTTTAATAGGACTATTGAGTGTTATTTAAAGAAGCCAATAATTCAATATTATACTTCGCCGCCTATTGTGAAACTTTGATATATTACAACACTAGTGGCCCCACAGAAGAGGTTATGACAAGCAAATTTAATTGTGGTTTCGAGTGTTTAATAAAGAGACTTCTATCAATCTAAAGAAGCGCCCATGACCTTCCAGCTTACATGTGACGATGATGAGAAATATCAGGCGAATGATTGGAAGTAAACGCCACCTACTGGTAAAAAATTACAATGCTAAGAAAGGATCACAACCACCACTTAGCAATAGTCTTCACCACTACACTCAATTAGATGGAGGTGAGCTAAAGTTGATCTGCTCACTTTAAAATAAACTTGATTAATGAAACTGAAACAAAGATATGGATGCTTTTTTTAAAACCAATATGCCTCCTAGAGGAGTGACGGAGAAAAAAAAATTATGCTTTTTAGATTGCTTTCAATGTAGAAATCAAAGTCCTTTTTATTTAATAAAACAACAAAAATTTAAGACAATTATAAAAAAATGGAATGAATTATAAAATTTCACTCCACTCTTATATAAGACTCTTTAGATCTTCAATTTAAGACTTTACATAAATGTGTTAAATTTTGTTCTTAATTTTAAGTTACATTTGAAACACATACAAGCTTTTTCTAAGTAAATGCATAAACGCATTTTAATTTTTTATGATATTTTCTATAATAAAATTCCCTTCTTTCTTTTTCTTGTTGAAAAAAAGCCCTTTTGGCTCTTGAAATCACAACTGCCTAAAAGCATTTTTTAAGCAAATTAAATTCAAACATTTTATTTCTCATACGAAAAAAAGGCATAAAATAAAAAAATCATTTTATTAAATTAATTTAATTTTTTTTATTCCCTCTATGAAGCAAGCATACCAATTTCTTTGACCTTTAAGAAAAATAAAAAGCGAACAAACAAAAATATAAAAACGAACTAAAACGAAATGTAATAATGTTAACATTGATTTAATCTTTTCCGAACAAAAAAGAAGAAAATAAATAAATAAATACAATTACTACAAAAGGAAAAAACGAAAACGTAGAAAATCAGATTATAATCAGTCAAGCTGGCTATTTAACACCCTGCTTCAAAAAAAAAAAAAAAAAAAATTTTGCCAATCAGTGCCAAATTAAAGTTGAATTTCACGAAAATCGGAACTATTACAAAGAGTACAAAAGTTTTTATCAGAAACTTCACAAATAATGGCATGTTAAAAATGGTGTAACATAACCTTAATACCCGCTAGCCAAGCAAGAGTTCCTCGATTAAATAACAAACCAGAGCATCTAAAAAAGAAAATAGCGTTATAGCCCCGTAACATTAGTTAAGTAACTGTGGTTATGAGTATTATACTACTATTGAAAACTTCTCTAATGAATTTACCATTCGGAGCCGGCGTGAAACCTTTGGTCCTTTTAAAAGAGTCTAAAAATAGAATCGGGTGCTGTTCATTGACTGAGAGAATATAGTAGGAAAGAATATAGCAAAATGCCTGCAAAACTACATTCCTTTCATTCAGTTCTACTCGAAAACTTAAAAAATTGCATATTAAAATCTTGTATCGATTGTATGTCATTGGTATATTATACTTTATTTTTCGAGTGGCCAATTGACAAGATCTCGGTGGCCAATTTCGATTGCCCCTTGGAGAAATCACTGGGTCATTAAATTTCTCACACAAAAATGCATTGGTATCGTTGTCTTGTTAAAACTAAAGCTCATCCACAACAATACGAGTATTTCCCACTTCGTGGCATGATTGCTGATTTTGTAATCATCGTTCGATAGAGCAATCTATTCACCGTAGCTGTTGCTCTGGCCTCATTCGAAAAATTGAGATCCAATGATATTGCCAAACCAAAAACCGCACCAAACAGTTACACGTTGAGCATGAAGAGCTGTTCAATACTCAAAGAACTCAGTCAGCAAAGACATGATGGGTTGATTTGGTGTGATTTCTTCTGTCTTTATGCGAAATACTGTGTAGTGTCTTGAGTGTAATGCACGAGTTTGATAATACACATAATTAATTTGTCTCAACAACTCAATTTTTTTTACCAGTTTAAAATTCCTGGTCGAAAAGGTCCTTCACGATGACCGAAAACTGCTTTAGTTCTGCATGCTGTGATCGCAAAATTTTTACCATTTTTGTAGTGAATTTTAATATTTTCAATGGGTCTATAGTTATTCTTTAAGTATCGGGTGGCCATTTAAAAGTTTACATTTAAAAATGCAATAAAACAAAAACGGTTTCAAATTTTTTAAAATTTAGTTTTTTGTTGTGAAGTACAACTATTCCGGTTAGAAATGAAATATTATTTTGTTCATATGGCGGAAGTAGCTGACCTTACAGTACCCCATTCGATTGGACCAATTTTCGAAAACTTTTTCGAGTGTATATGGTCGTATCGCGGCAGTGGCATCACGAAGGTTGGCCTTAAAATGCTCAATTGATTCTAGTTTGTCGATATAACACTTGTTTTTAATGGCGCTACACAGAAAATAGTCTAAAGGTGACAAATCGCAGTTCTTGGCGGCCAGCTGACATCATCATTTCGGCTAATTAAACGACATTAAACGTTTGACGCAATAATTCGATTGTGGTATGAGATATGTGACAAGTTGCACCATTATGTTTAACCCAATCATCGTTTTCATCAATACAATGAAGATCGGACACAAAAAATAGGTTATCATGGCTCGCTATGTGTCTCTATTGACCGTTATGGTTACAAAATATGAAATGTGGGACAATGATGCCTCCGCTCCACAAACCGTACCAGTTACTTTTAATGGGTGCATTGGCTTCTGTAAGTCCAGGTTTTGGTTTTCTAAACTCCAAATATGACAATCTTGCTTATGAACGTACCCACGAAGATAAAAATGAGCTTCATCCGAAAAGATTATTTTTTTATTTTTTATTTTTTTGCACTTTCCAACCAATTTCCTTTGTTTAAATCGATACATTTCTTTCAGTAGGGAAAATGTACTGAATTTTGTGACAGAATAGAATTATACATATAAGTATTGTCAGAATAGTAGATAGATGGCCCAGCCTATTGTAGTTACGGGTTGAATAATGATAACTGTTAAAATGGTATGCTATTAATTATAATTTTTTTTTTTAACACCGAGTTTGTAAGTAAGTTTTAACCCGATTGTCAAGACTTCTTTATCAATAAATAATAATGAGTAATTACCGTCATCATAAAATAATTTTATTCATTTATTTCAATATAAAAGTCGCTACTATAGACCTCACACAAATCTATACATAACTTTTTGATATCGATTTTTATATAGACAATGTAAATTCCTAGGCAAAATTTAATTAATTTATCTTAAAAATTTCGATTTCAAAAATTTCGTCAAAAACAATTCTTAAACTTGCATATAGATGGGCGAACCAACATTGTCTATTTGATTAAAAACTACTTGTTCCATATCGGTCGGTATATGAAAGGATACATTTTTATATATTATTTGAAAGTGTTACAAAAATCAACTTAAGTCTGATATTCCCAACCAACTAAGATGTTGTAGAGTATAAACCCTTAAAGAAAAACATTTTTACAAGAAAAAGCACTTGAGCAATTGATTGTAAATGAACGCTTTTTACACGCCACATCAAAATGAATGTGTTTCTACTGTTAAAAGTTCAAGTGAATTTGTTCTATTTCACTTGCTTCGGCCCCTCAAGTGTGAAAGAAATAAAAGCGAAAAGTATAAGAAGATGCCTAATAAAGACGGAAATATTTATGTGTTTTTTGTTTCCTTTTTTAAGAAATTTCAACAATAACAACAACAATATCTAGGAAATAAAAAAAATATATATTTTATTGACACTGACGGGAATTTTAAAGTAAGTAAAATCTATATTCGAAAATGTTATTGTAGAAGAAAAACCCATTAGACACCAACAAAAAATACAATAGCGAAGTACAAACCTCATTTGTCTTACCGACTTGAAACAGAAACGGAAAAAATTAAGAAGGATGACTTTGAGAAATAAAAGTGATTGATTTAAAGCAAAGTTATTTGTTTCAAATAATAAATAATATATATAAAAAAGAAGTAGAAAACTATTTTTAAAAATTTTCTATTGAATACTATCTGCATAGGAACGTAGATATAATAAAAGTTACATAGTCTTTTGTAAACAGTAGGCAAATTTGAGTTTAGGAAGTGTATAGCAAATGTATTTAAAAAAATAAAATGAAAAATGAATAATGTTACTTTACTAGATGTTAGACAATCCACCACAACTTTTGACTTTACCCCACAAGAGAACAAAACTTTCAAAGTTATCTGAATGTCCAACATTACCTACATATATACTTAAACCAAAGGTGGTTCAAGTGACATTAGAGGGTCGAAGTATAGTCGGCTTCCTATATGTATACAAACGAACGCAAACAATTATATTCATTAAAGAATAAAAAATAAACAACAATCTCATGAAGTTGTGCTATAGCTTTTGATGAAAGCACATGTATGAAACATTGCATATTAAAATTGTTAATATATTTTGTTGTTTATTTTTCTGATTTTTTTCTTTAACGCTTCATGCAAAAACATATTACTGCTACTAGTACTACAAATGTAGTTCTCTCTTTGGCCAGCCCTGACTTAAGCCATTAATGTTCTTGTCAAACACTCTCTAATACCAGTAAAAATGGCATGTATTTCGACCTGAAAAATTTAAGGTTACTTGCTTATATATAATATCTTTTAGAAACTCAGATCAACTATACCGGTGACAATTTCGGAATCAGACTGTTTTGATCCATTGGTGGTCTATGATATAATGCCGCTAAGAATAGTTTAACCTTTAATGTCTCTCGAGTATATAGACATAAAAGTTCCTGCTTAACATCAAAGTAATTTATCCCAATGAAGGGATCGTTATAATAAAAATTATTAAACGTACACTACAACCGCATATGCCGTAACAAGCTTTCGAGCTGCAGATACTTGATATTCTAAGAGAACTACTGCAATCTTTTTTATCACCTAATATGTGATGGAGGAGTATACAAGACAGCTCTGAGGCATGTGTGCTACAGGTCTTTATTGCTCCTGTAAACGGAATTAGGAATAACATTATGTATACTTTGGTTTGAGGTTTGAGTTCTTTTAAGTTGCGTAGAATAGAATAAATGAGGCGAATTTATTGAAGCGAATGTATTCAATCTTCATTTGCAAATAAACTTTGTACACAATGTGCATCTTGTTCTATGACTGTAAAATTATAACTGACTGACTAAGGTTAATGCTGTGGATTTTATAGTTAATTAACATTAGTTGCGAATGCTCTAGTACATTCCCCAACCTACTTTTTACTTTTAGTTAAGATTTGAAATACAAATTTGGCTTATAGTGGTATTGGTAGCATTGTTCAAATAAATACATCCTTGGTAGGGTGATTGTAGACTTGACACCAACCAATATAATAACTTCCGTAATAAAGTATATAGTTTATGGTTCAAAAAGTTTATAAATATATAAAGTTTAAATGTTGGTGTATCTAGCTTTAAAAGTGTAGTGTGTTTTTTTTAATATGACAATAAAAAGTATTCTACAGGTAGGCGTACTTTTGGTAAAGCTGCCTTCTCTATCATAGTTAGTACGTTCATAATTATATATACTGGTCATATAATATATTTTAAACACATGATTGTGATTGGGAACAAATTTCCTCCATGGAGGCTGTAGGCTATTCAAACTTTCTTTTCATTTATGGCCACACTGATTGAAAGAAATTTATCTTCACATGAAGTCAGAGTCTATTTAAAAGCCATAAAATGTCGCAACCAATCGTTGTAAGGAAACCAAAGCTTCAAGTGTTTTTGGTGCTAGAATTTAGTCTCAGATCAGACCTTGAAGATTATTTTCTTTATATTTAAACACTTCACTAACTTTTGAATGATTGAGAAAGAGTATGATAGATTACCAGGAATTGATCACAGCACGCGGATAGTTTCCCAAAATCCAAACCACACATTAAATTTTTTTATTGTATTAGAATCTCGTAAAATCTATTTCAGTTAGCATCATCAGTGTAATCTTAAATGATTTTGTGAAATTAATTTATTGCATAAAGTTGTACCACGAAAAGCTTAAAGCCAAGATTCCTAATTGAAATTCGTCTTGTGATCATTATATATTTTCTTAAAAGCAAAATATGTCGATAAACTAAGAAATGCGTGGTTGCAGGTCTGTCAGCACGCGGATCATGTGTTCGATATCTACCACTGATTCTGGTTCCCACACCAAACATATAGTCTAAGTTACCCCGTAATATAATTTGTATTTGTATTAAAATTTTAATATATAAATAAAATAAAAAATGCATATGTTATGTTATGTCTTTAACTAAAATAATCCTGTCAGACATGAGTAAGTGTTGGCCCATTACAACATAGCAAGCCATTTTATTGATCAGATACTTAATTTAAAAAACGATGGTAATGGTAAAAAGTAACTCGAATTGTTATTTTTGAATTTATTGTAATAGTCATCAATGCTTCATTACTGATTTGCGTGACAGCAGCATGATTGATAGTAATTTTAATAATATATCCCCATAGTTTTAAATTGCTGAAAAAACAGGGTGACTGATAAAACGCGCTTCCAAAATAAAATCTAACAACTTTATTTCTAAGTGAGTTATTCGTTAGATTGTATTTTTCGATTTTAGATCGTTATCTAAATTTAGTACAAATGCAAAATTTGGATGATTAACTCGCATTTGGATTGTGCGCCACTATCAGGCACTCGAATCATTAATTTCTATTTAATGAAAGATTCGGCGCACTTCTGAAGGTACGACAGTAATAAGGTTTTTAACTCTTGACTCTAATCCACAAACTCTTCAAGAGAGAATTTTACCCAGGTCGAATCACAGTTTGGTGCACAATTAAATCAAGCTGTGCTATTTTACAAAAGTTTTTTTAAGAAGGCGGTCCTACTGTAACTGTAACTGCAGATCGTTATTTATAAATCTTACTAGAATTTTTTTTTTTCCTAAACTGTTCCGAAAGAAAATTCTTATCATTTTTGTGTGGTTCCAACAAGATGGGGCAAGCTCACACTTTACAAAACCCGTTATGGCTGAGTTACACCGAAAGTTTTCCAATAAAATTAATTAAAAAACTCAACAATTGTGTGACCTTCCTGGTCTCTACATCTAAGTGCAGCAGATTTTTTGTGAAATTATTTTAAACAGAAAGTAAATTAACGATAACTGAAGTGATTTAAACATGAATTCTGCAGGCAGTCATAAATACCTTTTTGTTAAGATATCACACATGCGTCTCTCTGCGGGCATCACTTAAAACGCTATGGTATGCCTTTTATGTTAAATATGTAAAATAAAGCAAAAACTTGGGTATATATATAAAAATAAATCACTTCTTAAAAGTTTCTTAAAGCATTATCTTAATTTCACACTTTCAAAATATTTAAACCCAAGCAGTGTTTGCAATAAATCATATTTCTTAAACCCTTAACAACAATTTTCGTTATTCTTAACATGTAAATGTTTTGCATTTAAATCAGTTTTCTTTAAAACTTCTAAAAAATGAAATATTCATAAGATATTAACCAATGGTGAAGAAAAAAATTTTGCAAATAATCAAGTTATAATATATTCTGAACGATTTCTCTTCTCTCTGCATATAAGGATGCGTTAGTTTATCTGTGTATACAAGTTATCCACCTTAAGAACATTCACCTTTTCTCATAGCATTTATCTGCAATATAGACGATACTCAGACATACATATTCATCAGACTTGAAAACTTTTTTTAAGAAAAAACCTGAAAAGAAAAGAAAGTAAAAAATAAAAACTTCATAACCGCCAATAATAAACATTATTTGCATTTAAAGTTGGTTTAGTTGGATGATTTTGTTTCTTTGCTTATTTGTTGTTAAGGTTTTTCCATTAATAAAATTTGTGGAAAATAAAGCTTAGAAAGCAATATTCACTTGGAGGAAAACACAACAAATCAGTTAATAAAATTATGCTGTAAATCTGTTTAAAACATAACGATTTTTTTATTTTGCAATATTTACCTTAGTATTCAATAAAAGTCACTAAAGAATGAGGCTGTAATGCAAATGAACAGTTTATATTTTATTATTCACGGACATTTTTGTAGTTGTGGATTTCATAGCAATGCAAAACGTAACATTAATAGCCTGGCTATGACTTATCGGGCTTAGTATAAGATAAGTTTAGATAACAGGGCTGTGGGAAAATTAGAAGTTAGGAAGTAAATTGGCTTAAAAATGAAATATGCTGAAATATGCGAATTAACAATTTAATATGATGAGGGGCAAATGTCCACCTCTAAAACGTCGGCAGACGTCCACTCTTTTTTTTGAAAAATTTTGAACCAAATTTTGCAAAAAAGCTTCTCGTCAATTGAGCTTTTCAAACGACCCCAGAGAAAATAATCCAGCGGCATTAAATCACAAAAACGAGGCGGCCAATTGACATCGCCAAATCGAAAAATGATGCGACCGGGAAATTTCTCATGCAATAACTGCTACTACAAGCCACACAGCCAGGCTTGTAGTGGCGTTCTGCTGAAGCCAAAGGTCACTGATGTCAACATTAGCCAATTGTAGTTAGAAAAAATTGGTTATCATGGTTTGGTAGCGCAAAGAATTCACGGTGATGCCGTATTCTTACTCATTTTCGAAAAAAAACGGGCCGACATTGCCGCCTAACCACAAATTGCACCATATGGTCACTTTCATTGAATGTAACGGTTTTTCGAAGACTGTTTGTGGATTTTGTAAGCCCCATATGCGACAATTTTGTTTATTTACATAACCTCAGCACTAAAGATGATTTTGTTGAAAAATGTGTTGTTTTCGTTGACAGCTTGATAGCTCAAGTTGACAATACAAAAGTTGAGGTAGAAATGTATCGTATATTTTAATAAAAAAGGTATTATATTTTTGCTTACTATGATGTATTCGGGCATACAACGTTTTTTAAAATGTAACCTTAAACAGTTTTTCACCTCTACTTAAAATTTTAAAATTTTGATTAATACTCTCTTGTTGATGAAGTGCGATATATGTTTCTTTTTATTAAATATCTCCTAAGCAAATAAGACTTTCATTATCGTTTTTGATCTTAAGATTGCCCGCAGTGTGTTTTGCAATACATTTGTTCTAATGCACTAAAACTAAAGTATCATTTCCCTCTTAGGCTGTTATTGCTTGGGATCAAAGTTATGTAGGGGAGCGGGTTCTTACTCTTTTATAATTTTCAGCTGATACTTAATCTAAGCTAAATGCAAACTTTCTGATCTTAGTATCTTGTGGATGCGAGTTTGTGGGAGGGTATTGATTGGAGGAGTGTATAGTATAGTTTCATTAAAATTAAATTTTTTTTCGTAATCATTGGAATTTTAAGATCCTCTTTCACACCCAACAAAAAGTGCATAATTTATTATGCAAACAACTGATTGCATCATGCTCACTTATTTGCCATAAACTTTGTAAGTAGTACTTGATTAGTTTTAGCAATTTAAGGAAATAAGCACAAAATAGCTTTATATTTTCTATATGTTTATTGTTGTTATTGATGTTGCCTGCAACTGCACATGTACTGCATTTGTTGGATAAACTTAGTTAAGCCTGTCATGTAGTAGATGAAATTGACCTGAATTCAAATCAGTTTCATGCAACATTTCAATTTATACAAAAAAGCTCAGCATAAAGGCTAATGCGCATTTTATATTATCTTAAGTGCTCTTTAGCAATGGGTACTTGAAGTAATTTACAAGATTTTTAAAGTTGGCATTTTATTATTTGCTGGCAATGGGAATTGAATATTTTATTTTACTGTTTTAAATATTTGATTTTTTTTTATTTTTTCACGATTTCTTTATAGTTTATCATGGTATATTATATTTTATTTGGTTAAACCATTGTAGACTTAATGGATTATGGTTAGATTAAAGAAACATATTCGTTTAACGTTAGGATGTTTTTCGATTCATTTACGCAGTGTTTTATTTATTTTAAAAATTTTGAAACTAAATTTAACTTTTTCTTATATTATCTATACCGATAACTCTTAACCAAAAACTTAAAACTGAAACTTTTTTCATGTATTTTTTTAGTATTTGAAGATCTTTTTTATTGAATACAAAAAATATTTTCAATGTTATTTTTTTTAATTATGCGTAAAATTATTTATGGAAAAATTAAAAAAATACATAGAAGTTTCTAGACATGCTATTATTATGAAAACATGTTAAGGTTTCTTCATTTACGAGTATTTATAGATTTTAGAAGTTTTTTTTATTGTTACGCTTAGTTCAAGATATAATAAGATAATTAACCCTGGAAAGCTACTCCTCATTTTAGCGTATTAAGGTTAGTCTTTCCGAATCGACAAACAATTAAAAGAAACAATTAAAAGAAACTTTAGCCGAACGACTTTTAAAGTTAAAAATATACAAATATTTTGTTTAGTTAATTAAACCTTTCATTATAAATAGAGAAAAAAGTAAAATATAAAAATAAATGTTTATTTTTCACTTTTATAATTGGACACGAATTTGAACTCTTTGATTTTTTCAAATTGATTAACTTTTTAAAGCAACAAAAACTTAAACGATAATATAAAAAAACACTTATTTCATACACGGTCCTAAAGATAATCAGTCAGATAATTCAAAATAAGAAATGTTCTTAGATTTTAGCCTTATTTTACGCATAGGACACAAAGTTCAACTTTGTATTCACCACAGATGCCTTTCTGGCATATACTAAATATAGTTTTCATCAATCTGCGTTTGGTACACGCTTTTTTGTGCTTTATCAACATTAGTCCTCTTGTGGATTAAATTTATATTTTGAATCTTTTCTTGAATTGAAGTCGGCTAGGTATGCGTCGAGTCTGCTTTTGTGAGAGATTCACTAAGATAATGCAAGTAATTTCTTCGGTTTTGTGTTTTTGATCTTTAAGGAACATATTGTTACGTCTTAACCTTTCTAAAAAGTTCGAGTTCTTTAAAATTGCATTAAATAAAATATATAACACGTAGTTGTTATTTTTTTTTACTTATACACAAATAACTCAACACTTTAATTTATGCCTAAACACGACTTTGTTTTATGTCTACTTTATACAGTGACTTTGAATATATAACTGAACTAGCTAATACGTAGAGCGATACCTTTTATATTCAATTGATATTACTTCCGATTGTTCTTATTATTTCCTCAACATTCGATTCATTTCCGTTAATTTCGAATGTAACAACCAAAATCGGTACGGTAGCACAGTTCAATTCGCAAGTGTTAATAACACAGATAATGTGGACACAAGCCAATAAATTTAACAATAAAGCTTATAGCTAAGACAACTACTGCACTAATTTAGAGTATATTTTCTTTAGTCATTTTTTATTATGGTAAAAATATTGTGAGTATATATGCCGTAGTTGTTTACAAATGTAATACATATTTAGAATTCCACAAATGCACACATTGGCCGTTAATTGGTTTTTGGAGAATACGAGACAATGGTATACGTTTGATCCAAAAAGTCGATACTGCATCTTTTCTTATTGTATATTTCTACTATGCGAAGTTTATCCGTTTTCAGATTTATGGTTCCTTCTTTATTGCAGCTTGATAAAAGATATACAAATATATCTGGTTTTGGCTTGAAGATTAATAGTCTGTCGTAACAGAGCATGAATGTTCCAGCTCGCCGGCCATTTATATTTCTCATTTCCTTTAAAATTTCTCCTTTCTTTGATCCTAAGGTGCAAAAGGAACCAATGCGAAACAGTTTTAAAAGTCACACTAAAGTCACTCTTCGTCGTTGCGACAAATATGCATCTTTAAATTTAAACTTTATAGAATTATTCATAAATATTCACTCTTTACTTTATTATCAGCTAATGCTATGTCCGCATGAGATCTCGGATTACTTCGTTCTCTGTTTGTATTTCTTATTTGGATTCCCCCGTACCTTTTTAGTTGCTGGCTTATGAAATTAGTGTAGCAAGAAGTAATTGTTTGTGTTATTTTTTGTGCTTGACTGCATAGTTTAGGGAGATCAATTTAATAAATTTGCAATAATAATAATAATAAAAACATAATAAATAAAACGTAATAAAAACATTTTAATTGAGGACTTAAAAGTATGCCACACTTATTTGATCTAAGTTTTATAAAAGGTAGAGGTAGCACTGTTTTAAAGTAATACACAGTTTAATAGAAATAGAATTACTTACAATTACGGTGATACTCTCTCAAAGTTTTTTATGGAGATTTATGTAACTAAGCTCATAATAGGGTTTATATTATGAATGAGAGAGCGAATGACGAAAAAACATTGTGGTGCGAACATAGCATAACGTTATTGACAAAAAGAGCGTAATTTTAACACAAATAAAAATCGCATAGTTTTTTAGATTTTTTCTATGTATATATATTTCATTAAACAATAATATTTAGAGTAATTTTACACTAAAATACAAATTAAATAAAAAAAGAACAATAAAACGACTACAAGTGCCTAAAATTTGAATATAACTAAGAACTAAATGCATATATAATATATAATACATATATACTCGTATGTATATATCAATTTTTTCTTTTGATTACATAAATATTTTAGTAAAAAATTAAACATCAATCCATCAATAATTTAACTTTAAATATTTTTGCCGTTATTCATTTCGAAACTCTTGTCATTTTAAAATTTCTATTGTTGAAGTGTATTCAGACATTAAATACATACAAAAATCGAAAATGAATCTTTAAAAATTGACAGAGCAAAAAAACCAAAGAGAAAAAAATTTGAACTAAATCCTTGAAAGGCTTATTTTTATTTTTTTCAGAAAACACAAAATCACTTTGAAGAGGATGTTTGCAGTACTACAAATATGAACTTCTTATTTGCAAACACATCAATCACTTTTCACATTTTTTCAGCAAACAAAAATTGTTTGTAATTTTTACAAAAGACGGATAGAAACAGCAGGCAGGCAGGCAGGCAGACAAGTTAAAAGTGCTTTCAATAAAATTGTAAAAATGTATTGAAATCATTTCAGTAAAATTGACTTGTGCTCCTGGTATAAATCCCAAACATAACAGAACATAAGTGCTTAAGGCAAAATAAATATAAAATGTCAGCACCTTTTTAACATTAAATAATAAATTTAAGGGAACTAAAGAATTCTAAAAATATTTATGGATTTTAACATTTGTTCGAAGTAATTTTTTTGTTTCATATTCTTTGAAGATAAATTTATTTGAAATTTATTCGCTTTCAAACAGGTAATAAAATGAAAGGAGAATATTTGCATACACGTGTTAAGTATTAGGTCTAGGCAATATTTCATTTAATCTATTATAAGAAACTACAATGGAGGTGTGAAGGCTTTCATAAAAAAATTATCATGGTATATAACGCCTTGGCATTAAAATTGAAAACATAAGATTTATTTATATTTTAAGACATTTATTTAGGTTTTAGGTACATATTTTATGAATTTTAACTTTAATTTTATAAATTTTTTTTACATGGTTACTATCTATGTTAAAAATCGTAAAATATTGTCTGTTCTACTCGTCTCAAGATTTTACGAACCTTATATTTTTTTATTAGTTTCATAGAATACTTTTCACGGCTTTTACTATGGAAATTAGGTTTAAATCAGTGATGTTCGAAAGTAAAAGTGTAGTAGTGTTAGTGAGATCATGGAAATAACTCTCACAGAGAGAGTAAATTTTATCTTTTAAAAAATTTTAAAAAAATCAACATACATCCACTGCACATGTGCACTTGTCGCTGTTATAGGTACAACTAAAAATAATAGCGTAAAGGTAGGATCACACGATTGTCGTAATGCACCAATAATTAGTGTATTTTATATGCCAATCGTGTTATTATACAATTTATTGGCTCATACGGCAACTCACAATATTATTGTACTTACTTATACCAATCAAATGCAACGCTTGCGCGACAATCGTGTGAGAGCTGTATCGGCAATCATGCACCAACGTAAATTCCAAAAATTCACTAATATTTATTGTATTCTTGTGTGGCAATTGAAGAAGACAATAATCACCAATTTTGATTTAATAATTGATTTCTTTTTGAAAAAACATATGTTTATACGGTACTTATAATTGTCATACCTTAAAATATGCATTTTCTTAATTATTTATGTGTAAATTGCATCACAAACTTCCACCATTTTTTTCATTATTTATAATTTTTTTTTTTTTATTAAGCAGACACCTGATAATCAAAGCCGATGCAATTTTTATCTTTTAGAGAACAAATCATCTTTACTTTAGAGGATTAAATATAATTTGTGATTATATTCCAATTTAAATAAATAAATATTTTAATGAATTATTTTTTTTTTTAAATTTATTGAAATGTTTTCTAATATGCACCATCAGTGGCACTTCTTTTGAGCCAATCTCTGACCCACACACTTCTTCTTTTCTTTTTTTTTGTATTTCTTTTTGTTCACTAAATTATCTCAATATAAATAAAGAGGACGCTATTTTCTTTTTTTTAACCATTTTGAACATAAAAAAAACTAATTTACCACAACAGCTGATTCACAGGGTTATCGTAAACTAGAAAAATCGTGTGACAGCGTTGAGATAATTATTGTCAATAGATCGTTTCGAGCCATCTTGTTTCAATAAATTTTGTATAAAATAAGACAACTATGTGAATACAGAATTTCTAATTGGGACAATTTTATTATTGTGCGCCTATTTGTCACAATAAAATTTGTATCAGATTGGTGTATTTAAGTCAATAGTGTGATCCCAGCTTAAGAACTTGGTTAAATTATTTGTCTGCGCTTTAAAAAATGGCGTATATTCTTCACATATGTGCTTTCATCATTGATCGGGGACAAAAGTCCTATAAAAAAATTGTAAAGTGGCTGCAGTGGCAGTTTTTATTTTCGTATCCAATTCTTGGGATATTACCCTTATTGCTGCAGTACATTATCTTGTATATGAGGTCGGCCTTTGTATTTGACTTAATTTACAGAAAAATTATTTCAGACACAAACAGTGCCACTACCAACTGAATTGTGAGATCCATTAGTAAATCGATTATACAAGAGTGTACTTTTCTAAAAAGAAACGTGCTTAAATAATAAAAGTTAGAATTTCGGAAACAAATCCCCTTGTTTCGTTATAAAGTATTTTATTGTAGTATCGATAAAACAGTGAAATATATGAAACACTACGACTATCCTCTAATGTATTGATGGAGTTATAAATCTTACTATTATAAATGAGCAGCTTTACCCTCTACTGTGAGCAAGCATATCAAGAAGGTCATAAAATTACTTCGAAGCACTTGTCTATATATGAGAGTTGTATTGCATTTTTTATCTTATAGAAAGTAAAAATAGAGTAAAGTATTTCTTCCGAGGTTTTAAAGAACCGATTTATGTCCATAATTCATTTGAAAATTATGATGTATCTCACAAACATCGCATTATATTCCTAATTTTTTTTACTCCCTAACATTAATTTTACTTATAAAAAGGAAAAACCGGGAGTGCTTGTCACCGCAATCCTTGTTATAATCTTAACAGTTATCTTAGTTGTTATTTTTTACTATTTTCTCCCATTTTATCTCCTTCTGGTCCAAATCCAAATATTTAGGATTGCCTATAGCTCCTTCCAGAAAGACACTGTAAGTTCTGTCTTTTTAGCTATATACAGTCTTTAAATAAACACACATTCATCTTTATATAGTTTACGTACATACGTAGACAGCTTTTATAGAGTGTGATTTCTGAAATTCCTTCTTTTTGGCTGATTTGGATAGATAACGAAGCTTTAACAGTTGTTGTTGTCCGTATATATGAAATTTAATATCTAGTGTGAATGGAAGCCGCCACGCCCACTTTTTTAGATGATGTGTATTGTTCACGGCGTTGTTTGAATCTTATTAAGAAACTTCTACTATTTCCCTTCAAATATACAAAAATTAATATTTATTCTAAATGTGAGGAACTACGCCCACTTGTACAATTCCGCCCCCTTTTTGACTGATGACTTGCATTAACTATGAAGGCATTTCGACCAAATACTGAAACCTAAGCTTTAATCGTTCTCAAGATATAATGAAATTAATATTTACTTCTTAATGTAGGTACGACACCAGCATGTCCAATTCCTCCCACTTTTTGCCTGATAATTTGTTTTGACTACGAAGTCATTTAGATTAAATTCGGAAGCTTTTGCTTTGACCGTTTTAAGCTATATGGAAAACAACATTTAGCTTATATGGGAGGTACCGCGCACACCTCTCCAATTCACCCACTTTTTGACTGATGACTTTCATTGACTATGGCGTCATTCCGACCAAGTACTGAAACTTTAGCTTTAACCGTTCTAAGGATTTAAGGAAATCAATTTTTATTTTGTATGGAGGTATAACGCTCACTTGTCTAATCACGTCCACTCTTTGACTACTAATTTGTCTTGACTACAAATCTTTTTTTTCTCTGTCACTTATCTAGGGAGCATATGGGCTTTCCATAAAGCATCCACTGCTTTCTTTCAGTTTCTTTAATCAATTTGATATTTCAAGCTAAGTAGATAATTAATCCACTGTAGCTTCCTTCATATTATTTTGCGTAGTGGTGAAGATCCTTGCTAATTGTTGTTGATATTTCCTTTAGCATTGTACTTTTTTATTTTTTTTTCCAGTAGGTGGCGTGATTTCCTGAACATTCGTCTGATGTTTGTCATCATCGCCAGAGGTATGCGGGAAGGTCAGAGGGCTTCTTCTTTATCTTTTAAACAGAGTTGTCTGGAAGGAAGTTGAAGCCTCTTTAATAAACATTCGAAACCACAATTAAACTTATCATCATCGTGTCCTCTGCTGTGGCTCGAACCCGGGTCGTTTGTGTTGTTATTCCCCAAATCTATTTGTCCAATTTTAGAGAATCTTTCGGTTACCATTTTGAAGATATAGACAAATAAATATACACTTTGTATGGGCGTGGCACCGCCCACTTAGAATTTTTAAAATTTATATAGCCTATAGTTCGTTCGAGACATACAATGATATACTGTAAAAATTTAAAGAAAATCGGTTCAACCGCTTAGCTGTTCATAAGGCACAAACAGACAAGCAAGCCAACAAACATGCAAACACACATTAATTTTTATATATAAGATAGTACAAATATATAGAAACCTTTTACCCAGTGTTCATTATGCAATAGCCTCTTATACAATCTTCTAGATTTTTTGGCTAATGTGGAAAAATAACGAAACGGAAATTGTTGTTTTCTACACATAAAAATTCCGTATTTGGTATAAATTGAGTCAATGACTGATGATGAGTTAGTCCACGGTGTTATTTGAACCAAATTTAGAAACTTCTACTGTTACCGTTCCCAAGATATGCAAAAGCTAATGTTAACAATGTATGATCATGTAACGCTAACTTAACCAATTTCGCCCATTTTTTGACTGTCATTTAGACAAAATTCAGAAACTTACACTGTAACCGTTTTCAAGATATACAAAAATCTATATTAACTTTGAGGTGTCTATATTAACATGAAGTCATACAGAGAAATACTGCAAAAAATTCAAAAAAATGGGTTCATCCGCTTAGTAACAAACAAACATATATACAACCACACATTCATTCCTATATTTAAGATACAGATGATATACCATCAGCCTTTTAGTCCTTTGAAAAAGATTGCTTTCATGTAGTACTATGGTACATTTTTTGCCGCTATGATCGAAAGATCGTTTTTTTTTCGGAGTTTGGCAGCATATTTAATCAAACTTGGCTTATTTTTAAGCATTTTTTATTGCTATCAGCTGAGCGTAAGCAAATTTTTGTTTTTATTATTATTAATAACCACGCGAGGAGATACGCTTACATAACTTTTTTACGGTTCAAAGTAAGCAAATTTTATTCAGACATTTTTCAGTCCTAGAGCACACAAAAACTAATAATGGTGCTGGCCTACTTTGAAGTAAGCTGTAAGGAATCACTTGCTGTGAATAGCACTTTTCGATCGTGGCCGTTTTGAAATGGTAAATTTAGAAGTTATTTGAAATTGAACTTGGCTTTAACTTGCTTATCATGTAGATTTTTCTTTGTTTTCATTTTAAAATAAAAACTAAATAAGAGTGACTAAAATGTTTTTGAAAATCTTTTAATAAACCTTACTTAATTTTTGAAAATTTTCTAATTAAATTATTAATATAAATCTAACTAAAGAGAAAAATGTTTTTTATGTTTTATTTTTCTGTTCTTAAATTTTTTATTTATTTCTATTTTTTAAAAATTTATCTTCCTTATATTTCTTTTAATGTTAATGGATTTTTATTTTTCCGTATTTTAATTTCTCTTTTCCTTTCCGTTTTATTTAATATTTAAATTACTATTTACCTTGTACGAGTAGAGAAAAAAAAGGGAATAAATATCCTTAATGGAAAATGTAAAAGAAAATGCGAAAAAATGCTTTTTTTGGTGGAAAAATTATGGCGAAATGAAATTTATTTTTTCTAAAATTTTTTATTTTATGTTTAAGTATTTTAAGAAAAACAGAATGCAATAAAAAATAAATCTAGAATTTAATTTTTATTAAAATAATAAGCTTTAAAAACCTTTCATCATTTTGAGGAAAACTACATAAATGAATATTTTTTCATATTTTTACGAATTGAAATGAAAAATATAGCAACAACGTACATAGCCTTGGCTAATTAGGTAATAATGATATAAAGTAATACTAATATAAAACATCCGCAGCTTTTTTCCTTTTTATAGTATTATTATTAGAATTCAAAACTTAATTTTTCTGGGTTAAATATTTTCGGAAAAGTATAATATTTTTTATACTTTTTAATGACATGGTTTAGGTTTAAATATGAAATTTTCGATAATGTTATTGGAAAATCATGCTTATGAACTTGTATGAGTGTATATATGTATGTATTTGTAGCAAAATATCATGCGTTACAAACTTTCATTCAGCTATACAATTAAATTTCTTTAATATTCAACGTTTTCGGATACACGAGGGTAGTTTTTTCATATATCTTAGCAACAACATAGCTTTCCTTAAGATCTAGTGTTTGCTTCCACATATATGTGATGTCAGGTAACCACACAACTTAAGAGGTTTTGTAGGCATTCGAGATAGAGTCAAAGGTTGTTATGAACTGTTCAATTGAACTTGGTGCAAACAACGCTATCATGCTTTATCCCTAGTCAACGGTAACAACTCCTAGGTTGAGAGGAAATTCACTCAGATATAACTATCTTCTGGTAGATTCCGTTGTTATTGATTATTAAGAGTTAACTAATAGTTCTGTGATTCAATTTCGACTTTTCCTCAAACAGATAACTGTTTCTATTGGAAGCCTTGAGTTGATAAGATAAATATATAACACATGGGTTCAAAAATCCCGGGCCTAGCAAAGGAAACACTTCTTTTTGGTCAAAATTAGCTTTATTCATCAAGAGTAATGCAATCATTCAAGCATCGTTCTTATATTTCAATACCACTTTTCTAGAACGATTTATCTTTTGTCTCAAAATATGGCTCAGTTTCAGCAATATCCACCTCTTCATTCGTGCAAATTTCTTGCCGCCGACCATTTCCAGTAGCCGCTGGGAGCCAAATCTGGCGAGTACGGTGGACATGTGAGCGATTCGCAGTTCAAGTCATGTAGTTCTGCCATTGTTTCAGAATCACCAAAACTTTCTTCTTTTATCAACAATGAGCTAACGCGGCAACCACTTTGAACAGAACTTTCTCATTGGCAAATGCTCATGCAATATAAAGCCAACATACTATTTTGATATCTTTACGGTGTCTAACTCACACAACTTCAGTTTTCGTTTAGTCAAAACAATTTTATGGATTTTTTAATGTCTTCTGATGTTACTGCCACATTTGGACGTCCACTGCGTTCTTCGTTATCGGTGTCTCTACGACCACGTTTAAGTCAGCAAACCAACATTTTATTGTAGTAACACTTTTCAAGCATATGCTTCACTTGAACGTTGTCTGAAAATAAAAAAAATTTGCGTCAATTTTAGCACAGTTACTCACAAGCTAAATAATAAAATATTATATCATTTCAGCTGTCTTTTGAAAATTGACACTAACTGAGAAAGAGGTGAATGCAATAAAACTGGCGCTACTTATGTACTAGGCCCGGGACCTTACAGCTCACATGTTAAGAGCGTATAGCCTTCGTTACCAATCAATCATTCTGTAGCTCTGAAGGCAGTGCTCTTTTGGTCTTTGGTGTATTATTTATTGATCCATCGTACATTACTGCAAAACAGTAAAAATTCGATCGTATTACTCTTGAATGCATTAAAAAGCTTCTAAAAACTAAATTGAAATTTAATTCACTCCTCGGTTAATATTCCTACAGTTGCGAACATCACACGTACTAGCGTTTTTCGATTGCTGATTATCGTGCTTTAATAGCATTATATTTACTTAAAATTTACTTTCATATTTTTATTCAAATTAACGGGGCTTGTCTGTTTATAATGGGCGTCAAGGACAAACAAATCGACTCAGTCTGCCTAAAACTCTATAGTGGCCGAATTATACATTACAGTGTTGCATAAAAGTGCAAAAAAAAAAATTAAAATTATTAAACTGCCCTCTCGTATACTATGTATGTACTCTACGTGTAATCAAATTGCAATATACATAAATATATAGGTATTAAAACAAAATTTGTAATCCATAAGTAATATACAAAAATAAACTCTTAAAACCGAATCTACAGTTTACGATTTCCAACCAAAGTGATTTTGTTTTTAATGCCAAACCTTTGCAACTGTTTGATATTTAAAAGAAAAATAATAACAATTTTTCGAAATATTATTACCACCTTGAACGAAAAGATATTAAATAAAAAAATCTCGCAATACCAATTTCTTTTCCAAAGCTCTCGATACCTCTTTGTAGTAAGTCACAGCATTACATTCAGACATTTATTGATCCATTGACGAAACCAAAAAGCTGTTAAAATTTAATGTTGCAAAAAATAAAAAATAAAATAAAAAAGAAGTCAAATGTAAAAATTATGACAATTGCGGATATAGAAAATTATATAAGAGTAAAGAAAGGAAATAAAATACAAAAAAGCGAGAGAGAAAGAGAGTGTCAAGAAATAAAATTATGTCGTAACATCAAAAGTAAAAGGAGGTGAGATGGTCATACTAACTTCTTTGCACTTTGGAAAGAAATTTTAAAAGGTAAATGAAATATAAAATAAAAGAAATGTGTAGTTATCGTAATGCATTTAACAATAATTTTTATGTGACACTTAACGATGAAACGTTCAATAAAAACAGAGAAAAAAAATTACATTTTCTTTTTAACAAATCGTGTAGTAGTTGCAAGAGCAACAGTAACAGTAGCAGTATATAAAGGAAATTTGGTTAATGTCACTTGGTTACTAAATGTGGCATATTTAATTTCTTTTGAATTTACTTTTTGTTTTACTCACTCAATATTCTTTCCTTTTTTTATATTTAAAGGAAACATTAAAACAAAATAAAACATTTTTCAAATGCTTTTAAAATGGAAAATTAATATCAATTTGGAAACGCTTTTGAAGAAATTATTTGGAAATTATCATTACAAAAATAAAAGCATATTTAAAAAAGAGGCTTAAAAATGTCAGTAAATTGATTCTGAAAGTAATTGGAGAAAATTAAACATTATAAGTAAGGGAAACATTTAACTCCAGTGGAACGGACGAATTATATAACGTTAAAAGATTGTAAAGAAACAATTGTACCTATTTTACAACTAAATTCGATTTTCGGATATTATTATTGTACTTGATGTGGGGGTGGCATGGTGTAATGGTTAGACTGTAGCCATATAATTAAAACGACCCAAGTTCGAATCTCAGCAGAGAATATGAAAAAATAAATTTAATTACGGTTTCTACAGAAGCCACCTGATCTTTCCAGTTTACCTTTGGTGATGATGACAAACATCAAACGAATGATTACGGAAAAACGCCACCTACTGGTAAGAAATTACAATGCCAATTAACGATCCCCACCACCCTCACCACTACACGAAATTATGTGAAGGCGAGCTATAGTTGATTAATCAGCTACTTAACTTGAAAATCAACTTGATTACAGAAACTAAAACAAAGTAATGAATGCTTCGTGGTAAGCCCATATGCTCCGTAGAGGAGTGAAGGAGAAAAAACATTGCACCTAATGTACAAAAAGACAATTGAGGTGTTTTGTGGAATGTTAATTCATTACCTCTTATACTTGCCACAAAGTCCCGTGATCGTTTCAAGACAATGCTGCGATTCATTTGATTTTATAATGAGAACACATGTGCAGAATGTATGATAACATATAAATTTGAACCAATTGGAGCCATTTGTACCATGATAAACAACAACTTCGAGAAATCATGCAAGCCATATGAATGTATTACCATTGATAAGCAATGGTTTTCATTTACATGTCATACCAACCAGCCTGCTAAGTGTGTATGGCATACAAATTTGCTGTGCTTGTGATTTAAAAAAATTTTAAACGCTGTAAGGACGCGTTTACACTGGAAAGCCACAAAAGAGCATTTTACTTGACCAAGCTAAACTCTAAAAGGTTCTGAAATAAATGTAGTGACAGATTACTTAAATTGGCCAAGAATTTTAATTCTTGGAATACGACATTAGTTGGTATGGTAGGACAAACAAAAAGTTATTTCCCAATAAAATGCAGCCTACAAAGTACCGGCACGTTTATTCAAAAAACTTAGTCTATAACAGTGATGGCACAATCTGTTCCGATCTTCAGAAAGACAACAAAGTTCTCATTTTACTGTCAACTATACATATATCAGAAGAAGTTAAATAAATAAAATTTGTCAAGCAATAAATTTGATACAACAAAATTGGGTGGTACACAGTAAAGCGAGGAACATGGCGCTGGCCCTTGCATTATTCTATTACATAGTTTACGTTGCTGCTTTAGAATCTTATGTAGTAAATGCAGAACATCTTCCAGGATACAAATAATTGATCAACGAAGAATCTTTTTAAAAGATCCTTCCAAGTAGCTATTAAAATCGATTTATTTTTTAATTTACGTTCTTTAATAAAAAAATATTATAATTATTGTGCATGGTAAGTCACTTAAGGGTGTCTAGCCAATTAGGGCTTAATATTTGATTGATTTTTATCCTAAAATTTTAAAAATTCAATCGTTCTCGATCTAACAAAACCGCAAATATCTTTTATTTATGGAAAAACAAAGTTATTGCAATTTAAAAGCTAAAAAGTTACAATTGGTCATGTCCCGTCCGACTGGGGTTAAAAGCGTTTTGAAAAATTTTAGATTTTGTTATTACGTGTCTTCAAAAATTGAAAGTAGATTATAAAATTAATTAAAAAATATATATTTATTTATCTAAATTAGAAAATAAGTAAAAATTACGTTTCACCCAATTGGGACATCAACAAAATAATAACCTTAAACATTTGACTTTTACATAATTATTTGATAAATACGGACTGCAAATAAGAACGAAGTCGAAAAACATTGGAAGTGATACTATTTTTCTGACAACCGCTATCGAGTACAAAATCTTGAGTTACGGGTTTTTATAACTTTGCTAAATTAAGGGTGGTCCACGATGTTAATTGTAAATAAAACAAAAAGTTTTCAGAGAGTTATTAATTTTAATATTTCTTATTTTGATAGAAGATTCTATGACAATTATGAGTGAAACAAAAATTATGTCATCCCTTAGCGCTTTATTTGTTTTTGGCTTATTTATATTCTTTTAAATATCCAAAAAAAAGTCCAACGGTGTCAAATTCCATGATCGTGGTGGCCAACTTACATCGCCACGACATGAGATAACACGGCCATTGAATTTCTAGCGCAAAAAAGCCATTGTTTAGTTGGCTGTATGCTAAGTGACACCAGGTCCATATCTTTAATTTCTGGCAAGGTTGGAAAAAAACCAAACCCACCGGGTTTTATTATGTTTTTTGATGGGTTTTATTGGGTTTTGTAACTGCTTCCAACTTCATTCATTTCGAATATATTTTTTGTTTGTTTTAGTTTCTATAATGCAATTTTGTACTCTTGGTGGGATCAAGATGGAATTGTATATTCTGAGCTGCTAAAACTCGGTAATACAAAAAGACTGCAATTACTTCGTTTAAGCCATGCATTATCAAAAAAAAAAAAAAAAAAAAAAAAACGGCAGGAATGTAAAGACAAACATTATTGTTTTTTTACATTCCAACACTCAGCTTCACGTCGCAAAAATTGCCAAATAATTATTAGAATCGATCACATGCTACAACCGCCGTATTATCCGAAAACTGCTTCTTTAGACTATTGGCTGTTTTTAATGATACAATATCTTAGGACATGTCACCGAAGAAAACAAATATATAAAGTCGGCTTCAAAAGACGAGAAGTTTTTCTGGGAAGGAATTCGGAAGTTAGCTAAGAGGTGGAGAAGAGATGTAAGCAGTGATTTAATAAATTTTTATTTTGATAAAATTGTTAATTTATTATTTTTTGAGCTAAAAAGAAACTAATTAATTTGTACTTCCAATACGTAAATTATACTTATTTTTGTTGTAAATAAACTACAAAAACATTTAGAAAAAAACCCACCAGGTTTTTTTAAATATAATACTCAATAAGATCCGGATGAGTTGTTAGCACTGACTGGCCAAAAGAAGTCCATTTGGGATCTCGCGATAGCGAACACCATTCACGGTGATTGCTTGGCTACTTCACTTTCGAGGAAGTACGGCCGCACCAATCAGTCACAGATTTTGAGCAACCACAATTGGATTCTGATTTGCCCAAATGCGGCAATTCTGTTTGTTAATGAATCCACTGCTGACGAACGAAATGCATCTTGAATTGAACCCCCATAGGCCACAAAAATCTTAACGCGCTGCTCAATTGTGTAACTCTCCTTGGTTGAAGTTATCAAACACTGAAGCAAACAAATGTCAGATTAAGTTGGGCAAAATACTTGACGTTAAGGTGTGACCCACAATTAACATCGTGCATTATGGTTGAAACACACTTTATGAACTGATTTTAACTTTAAGCGGACTTGAAAGGAAAAGAAGAATACTTTTCCTAATGATATACATATGCTAATATATTTTAAGTAAGATTGAGAAATCTGTTTTTATTTCTCAAGCAAACACATTTTTAATAACGTTGTTTCCACATTTTGCAAGTTTAGATGTATTTTTGTGTACAAATTTGTATATAAACTGTACTATTTATTAATTAATTAATAAACTATGTTTAGTTATGAATAAAATGAGCATGAAGTTTTAAAAATCTCCTGGAAATTAACGGAGTTTTTGAACTAAAAACTGTCTTGAAGACTTTGAATACGCTGACGACATACATGTGCTTGTATCTTATTTCATACGTAGTCCAGCGTGAAACATAACCTCAACAAATAGTAAGAATACTTTGCCGAGAATGGTATCGAAAGATGTAAAATGGAACATCTTTTTAAGATGAAGAAAGATGTTGATTTTTAGCTCTATAATTCGTATGGGAAGATGTTAACATCTTTGCGAATTGATGGTAGATGTTATATGTGCCCCAATATTTAAAATTCAACCTGTGACCGAATTTTAAAACTGTTCTCCTATAATAATATGATATTATGAACTATTTCAATACAAATTGGTAAAGTAAAAACCCTTAAATTATTTAATTTATTGAATTGAAAACTTAAAATCCTACACATTTTTCAGTTTTCGCCCCTATAGATTTTCCTGAAAATCATTGTCATCATTATAAAAGTCAATGTTAAAAAAATTTATAAAAAAAAGAGATAGAAAAAATGTATGAAAAAAATCCCATAAGAATTATCTCTTTTTACACATGAATGACTTTTGAAAAGTGCATAAAAACAAAATTTATATGTGAACACATTATTATTATCATTATTATTAATACAAGTACATACATTAAACTCTTTTTATAAATAATAATTTAAATGGTACTGTAAAATAAAATAAAATAGGGAAAAATGTTTAATTAAAAAATCTAACAAAAGAATATAATTTATTGAAATATACTACGAGTACTTGGAAAAAAAATTGTTTTTTTAAATCATTACTTGAACAGTAAGATAAAAAAGCTTGTAAATGTGTGTATAAGTACGCAATATCCGTTATGGTAGATAATAAAGAAAGGCATGTGTAATAACATCTTGACAAAAATCTGAAATAATATTTTATTTTTGAAAATTTCATTCTAATTTTTCATTTAAGAATATATTTATGTACACACATTAACCAGTATGTGAGCCAATAACAGATAAAATATTATTGCTTTATAAATATTAACAAGAGATAGAGATAAGTTTTTATTTGAATTGCTGTCATGCACTATGCGTTTAAATAATTTTTAAAGTAAAAAATATTTACCTTTTATTCAAGTAATTATTACGTATGATATGTTATACTAGCCCAGGCGATATTTTTGTACTTCCAACACAATAACTTTTATTTAAAGAATATTAGTGGACTAGTACTTCTGAGGAACGAGTGAGTTCACAAAAAATAATTTTTTCTTATTTTGTAATAAAAAATAATGTGGGCTTGTATGTTTTTTTTAAGTCTTTATACAGCAAAATATATACGTATGTATATACAGTAAAACTTTGATAATCCGGACCTCGCTCAACCAGGTTTTTCGGCAATCCGAACATAATTTTTCATTCCATTTTGTACTCTAAAATTCCGATTAATTGTAACTTTATAATCAGGATTGTTTTCAAACTATCGTAAATGTTAATCTCTATTAGTTGTTACTCCAAAAACATAATTTTCTCTTTTTATTATTATTTTCATGACATGTCAAAATGAAACTAATGAAAAACTAATAGCTTAGTTTTTTTGTTCTTTTTAAATGTAACTATTTTTGTGTCGATATGGAATAATAGCCTAAGTCGACTTAGGCGATTCTTACTTACCGACATTAGTTAAAATACATATGGAATTGGATTAATAGACGTTTCTTTTCTTTTTCCCTTCCTGGAAAAACGGGTAAAAATTATTTTCCGGAGTTCTTTAGAATCCCGCTACATACAATGTGAAACATTGCTTCGCATAGAAGAGGGATTTATTTTGATTTCATGACATGAAGCAATTACAATAACGTCATCAATTAATATGTATGTGTATTACTCAGTGTCTGCAACAATTTTATTGGCTCTGAAACGTGAAGCATATTTAACCCAGGGTTCCAGGGTTAAAATCATATATTTTCTTTTATACAAATGTTACCCATTTCTAAGTCAATCAGAGTTTTTTTTTTGTTGACTTTTTTAAAAGAACAAACCGTTAAGCCATAGGTACAATTAAATTCTACCTAGTTATAGTGTCTAAACCAAAACAAATTCACTCTCTTGTTTCAAAATTACATATTGTAGAATATCGAGAATTTTTTACAATTTTCCGTGCTATATCTTAAACTTCTTTGACATTATTGTTTATTGTCATTCCCTCTAAAAAATGTCATAAAAAATGTTACCAAAAATCTGAAAATTTACTGCGACAGTGATTCTTTATATAGACCCGAACGAAAACGAAAATATTCAACAGAGAATAAAAAATGATAGCTTTTGATCGTATTAAAATTGTTTTTTTGTTTACTTTGTTGATGATTTTGTACTATAGTATTATTACCAATGCAGTTTTCTCTCTGGCCACCCTCATGTATGTTATTGTGGCGACAACATTTCTTAAATACTAAATTATACCCTTTTAAGCGAATTTTTATTGGAGGTTTTCTATCAACTGCTCCACTTTTACGTAGTATTGTTACACAATATGTTTTACATATCTAAATATTTTCAGCTTTATAACTTTTATTGTATATAAAAAATGGGAAATGAAATTCGCGGGAACACTAGTACTTATACAAATCATTAGTCAAAAAAATATACGTTGTTAGATAAGTAAGCTTGGCGTCTTCAACACATAGAATGTATAGATATTTGAATATCTTGGGAATGTTAATAGTGGTCGTCGCACATATTTTATATTGAGAACGGTAACAGATATATTTCTAAATTTGGGCTAAGTCAAGTAGCTGTTAATACACCCATTAGTCAAAAGAGGCTGTAATTTTTATTTTAAAATCAATTAATAAATTAAAACACACAAATACACAACAATAAGTAAATGCATATGCTTTTAAATTTTCTATTTAATTAAGATAAAGGTAGCGAACTGCGTCGTTTTTTGCTAGTAATATATACAAATATGCATCTAGTTTGCTTTTGACAGCCGTTGAAAGCATCTTGTCTTATGGTTTTTATGAAAATAAATTATTATTAATCATTACCGATTACTTGGAAATATTACTCATTTTGACAGATTTGATATTATTTTGCTTATAATAATTAATATTTCAACACCAAAAAGGGTATATACGTATACAGTCATATATTAGGGTACGAATTGTTTGCCCCTACAGCATACTCTACAGATGTATGCACTCGTTTCCTTACCACCTAGAAAACGAAGAGGTTATCATTGAAATAAATGCCCAAGCCTAAAGGCATCCTTTCACTTAAACAGGATTATAAATTTAAAATTTATATTAAAATTTATTTTATTATAAATTTAAAAAATAAATTTAAATAAAGCTAAAATCAATGTATTGAGCTCAAATAAAACTATGTTGTGACATAAAGTAGGTTCAGGAATGTGAGAGCATGCCAAAAGCATGTCGTAAAATTATTAACCTACCATCGTAGTTTATATATAATGATATTCATTACTTTCAAAAGCCCTAAATTTTTTTTTTAATTAAATAAATTCATTAAACTCTCCCTCTGGCATATTTTTAGTAAAAATTTATAATGAATTAATATTAAATTAATAATTACAATGAATTTATTATTTATGTAATCAAGTTACAACAAAAAAATGCTTGTGCTTTTTTAACACCAAAACTAATTAAATTTTTCAACTCAAAATGAAAACAATTAAAATGTTTTAATAACTACCAGTATTTGTATTATTGAAGCAGCATTTTTTGTGTATTTTATTATATGGAGTAAAGAAATTAATTAATCGCTCTTTAACTGTGAATGAATAATTTATTTTAAAAATAATAATTTATTTTTTATTGTTACATTTTCAATGTAATTGTTTATGGAAACACAAAAATAATTTCATTTATAAAATATACTCATTAAAAATAATTAAATTTATGAAAATAGCTTTTCAAAGGTTTAAAGAGCGTAGTTTTGTATAGTTTTGTATTGCAACCTGTTTCAGTTTATAAATTTGTAGTCTTTTTTGTTTGTGCTAATATTTAATTAAAATTACTCACTACGTCGCTAAGAAGTTAATACGATAATTATTGAGAATCTCTTGACAAATAGAAACTAACCCCACTAGTTGTGCTAGAGAATTCTACTTTATCCAGCGTGTTCTTTAGAATTATAGCTTTTAAGCTATCTTTTAAGTAAGCAAAGTGAGCTGATTTATCAATTCAAACTCAATCCTGCTTTCAACAATTATGGATACGTGTCGTAGAAAATAAATCGTGCCTTGCAGATTGTAATAGCTTTCAAATTTTTAAATATTCGCACTCATCACAGTTGACCCCAAAAGTTCCCAATTCTTCCAGCCATGGTTGTAATTTTGTTTGTTTTCTGAGTGTAAGACCTCGGACATTCTTATTAAAATCTTATCAAAAGTAGCCCATAATTGTGCACGTCAGCATTTCATGAGGCCTTTAACCATAGACAATAGATTATTAGTTCCAATTATGTCATTTCAAAGTTCGTAGATTTGCAGTTAAAATAAAAAATAAATTTTGTGTTTGCTTTTAATTCAATAATTCTTTATTAACACAGTTTTGTGAACCACTACTAAATAATTGTAACCGTTTCATTTTTAATTATTCTCTCTGCTTACAACTTTGTAAACAACAAAAATTACTCGACAGTTCTTTCCACTTAAAGGTCTTCCAACCCGATTATTGTTGCAACTTAGGTTCGATCAAGACCATTTCAACCAGAGTTTAACAGCACTAGTTCGCTGAGTTTACACTAAATAAACTCTTTTCACGCCGCGTTTACAACAGATTTAGTTGCTCTTCTTTTGTGTTTACACACGTAAGTACACACACGCTTGGGCAATAAATAAACAAGGAGAAGAAAAGAGACAAAAGTGAAAAATAGAGTGCAAAGTGGTTTGAGTGAATGCACTGATATTAGTTTGCCTTTTACTGTTTTACACCAACTAACTGATGATTCTTTTTCTTTACTTCTTATGCAGCGATCTGATTGTAAGCATTTTGATTTTTAGTGCTTATTCTGTTGAAATAAGAAACAACTATTTATTTTGTTGCTTGCTTGCTTTGTTGTAGTTTAGTTTTAATTGTAAACAAGCATGTAAAGGTTGGTCCAACCATAATGCACGATGTTTATTGAGACGTCAACGTCAAGTTTTTTGCCAAAGTTAATTTGACATTTCATTGTTTCAGTGTTTGATAAATTCAACCACGGAGTGGTGCACATTTAAGCTGCGCGTTAAGATTGTTGAAGCCTTTTACGAAAATAGGCATTCAAATCAAAATGCATTTCGTGCATTTAGTTTTTTTTTTTTTGGTCACAATAATCAAACAAATGCGTCCACAATCAGAAAATTGTGCGCAAATTTCAGAAAACCGGTTCTGTATTAAATTTTGTGCATGCTCGCCAAATTCGTTCTGGGGAAAACATTGCCGTTGCTCGCAAAAGTGTGGCAGAATAGTCGTCAACCTCGACTCAACTTCGGTGTTCACTATCGCGAGATGATAACGGACTTCTTGTGGCCAGAAATTGAGGATGTGGATCTAAAAGATATGTGATTTCAACAGGTTGGTATCACTTGCCACACAGCCAACAAAACAAGTGCTCTTTTGAGTGAGAAATACAATGAAAATATGAGATACTTCGGCACATTAACGAATTATGTTTCAGTCATTGAAAATATGGACCAACGGATAGAGGTATGTCATCGATGCCGTGTCAAGCATTTGGCTAATATTTTATTTCACACATAAATGCCGTAGATCCTTCGACCATAAAAGAAATATTAAGAGGATTCTCTGAAAACTTTTTCTTGTTTACAATTAGCATAGTGGATTTTAGTTAGACCAAAATTTAGTTGTTTTTTGTGTATTTTTTAGCAATGTTCACAAACTTGATATTCGTTTAGACTTTACAGAACTATATCTCGAATAAAGACCCTTCATTTGTATTATAGTTTATGTAGACTTGAAGTTAGTTTAAGATTTTGTCAATAAAGCTGTGTTAACAAAGTTATCAGACTCAATAATAAACTGCGTTACAGAACTGCTAACCCCTATGACATATTCTCTTGGTTACTTCTCTCGAAAGCATATGGCTTTAAAAAAGTATATTTGTCTTGTTTCAGTTTTTCTGTGATCATTAGTGATTTGTAGGTAGTTTGTCTTCCAACCATGTAAGTGATATATCTACTGTAGCTGGATGAATAATGTTGCTGCAATCTGTAGTTACATAGACACAACGCCCTCTGTGTATTTAGTGTAGTAGTAAAAAATCTTTGCGTATCATAGACTCCTACCTTTTTTCTTTTCCTTTTTTTCGAGCAGTACACCTGAATTTTCAACTTTAGAGGAGGTGAGAGGACTTCTAGGATGCATCATTTTGAAAGGAGCGCATCACAGCGCCAAGATTGGTCAGTTAACCACTTTGTATGCAAGCACACAACCACTACAACTAGGCCTAAAAGAGATTGCTTTGAGAGAACTTTTTTTTTATATTTTGTTAGTTTCTTTTTAAATGCTTTAAAGGTAATTAATTAAAATTAAAATGAAAGTTACTTACACGTACGCTGAGTTTGGTTTATTTGGTTCTCAGGACAAACTTAATGATTGTACAACACAGCAGGTCTTATTCTAAGTGCATCACTACATTATTACCACATTTTGTTAACAATATTTTATAACATAGAGATAAAACAAAAAACTCAGCATGAGAGAGTAAATGCAAATAAATTTTAATTGCTTCCCTTTGGTAATGAGTGTATAAACAAATATACGCTTTCATTTTTGCATAATTATTTAAGTAAATAATTACTATTTGTTTTAGAAGGAAACAAAAAAAGAAAAATAAAAGACATATAAAAACCTGGGTAATATTAAATGAACACATACATGCGTTTTAGCAAACATATTAAAAAACAAAAAAGAGAGACATGACAAATGGAATTGTATGCTTAACAAGAATAACGGGCCTTGAAAATTTCAAATTCTAAAAAGAATTTTTAAAATTAAAAAGAAAAAAATGTTTTTATTAAAAAAGAAATTTTTATTTTTTTTAATATCTAGTAAAGATTCAAATCTGAAAACCTTGGAAGCTTTTGTTTTCTTTTTGTTAGCCGCACATAGTTCTTCCTATGCATATGTGTGTGTAAGACTTACATGTTGGTGTTGGTGTTTATATTTTATCATTATGAAAATGAGGCAGTATGTAGTGGTATTCATATTTCATATTTTTTTTGTTTTTACTTATTTCTACGTTTTTCATGAATACTGACATATTCATTAAAATTTAATTAAAATTGTTACATAAACAACAACAAGAACAACAACAGCAAAAACAACAACGTCCGCAACAGCAGCCATAGTAACAACAAAAAAAAAACAACAATAGAAACAAACAAACAAAAAATATGAAAAAGATACCTATTTACATATATTAAACATGTGATTACATGTACACAAGTACTTAATGAGCGTGTGTATTTTTCGTTTGTTTACAAATATTCATATTTTCATAGTCTTACAAACGAAATACTTACCTAAGTTCGCTTATTTTTCTTCTCTATCACTCTTATACTCATTAATATTGTTTTGTACTCATTTATACATACACTAACACATACATATATTATAAACTCATACTAGCATTAATTAAACTGTAATAGAGACAAACATTTGACAGTTACACTTAAATTTTCATATACAAACTCACCTTCATACACATACAAATAGAAAAAAGTGAATAATTATGATGATGAGCACTTGTGTTTTTCATAATATTTATCCAACCACCACTAGTGTAGTACTTTTAATAACAGTAGAGAGCTATAGCTATTCAATGTTATTTGATAAACAAACGTGTGTGTAAAACATTCATTTATGTTTGTCGGCACAAAAGTGAATGATAAAGAGGTAGAGGGAGTTGTAAAGAGTCTCCGTACATTTAAATATATTTGTTTTTCTGCTACATACGATTACGATGTTCTCGCATAAAGAAGTAGAGTTGTTTGTTTTTACACTTTACACGAACGTACATTCAGTTTTTACAATAAGATTCAAAATATGCTTAGGACTAATACGCTTTTACCTTTTAAAAATGCATCGTTGCCATCTTTTAAAATTTTTTATTTTCTGATTTCAATATTGGATAAAAAAATAAAAAAATTGTTCAGTTTTGTAGATTCCCTGGCACTAATAAATATATACCAAATTTAAAGGAGTCTACGTTGAGAGAAAAACGTTTTCCTGTTTAAAAAAAGATAGTTGTATATAATTAATAGGCCAATATACTTCTTTATATCCTTTATACACCCTCTTATATATATATATATATATATATATATATATATATATATATATATATATATATATATATATATATATATATAAACGTTTTCCTGTTTAAAAAAAGATAGTTGTATATAATTAATAGGCCAATATACTTCTTTATATCCTTTATACACCCTCTTATATATATATATATATATATATATATATATATATATATATATATATATATATATATTTACATATATATTTACAGATGTGCACAATATCAATTTTATTTAAATTTTTACAAATATAATGAAAAAACACATTTTATTTGTAGCGCTAATTATACGAGTATATACATAAAAAACAAAAGAAAATATTGTTACATTTTAACCCTTTTAAAAAGTTTGAGTTTGTTTAAATTTCTTTAAAATAAAATTAGCCACTTTGTTGTTGTTACAATTTTATTTATTCGACTATAACAGCAAATTCGCTTATACAACACTTTTTATTTACGCCGGATAGCGACTTTACTTATTGACAGCCAAACGATAACTAACTAACTATACGCAATTTTCCATCTTTTTCTTGTATTTCGTCACTTGTTTCGAATGTTCTAGTACAGACACGATGTTCTAGTATTGATACAAGCCAATAAATTTTATAGCTCAAAGCTCATAATAAGTCCCTGATGTGGTGAATTTTGTCTTCAGCATTTTCATTTTCGTAACAATATGTATGCATGTGTATTTTTTTGTCTCTCATATAAAGGACGACATACACTATCAAGCAAATTGAAACAAGTTTATTTGTTTTCTATTTTTGATTCTTTAAATACTTAAAAAAATCATACCTTATTTTATTATCGTTTACCCAGTAAAGTCCAGCACAATTATTTAAACAATTATTACCTCATCTCCGTTGTATTCAGGACTTAATTCTCACTTGATTTCTCTTTACTTTTTCTTATTGTATTTCTATAAAAAATTCTTTTTAAACTGTAATTAATCTTCGTAGAAAATTTCATTCGTTAAGTCCGTTCGTTTAATTTTTTTTGCTATTGTTTGTTTATTGTTTTGAAATTTTTTGGCTCATTGTTTATGCCTGTCAACAACAACAGCAAGTGGATTTTAACTTTGTTGCCTCTCTCTTCTTATTGAACATTTATTTATCCCTTGTTTTCGTCTGTTGCAAGAGTAAGGGTGGCGACGGGACCATTGAAATTAACAAAACAATTGTTTTTGATTGTCTGTGATTAATTTTATTTAAATACGTTTTTTTTTTGTTTGTTTGTAAATGCTATTATTACGAGCTCTATTATAATTTTATTACATTTTTTCTTTATTATTTTGCTATTAGAGTCCCTTGTTCTCCAGCGACCTTCTATTATACATTGTGTACGTGTTATTCATTAACTGAGCGTATTGAAGAAAAAATTTCAAAAACAATTTTAGACGTGCAACGAGTTTTTGTAGCATGAAATTGATTAGAATGGTATCTAAGAAGCCTATTTTTATTTTTTCTACTTATTTAAGGTCATGAAATATATGGGTTATAAAATTACGTGAATATTAAAAAAACAAATAAAATTAAGCCTCTTTAATACTTAATTCCGCATATTTTGTATAGTCAGAAAACATTATATAGGGTAGGCAATTCATAGGTTTAAGTTTGAACCAGTTAATCTGGTCATACTTAGGTCATTCTATTCTTTCATGAAATTCAGTATATTATCTCCATTGAACGAAATGAATCGATTTATGCTTGAGCAACGTTGTGATTTATTGGAAAATCATCATCATTTAAAATCATATTTTCGGATGAAGCTCATTTCCCTCTCGCTAGGTACGTTAATAAGCGAAATTGCCATATTTGATGCTCAGAAAACCCAAACGTGGTCTTACAGAAGCCAATGCACCCATTACGAGTGACTGTTTGGTGCGGTTTGTGGAGCGGAGGCATAATTGACCCATATTTCATATTTTGCAATAACTATGATCAATGGAGACACCTATATCACCATGATAACCAGTTTTTTTGTGCATGCTCTTCATGGTATTGATGTGAACGATGTTTGATTTAACAGGAAGGTGCAACTTGCCACACATCTCATGCCACAATCGATTTATTGCGCCAAACGCTTGATGTCCGTTTAATTAGCCGAAATGATTATGTTAGTTTTCTGCCAAGAAGCTGCGATTTGTCACCCTTGGCCTAATTTCTGTTGGGCGCCGTTAAAGACAAGTTTTATGCCGACAAACCAAAGACAAATGAGTATTTGAAGGCCAATATTCGCCATGCATTAGCCGAGATACGACCCCATACTATAATATAATAAAATTGCCTGTATTTTATGATATATTAATGGAAAGAAAAATGTTATGTTTCTTTTCATATGTAACATATAAAAAATGTATTTAAGATTGTTAAATAAATTAATATTTATTTAAAATAAATTATTACGCCAATATATATGTAAAATAAAATATGTTTTAAGAAGTTTTTCGCATGAACATACTAAAAAATTCAAAAAAGGACTTTTATTTTAAGACACATCAATAATATATATTTTATATGATCTTTGAAATTGCAACGCTTATCCTTAACCTGTACATGTTCTATTAGGTTTATATGCGGATATTGTGGTGTCTATTCAAGAACTTCGAATCCGTATCTCTGAGTCCAGGATTGTAAGATGATATCCGAAACACTTTTATCCCAAATTTCAGAATTTTCATAGAAACCTTGGTGCAAATATAGACGTGTGCTGTATTTGAGTTCATTCGTCCTGAAAAACTTAATGCATTTGCCTACCACATCTATCTTCATACATCCACACATCATAATGTTACCCCCCTCCAGACTTCACTCATGGTTAAAAAATTCGATAAATGTTTTTTTAATCCTCGAAAACTGACAAAAAATTAAAGTTTTTAATATTTTTAATACTCAAAAAAAGCCTGAAAGACTGCAATTAAATTTTGAAACTAAATTTTGAATTGAAAAAAATGTAAGCGGGTTAAGCATGAGCCACAGTTAAAGTGAAAGTTGCTTATACGCAACACTGTGCCTCATAAGTTAATAAGAAAAAAAGAAAACTATTGCACAAAGTTTCAGATATTATGCATTTTATAGCCGAACACCTTAACTTAATATTTAATTTTAATATATTTAATGCATTTTATAATCAATTCTTGAACACTTCAAGGGAAGTGAATCGATGGCATGCGAAAAGATGAACTCATACCTCTTTATACGGCCCAGACAGGTTTTGAAAATGAAGGCTGTAAATCTAAATGTCGTAAAACGTGATGAATATGTGTTGCGTTTGCTTCCCGTACACTGTTTGTTAAAAAAAGCTAAATCCAACGATTTTTTAGCCGTAGAGCGAAGTAATTTATGCCGTAAATTGAATGTGTTCCATAATTTTAACAGTTATAGCGAAAGGTCTTTTAAATATGTAGGTAGAAGTGTATTGTATCCGTCCCAGTTGCCAATATTCAGACGGAGCAACGCTCGGGGAATACAGCGGATGCTTCGTGTGCTCGTTTCTTATATTTGTCTTGAAACTATTATGACGTGTCTGTCTTCATATTTCGTTGCAATTGCAGTCTGCTCCAAGAGTATTGTCGATTTGAACGAAAACTGAAAGCATTTATAAAACCCAATAAAACCCAAAAAAAACCCACCAAAAAGCTCCATAAAACCCGACGGTTTGGGTTTTTAAAAGAAACCCGGGTTTTTGCCAACTCTGTGTAAGATACACTATTTTACTTTAATAACAAAACAAAAAAGTCTATGCTTACGTCACGCACACTCTCATCGAGAGAGAGAAAAAACTAACGGACCTGCGCAAAGCGTAATCTCTTGTTGTTTGATTCACGCTGAGAAATATGAAAAAATCGAGCGCTTAAACCCACAACAAGTCTCTATTAACACTAGTGACTCTGCTGCAAAAACCGAAACAAACAAAAAAATTAAGCCTAGATCTGTTAAAACACATTAAGAAATCCCAACCACTCAAAATGCCACACGTTAAACAAAAGTACTTTAGTTTATCTGTCAAGCGTTTTATATTTTCTAGCTAAAAAAAAGCTCAGATGGTTCTAATTATTATTTCCATGATTTACAAAAAAACTAACATTTCCTCAATCGTATCCAAGGCAGAGGAGTTAGAGTGATGGCTTGTAATATTTTTTTACAGCCTTTGATAATATTTCTTTAAAGAACATAACGGCATAATATATACTGTAATGGTTGTAAAATAATAAATGTGTCAACTAAAAGGTCGGTAAATTTGAGGTTAGGAGGTAGATTGGCTTAAAATCACATTATTATTATTATTCCGCATTACTTCAGGGAGGCCCAGAACGACGTCCTCATGAGAACCATTTCACTTACCCACGTCTGGGTCCGCCATAATCAAAGCCAGGATCATCCCGTTGGCCAATAACAGCGAGTCTCATTTCTTGCCATCTGTCGAGATCTTCCTTCTTATTTCGCAGTACACATCCTGTATACACCATTACTGCGTTCCATCCGTTCTCGTTCTCTAGCATTTTGTCCACCAGATTATCGGGATCAATCTCACTAATCTGCTGCCTCAAATTGTCCCTTTCAGCCTGCCATCTCACGCAGTCAAAGAATGTGTGCTCAGAGTCATCATTCTCCGCCTCGCAATAAATGCAACTTGGAGCTTCTACCTTGCCCATGCGATGTAGATAGCCCCGGAAGTATCCGTGACCCGAGAAGAGCTGGGTCATAGAGTAGTCAACCTCACCAAAGTTCCTTCGAATCCATCGTTCTATGTTGGGAATTAGTCTCGCTGTCCATCTGCCCGTTGTCTCAGAGAACCACCTCTCCTGCCAACGCTGCATGGTCTGGGATCTCAATTCTGCGGCCCCAATGCTGAGGTTTTCTCTCCTCGCATCCCATGCCCTCTTGCACTCCAAAGAGGAGAGTGGGTATCACTCCACTTTTCACGAAGATTGCCGCCCCTGAGACCGTACGTTAGGCCGAAGCCACTCTGAGTGCCGCCGTACTGCTTCCAAGACCTTGCGCTTTGTCTTTGACCTCAACGCATCTCCTCAAATCTCGCTACCGTACAATAATATGGAGTCCGTGGTAGCCATAATCAGCCATAATCAGCATGCTGCAGACCATGATCCTCAAGCCATGTCCTAGTCCTTATCATAACCTGATTCAGTTTACTTCCTAGCATCCTCGGTATCCCCAGCCGAAATAACCGCCAACACAGTACGCGTATCCCACGAGATGAATGTCCTGCGGCATATCCACTCTCAAAACCTCGTCATAACTTATATTCCAAAGGCTCGGCCCCAAGATAGATCCCTGGGCTGCACCAGACGTGACACTTATCACCCTCCGC